>CM063498.1:191066359-191073859 GCA_032207245.1 Pardosa pseudoannulata
TGATTCGATACACGTAGACATGCAATATCTACCTCTGCCGAAATATTGTCGATCCGACGGAAGAAACAATTCGGTAGCTCTCGCGAAAGTTCTCTGGAGTAATTAAGTAGACAGTACACTCAATTAGACGAGATAAGTTGAAATAACAAAGGGTTTCTTAGAAGAATATCAAAACACAGTTAGAGTTCCTAAGAGGAATATAGAATCAATCCTGAAGAGGATTATATTAAAAGAAAAGACAAGGTACAGTATATCGTTCTCAATCTCAGCAAGAGATATATCCCAAGGTGGGATTTTCGCTGGGAAAAACTCTCCGATGGATAGACTGGTCAAAAGACCTCCGAGTTAGCTGACTCTATCTAACTCTCAAAAGAAAAGATCCCAAGGTGGGATTATAGCTAAGGAAACTTTCCGATAGAGGGACTGGTCAAGACGACCTCCAAATTAGCTGATTGCTAGCTAACTACTTCTTTAAAAAAATCTTATCTCGTCTCTTTTTTAAGGGAGGGGCCTCTAAGAGAGGGGGCCTCAGCCCCAATTTATTCATTCGATCATCAGGCGATGATCTCACCTTCAACCAAGTGGATTGGTCTGGGCTAGACAATCACCAGCTACAAACCCAGGAGTCTCTGAAATTTCGTGTCGGAGAAGATCCAATGTTAGTCATTTCTTTATGGTTCCGATGGTCATCTTTCTGCTGTCAGTCTGGGCGCCCGGTTGTTTGGTCTGTTGTTTCATTACTGTATGACACAAAAGTCTAGACATTGTGGTGCCGGGGGAGACAACACCTTTGTATCCATATAACCGAAGTTCATTTCTCATAGCAAAGTTCTTTGATGCAGACACATCGTTAAATCACTCCGTTACAATGGTTAGGGATCACAATATCAGGAGGAACTGTATTAAAATAAATATCTTGGTATTAGGAAGGTTGAAAACTACCATTCTAAAATTAGTTGAATCATTGCCGTGGAATTCGTAGTTAACCTAAAACAGATGGTAAAAATATTTAAATAGATTTTTTTATTTGTATTTTAAAGTTAAATCAGGCTCCATATTTTTTTTTAAACTTCCCTTCAAATCAACCTGAATTGGACATTAAAACATCCTGTTTTCAACCATACATTCTATGTGTTTCTAAATCAATAAAACTGAAAATGACTCGCACGTGAGGATAGGGCACGTGAAAGTTAAAAAAGGAAACGCATCTCCAGGTCTATTTATTTGCAAACATGCAAGTCCCTCCCACCAGCAGGGAGGGAAAGGCAATATCAATGGAAACCACAATCGGATGTGTCCATTCACCTATTATTGGAGTCTTTCTGTTTTAAGGAAGACGAGCGAAAAATGCAAACGTACAAAAAGAACAGCCGTTAGTGGAAAGGAAACAAAAGAAACAAGCGTTCACGCGTAACATTTGATAAAAGGCGTGCGAGCTTTTTTTGTCTATTGAGTTATTTTGTCATTTTTCACCCTCTCGAAGTTGTGTTACGCAACGACACGGCATTTACAGTGAGCAGTCTTACAAACTAAAACCCATGGAAAGCTTCTGCAATTATGAATTCGTTTCTTTTGCAGATTCGCCGCAGACATGAAGACTGTTACATCAATTTGTGTTTTAATGGCTCTCTGCCATCGATCAGCAGGTGAGTATTGCATGCTCTTGATTTTTTTTTCCTTTGGTTTCTCTCAAAACATAGCTTAATATTAAGTATAAATTATTCTCATTTGCAAACAATAAATGGACTTTTCTGATTAACTATTTTCGTCTCAATGACGAAAATGAAAGTTAATTTGGTGTTGAAATTTATTTAGAATGGAAAACAGATACCGTAAGCCTAAACTTCACCTACGAGCTCACGGACGTGCATAATTGTAGAAATATAATCCCAGATTATCACTTTTTTGAAATTCCTATATAAGGACCGTGAGGCCATGAGTAATCTCTCTTCCATTCTTACTTTGGCCGAACGATGGCCGATTGGTTAGGGTGCTGGCCTTTGGTACTGGAGTTCGTGGGTTCGAAATCCACTGTGGCATGGATGTTCCTAGCCGTTCGGAATCGGCTTTAAGCTGTAGCTCCCGATCTCATTAATCTCTCGTGTTGCAAAAAAATAGACTGTAGCACTCAAAACTAAACCATTCTTATTTGAGTATGGCTGTAGTTTAGACTGACGCACTTAGCGCATTGGTGATTATAATGGCTAACTTAATTGTTCCAGAAAATTAAAGTTATTTTGGGCCAGAATGTCCTAATTTGATTGTGTCTTGTGTACATATACTACGCTAATTATTAATCTACATCAAGGATAAATAGTGCAAATTTAAATTTAATTTTCCAGATGCATCTTTCTTTTACAAAAGTACAACGTCGGACATGGCGTGCGGTTTGACACTATTTTTATATAAGAATAACATTTAAATATCATAATTTTCACATTTGCTTTTGAACAGATAGCTAGAAGAGTTACCAAAATATTTTTTTTTTAATATATCTACGAAATTTATCTATCTTAACATTTTCTGCTTAGTTACGTGCTAAGAAAAATAATTTTATAATTTTCATCGTCTAAATAATTTTTCTTCTTTTTTTCTCTCGCTTTCTTGCCCTTTATGTCAATATTCACTGTGCGGGAACTAAATCTTTCACTATACTGCACAGTTATGCATATAAAATCAAATAAAGTTTCACCCTATACGGTATCAGCAAAAAAAATAAAAAAAAAAAAAAAAAAAAAAAGAATTCGCTTTATTTCAAATTGATTTATATATCAATGGTCCTTTTTATTCTAATTGTCTTCTACAAAATGGAAGTCTTTAAGTAATATATTTTAACAGCAAAATTTATTTGGTAGTCTATTTATGTTACTACTCACACTTACTTAATTTTTAAATTTTCTAGGTAGGCAATAAATTGATATAACTCAAACTTTAATTTGGATCGAAGTACTAGGAACAAGAAAAATTGATTTAGAGTGCAAAAGGTTAATTTAATTCTTTGCCTATCTTGTACATCCCATAGGATATAACATCTAATGTTTATACGCTAGTATCTCACATGTTACACAATTAACTATGTTTTATATACAGGTTTTTATGCATTTAATATTTATATCATTATGTATCACATAAGTTACAAGCGTTTTAAAGTATGTGTATATCACTTCTAGAAGCATATAAAGTATTAGATATGTATATCATATGAGATAAACAGGCAAAGGGTTAACAGAAAACAATGCTTAACAACTTATGTTTATACAGTCAGTTAAAACTTTCTATATCCTTAATATTACTGTAAAATATATGAAGTGGAGGAAAAGAATTTGAATACATTATATTATTATACAATATTACAGCGTTATATAAAGTAACTCGTTCTTAAAACTAATTAATTATAAATTTCATTCCTTTACAATACCAGAAAAGATTTAAGCTTATCAACTTTGAGCGAATAAAATATATAAAATACTGATATAGAAATGTAGAGATGTTTAGAACAATCTAGAACTGTAATTAGATATTTTACTGCCAGTAAAAATATCCGTTACGAATTTTTTTAAGCATTAAATTTCAGTTAGAAAAAATTTCTTATTCATAAAATATATCAATATAAGGAAGAAAGAATTAACGGGATAAATTTTTCTATTAAAAGATGTTTTGCTGGATCTGAACAGTTAATGTAGCTTACAGATAGTTAATATACATAAAAATGGGTAAATGAAAATTCTAGATCCGTTCTTTCTAGCACTTCAGCCTTGTAAATGAGTCCATGTCTAAAATGTAATTGTTTCATAAATCTCTAAATGCTTAATAAAATTATACAAAAAAAATTGTGAGACTGGTTTCAACTCTTTTCAAATCCACATTTTATAGAATGAATCAATGAAACCAAAATTATTCCTATATAGAATGTTTCAAACCTCATGCAAATTTGTAGGAAATGAGCAGTAGAATAAAATTATAATTAATTATTCATTAACAATAACTATTTAATTATCTGAATGATAAGTCCTTTATAGTTTTTAATTGGAGCCTGTTAAAGCTTCTTGAAAAAAAAAGTAAAATATTTCATAGTTCCTTTTTCATTTATTTATTTATTTATTTATTTATTGAATGAATTTTTTTAAAAATCAGGGCAAAACTTTATTTTCAGATTCGTTCTTGCTTTATTTTCTGAGATTAGTATCAACAAAGGGACGCACATGCATTCGTTGATGCTGGTGCCATTCACAATATAGCCATTAAATTACCCTTTTTAAGTTCTATTTAAATTACATTATTGATTTTAGTTTGTCCTTAGGTTATTTTTTGTTATTACCATTTTTCAATATTAATTCAAATAAAATGACGCTTCTGAGTGGTCGTCTTCCAAATTCAATTGTTTGCAGGTATAATAGCGTCTTGCTGATTTTTAATTTCATCATTTTACATAACTGTAAAATATTTGGCTGTAAGAACTTTAATTATTGTGCATAAACTTTTAAAAAGATGTTTATCTATTTAGATTTCCTACTTTCTAATGTTTATTCTTTCATTTGAAATGTGCAAATATTCATAAATCCAGAAATCTATTTTATGACAGAATTTCGACTGCTTTAAGCAACTAAAATGACTAAACCTTTGTTTTAATCAAACTATTACTTATTTGCTTAGGCTCTTCACGCCTCATGGCACATAAGGCATCCAGCCCACCCCTCCGTATCCCCCAGTCCTTTGCCAGGGATCTGGCCTCCTCCAATTCCTTAATTCCAGTTTTCTTAAAATCCTTAAACAGTCTTTGACAAGCCATTTTCGGTCTTCCATCTTTTTCTTACTATCAAGAACCAAGGAGAGCCAGATGTGCCCAAATTTCTGTCTTGATGTTCTCAGCACATGGCCAGTTCATCGCCAACTCCTTTTGTTAATTTCACATTCTGTTGTTTTAATATTAATCAAACTATACGTATTACTCCATACTTATTACTTCTATAATTATTATTACTATCATTTTCTATAATTTTATATAATTAAATTAATTTTATATTTAATTATATTTAATTATATTTTTATTATATTTAATTATATTATTATTTATTAATTATATCATTATTTATTATTATATTATTTTTTATTATATTTAACCATATTAATTTTATATAATTTTATACATTTTATATAATTTTATATAATTATTATTACTTCTATAATATTACCTTTTAACTATACTTATTACTTCATACTGGTGCCTACCGAGTGGTGACCGAATGGTTAGGGATCTGATCTTCGGAACCGGAGTTCATGGGTTCGAATCCCACTATGGCATTGATAATCGTAGCCGTTCGGAATTGGCTTTAAGCAGAAGGTCCCGGCTCATTAGCCCTCATGCTGCAAAAATATAGACCGTAGCGTACCAAACAAAACCAATCATACTTGTGCCTCCATTCTACTTACAAAATTTTACTATTGTTAGCCATCTATGACAGTGAAGCCCAAAATCTTGCATAATGTTTCCAATGTAGCTCTCAAACCCTCTGATACAAGAAAAATAATAATTAGGCTTATCTATCGAGTGGTTTGGTTTTGTTTGGTTTGGAGAGCTACGGTCTACTGTTTTGCACACGAGGGATAATGAGACCGGGACTTACTGCTTAAAGTGGATTCCGAACGGCTACGAACATCCATGCCATAGTGGGATTCGAACCCACGAACTCCGGTTCCGAAGGCCAGCACCCTAACCAATCGGATAGCGTTCGGCTATCGAGTGGGATATATAAAATCTTACAGATCGTGGCACAATATATAACTTTAATTTTTTCTATATTAATTCTTTTATACTATTACTGTTATCTATCAAAAGGCATAATTTAAAAATAGTTGAAATAGGTTTTGAATATCTCGTATTGTTGTATAATTGAGCATTCAAAGGTTGAACATCGGTCAAAATAGACATACTTGCAACAAATATTAGGATTTCTTTAGAAGCAATTAGAGCTCTTAAAAAGGGTCTCTCTACCTTTAAATCATCCAAAATTCAAATTTTTAGAAAATTATATATTAATACTTGATTATTTCTGTATACTTTTAAATAATTCTGGAGAAAAAAAAACCCTAAGTAAGTGTTAGATGAAAAGTTATCTGTTTTATGTAAAATCTAGTCATTTTTCTCAAAAATAATTTATGACAATTATATTTTTTTTGTCAAATTATAATATAATACGAGGCGCATCTAGAAAACAAGTTTCCCGATGTTTTCCCCTTTAAAGTAAACGTAATTAGACTTGCCAATTGTGCATGCGTAACAGACCTATGACATACTAATCATATGCCAGACTCCTACCAGTAGCGGGATAACAGTGGTTCGAAACGGAAACTCTAATTCCTTCTCCCGCCGCCTGCAAAGTTCGGTCGATGATCTTGAGTGCACAAAGCATTGCGCCTATTGAGATTCATCGTGAGCTCTGTCAGGTCTATGAGCAGAAACTGACACTTGAACACAAAATTCAACGCTTAGGACATTTCTGATACGGTATCAAGATGACGGCGACGAGTTCCTCGACAGGATCGTCACGGGCAATGAGACTTGGATTTCGCACTTTACCCCGGAAACCAAGCAGCAGTCAATGCATTGGCATCATAGTGGATCTTCGGTCAGGACCCAATTCAAACAGACGCTGTCGGTACGGAAAGGGATGTGCACGGTGTTCTGGGACAGGAAGGCTGGTTCCATTCACAGGCGGCAGAGTTCTACGACAGAGGTATACAAAAGTTGATCCCACAATACGACAAGTGTCTCAATTCTGGTGGTGGCTATGTTGAAAAATAGCTGAAACATTGCTGTACTTGTTGCCAATAAATATGCCAGTGAAAGTGTGAGTTATTTTTTTCTTTTAAATAGGGAAACTTACTTTCTGGATGCGCCTCGTAGCATGGCTGGCGCATTACATACAAAAATCATCCGTCTGTGACACTTTCGTCTAAAAGCCCACCGATAAAATAAATCTGTCTCTCCACTAGCATATTCAAAAGCAGTGCAGATATATTGCTAGCCCATTCGCAGTACAGTAAATGACATATTCTAAACCCAACAGGATGCGGAGTTGAAATGGTCTCCCGGAGCGCATGGGGTGCAAGGCAGCCCAAAGATGCAGAGTACATGCAAATGCCGGTGCCTCACATCTTCATACATCACACAGCGATGGACCGTTGCTCGAATTTCTCCTCGTGCTCCCGGATGATGAGAGCCATACAGAACCTGCATATGGACACGAATGGTAAGTATTTTGTTAAGCCATAAGTTTCTAACAAAGCCGATATCGTACCCGAACGGGCGCTGAAACTTTCCTTTTGGGGCGATAATACAAATTTAGGGAGTTAAGGCAGTCAAGGAGACAGCCAGTAGATATATCTATAAAGATAAACATCTATAAAACTAATAAATCAATTGAATAATATTGTTGTTAGCCATATTTTTTGTTTTCTCAACGTTCCGATTCAACATACTTGTAAGTTTAGTTTTCAGAA
>CM063498.1:191078859-191143859 GCA_032207245.1 Pardosa pseudoannulata
AAATTCTATGTGTCTTCGCTCTTGGGTACACCTCTGTTAGAGCAAAGTGTTTTTCGTGTTATTTCTCTCGTCTGTCGTTGACTGGTAAAAATCTCATTTTTTAGCAGGTAATGAATAAAGTTTAAGTTTCGCTACGATCTGTGCCTGTTCTTTTTACCAAAATTGGCTCGACTGCAATTTACTGAAATAATCTAGTGTCTTAGGCTTCTCCTTGTCCAACAGCCCGGGCAAGCAAAATAATAGGGGTATATTTGCAAATGTGTCCAGCAGTTGTATAATTCCCGGATTACATATACAAAATTTGAAACGTTATCATATGCGTTCTGAATGGTTAATCATAAAAATATCATTCTACATAAAGTATATTTTAAGTTTAATTTTACACCTACCCTTGACTTATCTGCTAATGTAAAAATAGTCTATGATTCTAATGAACTTGCAGACGAAACATGAACTGTTTGGGATAGCTGATACTCTTTCAAATAAACCAGTAAAATATATTTTACTGATTGTCAAAATTTGCTATATAATTGTAGTTCAGGTACTACTGAAGAATCGGGTCCCCCTGCTCTATTTGGCGATTTTTAACTCCCGCCAAGAGCGCCAAGCACGAAACCTTTTGCGTGGCAACCTCAAGCCTGACCTGATGAGCGGGAGTGGATTTTCGCCGGGAATGACATAGCTATATTAATTGAAAGCTCGGGAAATGAAAATGTAACTGAAAACTCGGGAAATAAAAATATAACAATAGCTCAATTAATCTTAACAAATGGCTTAAATTCTGTTTTAAAATTTGCAAAATATATTAAAATAGTAATTTTGAAAAATTTGTTGGATCAAATTTTGGTAGATAAATTTTTTTTAATGTCAATCTTTTTTATTTATATTAATGTAAAAAAAATGTTTTTAAATTAAGGGGGGGGGGGCTCCGTCCCCGTAGACCTCCCGTAAATGTATTTACTATTCATCTAAAAGATTTGAGTATAAATTTAATGCGATATTTACTCTTCTTTAATAAAAAACAATTTAATAAACACATACTAACAACATATAGAAAACTAATGCTTAAATCTATCCCCCTTCATTAAAAAGCAACACGAATGATCCAAACCTTTCGTCGATGCACACGAAAGAATTTGTGCCGAAAACAAAGTAAAATATCCCTTTAAAATAAAATAACTAAAACACTTACTTCATTCCGTGGATGCACCTCTTCATCGGCAGTATGTGGTGCATATCGGCAGTATGTGGTGTGGGTCTTTACGCAAGATAAGAAGACTCGAAAAAGACCTTCAGTATGGTTTTTATTTAAGTAAATTTAAGTATGTCTATAATACTTAATTTACTTTCCTTAATCTTACCACCAGTAGCCATCACTCATAGGGAATGGAACAAAATCAAAAGGTGAAACAATCCACGTGTGCATTCAAGGACATCCAACGGTAAAATGGTTGAAAACGAATTTAACTTGTTTAAATTTTTAAAACAAATTGCCGTTGGTCAAAGAACCAATGAATTCAAATTACTTGTAAGCCAATGAGAAAGAGGCGCATTTCAAATTAAACAATTTATCAGCCAATCAGAAAGAGGCGTAATTCATACGCAACAGACGAGAGCACGTGATTAAAACACGGCGAGGAGAGGAGAAAGTAGATGGGGTTACCAAAATAGGCGCGTTATCGCCCATTTGGCAGGGGGGACCCACTCGTTCAATCAAGCCCTACGGTCCACTGTTTTGTTAGAGGAGAGAAAATAAGACCGGGACCTACTGCTCAAAGCCGATTCCGAATTGTTGTGAATATCGGTTGGATGTATCCCACATCATTCTAGGAACGAAATGAACTAAGATCTGTTTCACAGTTTAAGAATATGAGAAAATTTCAGGCTGTTGAAAAGTCCTCTAAGAATCATGAAAAATCAGTCTCCGACAGCGTGTATCCCCTTTTTGTTCAGAATTTCTTAAAATGGCGCTAGGACACTATAAAGTTTTAATTAGCTAGACCTCTTGCTTGAGGGCATGGGCTGTAGCCTCAGTGGTCTGTTTAGAGCAGGGATTGAAGGTGGAAAATCAGAAATGCGAGGGGATTTTATCCTTGATCATAAAATTGTAAATCCCTGATAATTTTCTGAAGCATAATAAGGATTTGGGGTTATAAATTTGCTTCGGTACTTTTTATGTATCAGATTACAGGATGTGTTTCGACAGTATATTCCTTAAGGGGGCGTCTTCTGGGTGTTATACAAAGTATTTAATATTCATTTGCAGATTTAGTTTATTTATTCCTTACACACAGGCCGAACGATGGCCGAATGGTTAGGGTGCTAGCATTCGGAACCGAAGTTCGTGGGTTCAAATCCCACAGTGGCATGGATGTCCGTAGCCGTTCGGAATCGGCTTTAAAAAATAGGTCCTGGTCTCATTAGCCCTCGAGTTGCAAAAAGTAGTAATAGCTCTCCAAACCAAAGCAAATCCTTAAATACACACATGTGTGTATACACTACTTCCTTAACTTGATGCTAAATCGGAAAATGCAGCGAACAGTTTGAAGATTACTAAAAACTTCCACTTCCTAGAACAACAGTGAGATGAGGGGCATCAATTCATCGTTCAAATATGCGTACCGTAATTTCTTTTTAATTTGTGATTTTTTAAAAAATTATTCGTACAATCATAAAATTATCTGTAAATTCACAAATTATACAGAAATACCTTACAAGTTGGCAGGTATGTTAGTCTGATACCAAGTGCGCATAGAATGTTCTGTTACCTTTCAGAAATTATAGATGATATTTAAATGCTTTCATATTAAATTTTCCAAAACTCATACAGTCGAAACCATGGTTTTAATTGTCTTCTTTACTTTGCAGAATTATGTAAAAGATGATTATCAGATCCACGGCCACAGGGATGGAGTTTGCACAGAATGTCCAGGCCAGGCTTTGTACGACATCATCAAGACATGGGATAGATTTGTAGCAGGGCCTATATCAGGATACAACTGTAGATCAGGAAAATAGCGTGTTAACGGAAATAAATGTTTTTAATCCTTCTTTGTTCGACAACTCAACTGGCTAATAAACGATGACTCGGCAAATACACGAATGTAATTAATCATCAATATACGACTCTCAAGGGAGAGATAAAAGTCGTTTAAAGAAGAGAGTCGTACAAGTTAGAGATCATCCATTTTAACAAACTAATTTTCTTGAATCTCGTTAAAGCTAGAATAGGGTTATGTGCTAAATACTTATAAACATATTAAACTGACAAAATTTTTTAAAATTAATTTGGAGCTATGAAAAAATGTTAAACGATATCATTAAAAGTATAAGGAAAAAGGAATCCTAGTTTACTTTTTTTCACATATATGTACTTTGTATGAGTGTGCGTATAATATTTTTTTATGAGAATGAAAGTTCACTGTACTTAGTATTAAAACTTTGGACCATCCACAAAATAAAAAAAAAATAAAATAAAAATCTCTCGCAACGTCATTGTTTGGAACTATTTTTAGTATAAAGTATAGCATGTAGAATATAAAATCTCATATATCCGTGATCTGGCTGTTTGAAAATGATAGTTGGATGTAAGGGTTGCAAACTCTGAATGGCTACATATTTCATAGGGCTTCGTTCGAGTGTTTTTATTGTCACCTTTTTAAATTTTACTGGCATTCCACTTTGAATTCTGATGTAACCACCTCATTAAAAGTTTGTTTTTTGCTTGGAATCCAAAGTTAGCTTTTTTTTTTTTTTTTTTTTTTTTTTAAGAAAATGGAAATAGACTGCATGTAAATGGAATTAGCTAAGAATAAATTGCCAATTTATTATCAGCTCAATCGATTTTACTGATAGTTTTATTTTAGCGTGAACTATTTTCGAGAGTTGTTTCACTTCTGTTTAGACCCATGAGATCCTTGTTATTTTTAAAAATTTCCTGACTTTCAAGGTTGGTGGAAACTTTGTAGACAGAATTTATTATTTTAGCTAGGGGTGGGGGGGGAATCCCAAAGTTTTAATCCAAAGTGCAGTGAATTTTTAATGTTCTAAAAAATATTTCATTACACACACAGAAAGTACATGCATCAGCGGTTTCATAACTTTTTGTAAATGCAACCAACCCCGTTTTTTTTATAAAAACTTTTGAGCCCCTCTCAATTTTTGTGACAATCTAATTTCATAAAAAAAATTATTTTAAATTCGACTGATATTGTAATATAATGGGCTGCAAAAACAATATACCATATTATCAATTGAGGCGCGACCCATAGTTTCGAAACCGCTTACATACATACATAAGTATTAGACATACATCCATAGATTTTCCTGCATGCTTAATTATGTCGTTAAACGGATCAATAACGCTGTACAGAATTCCATTGTCCCTTGAAAAATATATTTGCAATCGTGTTATGACATTTAATTTACATTCTTAGTTTTTACAAGGTTTAAATTTACCTAATAAATACTGAAGCGTATTTAGTTTACGCTCCAGTATTCTCCAGACGAATTTAAACTAATTTTATGAATAACTAGGAAAATAAAAAAAAAAATAAAAAAATGTTAAGAAAAGAATTATATTTCTTTTTATTTTTCTTTTTTTTTATTTTTCGTTTACACGCCTTGTATGGCAACAAAATTAGAAAAAATATAACATAATCAGCAATTTATAAACTACTAAGTGCTTATTTAAAGAATTCTGAAAATGCGAGCAAGCCACAGTGAATATTTTCTCCATAGGTTAACATTGAGCAAAAGGAATACAATATGGCAAGTACAGACTCATTTTAAGGCTTTTTATTTCCGTTTCGAAAAATACTCCTGGAAAAAGGTCAACTTTAAAGGTCTTATCACACGTCGGCCTGTTGGCGTTGAAAAGGCAAAAGAATGAGTTTACGATTCCTTTGCAAAGATGAAGAATACGTGGATTTCTCGTGATGACGAAATATTTTCGACCGATCAAAGAAAGGCCTTATCACACGTCAATCGGAATCAAAATAAATTGATTGAAAAAATTTTATTTTTGAATTTTTCAACCTTTTTTTTTTATTTTTGGAAGAAAAATACTCCGAAAAATATTCGCCCCATTTAGAAAAAACAATGGAGAACTTTCTTTAACACGTTGACTGCCCGGCACTCGACTGGCTACAGTGCCGTGGGGGCCACCGATGCAAACAGTAAAAGTACATATAGTAAATATGGATGCTGATAAATTTTTCAATAACATCATTGTTATTATAATAATTTGAAGAAATAAATACAATATAGAACATACAAAAATAATTCTATAAGTACATAAAAATTATACATTTTATCAGTGCATATTGCGATGAGTCAGATTGAAACATTCAAAGCAAAGAAAATGTTAATCAACGCAATCGGAACAATATGTCACCACTTTTTTTTGTCAAGTTCTTTTGCTCTAGTTCTTCCTAGCTGCTTTCAATGCTAAAGAATGAGAGTAATCACTTGGTAATCGAAGCACGATTGTTTGAAAAAAAGAACAATTATAGCAATTGCCTACCGCGCTGTGGGAGTCACCGGTGACCTCCCCTCCCCCCACCCACGCACACTAAAACTGCTTCAAGTGTGATTTTATAACTCACTTTAACTGCTGGAAATATTTCAGCATAATATGCCTCGCATAATGAAAATCGTCGACACCTTGGGCAAACCATCGAAAATGCGTCTGGCAGTCAACGTGTTAATCTTGGAATCTATAGAAAATATAACCAACCTAATACTGCTGGAGTTACCGCATTAGATGGCTTTGGCATGATTTTTGTGACTACTCGAACCCTATTAAAATGGTAACATTTGCAAATGAAGCCTTGCACAAGACGGATAGTTGTGTATAAGCAGACCTTAAGATGTTAAAACCGAATTCACTGGAGGAAGCTTGTTGAGATGGTTTGATCCAGAGTACACAGTAGTGTATTTGAAGATTTTTTTTTCCCTCAAATATAAAGGCCCTTCCACACTATAGTCCATTGCAAGCCATAACCACTATGTGGAGGGGGTATTTATGTGTGGATGCAACTCTTGAACCTTTCTCCAAGATCGCTATCAAGACCAGTACTGCAGTGGTGAACCATTGTCCAAGATCGCCATCAAGACCAGTACTGCAGTAGTGAACTATGTCCAATAGTGTGCAAGAGGCATAAAACTCATGATGAAAGAATTATTAGTGTTGTAATTGACAATGATTACTATAGAACACCAGAATAATACAATAAGGGTTTTTTTATTCAATTTTAATGAATACAAAAATTCTGCATCTACATTCAGCACTTTTAATAAAATACTTCAAAACTATAACACTTTTATTTACATAATTCTTATTTATTTAACAATGCTACAATCAATAGGTAATAGGAATGTACATATGCATGAGAGTGTGGCACATAAAAATTCAATAGTTTCTAATTTAACTGTAACAAAATAAACCATTAACAACAACTGTATTTAAAATAATCATTTTAATAGTATCAACATATAACCATTTGTAGTCGCCTCCTGAATTCTAAGGCAGAAAATTCACATCTCTGTTATTTGTATTTTTCTTTCAAAATATATATATACAGAAATCAAAAGATTAATTTCTTGCATAAACACCAATGTCAAGAATTTATACTGCCTGTCTGGAAGAAAATATCGGTTAAAAAAATTAAATTTTTAATGTACATTGCAATATCTCAATTTTAAAAATACTGATAATTTTAATGTTTTTTTTAATTTAAGGAACTATTTTCTGGACCACAAAATGACATTTTAGCAGCTTTACTTTAATCAAAAACACTCTTAAGTGTTTTTTTTTTTTTAATTAGAACTGTATTACTCATTAACCACAAAAGTCATTTAATATTATACAAAAACTTTAAACTGACACTATAAAAAGAACAAATTTTAACATATTTTGCATATAACCAATATATCACATATTTTATGTGCCCCAAATTATAGTGTTAATATAAAATAAAATTGTTTAAATCTAATCAAACATTTCAAAACACTTGTAGAAAGAAGAAATTTATCAAGTGCATTACATAAATAAATGAAAATAATAAGATATTTCTCTGGAATATATATTTTTATTTCAAACCAAAGCCTAAAGAATAAATAAAGAATATGCACAATGATTTCACTTAAAAAAAATTTCTTTGAGTAATATCTGATGTAATAAGACTCATTCTTTCTTTCTGCTGTCAAACTCTGCCTTCAAAAGATTTGGTTATAAAAATATATTGTCTACAAATCAAAATATCATTAAATTCAATAAGTAACCTATGAAAAATTGACATTACTAACTTTAAAAAAAAATACAAATAAACACAATATGTTACAAAAATATTTCAGCTGTGTCTATGTATTGAAAATGTCATACTGAAAAGAAAGATTTGACGTTTAAAAATGAAGCATACAAGAGGTGATTGAAAAATAAGGTTACAAGGTTTATATTTCAGGTATTTAGTCTTTTATAGAAAAATTAGTAGTAAGTGATAATTCTAATACATATATACAGTCAGCAACTGTGCAGAATTTAGGCTACCCACCAAATACAGCCTTGTAATGGTACAGTTTTGAATTTCTTGGATATCACTTCATCAAGCTGTGGGAGCTGATCAACTTCCCGGTTAAGATGCTGCTTAGATTTATCTCAGCTATTAGTCTCTCTGAGACCCAACTGTTAATATTTCTTAACTTATTGCTGGAACTCCTTTGTTCCAGTAAATGGGGGGTTTTCAGTACAATAGGCCTTGGGTTGCAGAGCTGGTGCTCTTATGGGCCACCCCACCCTAAATCTAAAAATCGAATAATAATGGTACAGTTGGTGGGTAGTTGTAAGGTTAATGCAAATAGCAACTCATTTAGAAAAGTGGTCTTGAAAAGAAATCTGATCAATTATTTGATTTCTAAGAATAAAACATGCAACAGCAAGTGAAATTTCCTGGCAGCTGGTAGAGGTTAAGAAGAGATTTTAATGTCCTGTCAACATGTCACAGAATGTTAAAAGTTTGTGTCAGGTAGTGAAATGATCACAAATGAGGCATACAGTAGTAAACCCAAGAATGCCCATTCACCCATACCATTTGACATCTTAAATAGTGTGCTACAATAAAAGAAGAATGAGTGATAGCGAAAGTCTCATAACTAAATATAATTCTGATACTGCATCAGATAGCAAATATGAAATTTCTCTCAATGATTCTGGCAGTTGTGAAAGTTCATTATTATACTTTTCTAGAGATGAAGAAACTGAGATTTCAGATGAAACTCAAGTTAAAAACTTTTGTGAAATAAATACCAGTGATCATTCTCCACCACCCATCCCGATTTTCTTTCGCAGCAAATCCTGCTATTCATTTGAATATTGATGTGAATGATGGAGCTCTACAGTTTCTTGAAATTTTCTTTGACAATAACCTTATTGAAATAACAGTTTCTGAAACAAATAAGTGGATAAATGTATTTAGAACTGTAATCTATGGAGGTACAACAGAGGAAAGAAATAGGGACCAATGTTGAAAAATGAAATTAAAATTTTTCTTGCTTTGAACATTTTACAAAGACTTGAGAAAAAGTCTAGTATTGAGCAGTATTGAAGCAAAAGACATTCAACTTCAACACCATTTTTTTTTATCAAAAATTATGTACCATTTTTACTTTATTCATTGCTATATACACATTTTTGATGAAACTAATTTTGAGGCAAAAACACATGAGTGTTCAAAACTGCAAAAACTCTGACCTGTAATCAAACCTCAGAATTGTCATTATCAAAAAATAATCCCACCTGAAAGAGAAGTAACAATCGATGAAAGTTGATGCTGTTCATATGACAATTACACTGGAAGCAATATATTCCATTAAAGAGATCACAATTTAGTACAAAATATTTTATGTAATGCAAATCGGAATTAGGGCACATATATCAGTTTATAATATATACTGGAAAATACACAATTCATAATTGTGATTACCAAAATCTGTGCAAGCCATCTCCATTTTTCCTTAATTACAAAGGATTGACAGAAAGATACTTTTTAGAAATAATTTTACCAACTGAAAAGAAACTGAGAGCAATGAGGGAATACTTTGTGTGTTACTTGAAAAGGAATAATAGCAGTAAAACTGGTAAGAAAAGAAACTAGATATTTTTATCCCGATTGTGATATTGAACTCTGTTTATCCCCATGTTTTAAAATTTATCATACCACAGCCAATTTTAAAATGAAATAAAAATGTAAGTATTAAAACAAAATATTCTTTTTCCTAACTTTTTCTTTTAAGTGTTCTTTTCCAGGTGGTCCATTGTTTGGGAAAAAGTACACTATAAGTGAAAATAACTTATTTTCTAATTACAATGAAGATATCATAAATTAATAACTGCAACAATTATAGCAGTTTTGACTGCTCATTTGAATTAATAAATTAATGATAAATACAAAAATGTTTACAGCAAATATGCTTATTTTTAGATGGAATATGGCAGGAGAATGAAACTGGTAAGTGGTTAAAAAGGAAACTGCATACAGCTTGAACTGTGATGGAATCATTGACTTATTTGCAAATACTAAATGTATGAAAGTAATTTTGTAAATACTTTTCCTTTTATGTAATTATATAGAAAGATGGAGGTTTCTTAATTTGTCAGTTGTGAATTCAATCAGAATATATCCCACGAATAGAAAACATTTTTTAAAACATGTTTTTATATTTTCCTCCACTACATTTGGTGGCTACATTAGAAAACAATCCTCCCTACCACCACAGGTACAAAATGACCGAGTTCGTATGTGTAGAAGCTGATTCAGAACAAAAAAAAAATCAGCTACAAGGGGAATAATTGGCTACAAATGATGAGATAAACCAGTTTATGACAATGTGGCTGAACATACAAGATCAGGATTTTTACTAGGTAGGAATATTCAAAGTCATGTCATGATGCGACAAGAGACTGAGCTGAAAAAACAACCTCATATGTAAGCTATTAATTAGCTGTATTAATTTTAAGAAATAAAATGTACATATTTGACTGCCAGCTTTGTAACCTTACTTCTTGGATCACATCTCTTGTATAAAAATGTTTACAAATTTAAATTTATATTTAGAACATTTTTTTTATATAAATATATTTTTTTTAATATTTCTAAATATTTTGGACAAATTTGAATATCATTTATTAAAAATAAATAAATAAATAAAAGGAGATGTCTCTTAAAGACTTTTATTCCGTAAGACAGATCCTATACATTTATTATAGCAGTATGCACCTTTTCAGATAATTTTTTAAGTCCATGGAACAAACTAGAGCAATCAATGCTTTTAAACTGAAATCAAGAATTCATAAAATATACAAAGTGTATTGTTACTAAAAACAAATAAATTTATAGATTTACAATCACATAAGGTTCATTTTATATATTTATATAGTACAACTGCACATATTTTTATGAAAAATATACAGTCAAACATGTTTATTATTAAACCCTGATTTAAAGAAAATTTTAATAAAGATTTTTTTAAGTGATTGGTTTAATGTTAAAAGGCTTCAACATTAAACCAATATAAAACTATTATTATTTTTATGCATTTAGATTTCTTGCTTTTGATATTTTTTGTACACCTAGTTTTTACAAACAGTATGATTTAATGAGTGAATTGTTTAAATCCGTTCATTTTTTCAATAAACATATTTGATTCTATTGAATTTTTATAAATAAACTCTTCAATGAAAACATCGATTCAATATTTATTGCTTTATCATGTTGAAGATTGTAGCCATTAGAAAGAATAAAAGTTTTGTTATTGTTTTTAAGATTTGTAAAATTATTTACTCATACAATTTTTAAGATAGAATATGTACAATTTTTTTTTACACTTAATCTTGTTTTTAATAAGTACTATGTTGAAATAACACAAATATGCATTAATATAAAGGTAAAAATAACTTTTAAATTACAGCATCTTAAAACCATAAAAAAATAAATATAACTTGTAGTCTAGTTTCAAACTAAAATATATATACTTGAATTTAAAAATGTTTTATTGAACAAATACTAAATATATTAATGGTTTGCTCAAACTGGCAAGTTAATGTCATAGTCTATGTCAATTCATAAATTAATCTAAAATAACATTGTGAACTTTAAAAAAATTTTCAGATTCAATACAGAATTTCACATTTATATTAAGTATATAAAAAATAAACCCTTAAAAAGTGTATTTTTTTTTCAATTACAACTTGATTATAAGCTAACTTTGCCATAAGTGATACAAACATATATAAAGGAAAAAAATTATAAATACACCATAGTGTGGGTCAGAAGAAAGATCTTCAAGACATAGTTCATTTTAAGTTGTAATACTGAGGACTAGCATAAAACCCAGGTTCTAAGCTCAAATATAAAAGGGCAAATTAATTGAAGACCAGTTAGCAAGTAACTTGTTTTAAACAACAAAATTTTTTATAAATACTGTTAACTTTCAGTTGCATAGAGTTTCATCACAGAATTCATTTCTAAGCTCTACAAAAATATCTTCACAGATTTAATTTCTTCTATATTAAAACATATCTGTAAAAGAGAATACTATCACTATTTTTTAATTCTTACATCTCAATTAATAAGAATATACAAATTTATACAAGAAACAAAGTCTTCAGAAAATTCATTTTAAAAGATCACACATGAACACTAAATGACCTAAGTAAAATATTTAAAATAAGAGGACAGAATATTAAAACATATACCACTATTATCGTTTTAGTTGCTGGCATGATTCTGGATAAATCAGCTACAAAAGCTGAGAATGTTTTTTATCTTTTGAATTCTAAAATGGCACCTGAATTAGCTTTTGATGATTTTTTTTCTACACTTTGATAGTACAAAGAATCTTTTAAATAAATATTTCTAAATTACAAACATAATAGTTCTCTTTTTAAAAATATATTATTTACAATATGGTGGCACTTGCTTTTACAGTATTCACCACTACCAAGCTGCAGATATTTGTTGATCACTCTTTTTATGGGAGCATTATGTACGCATCTAACATTACTCTCTGGGACAATACAAACAAGCAAAGTGGGTCCCGATATTTCCCTGTAACTTGCAATTTTTTTCTTGATGAATTCCTATCATTTAATATACAATTATTTCAGTTCTTCTATAAAATTATTTTCAGATATAAATTTGTATTTAAATAAAGTTATAAATTTTAATATAAACAAATAAAATCACTATGCATTTAAAATTTAACATTCTTTTCTATCTTGGGGATATTTGTAATAAATTGCATAAGGACCAGATGATTAATCAATTCATTTCAGAGAATAAGCATTTTTAAAAGAATGCATCAGTCTGCTAATAAAGGGTTTTTTTTTTTTTTAACTGGCAGAGTTTATTATTTTTCAAACTTTTTTTTACAGAAAATTCTGATTTTTTTTAACTTTCCCAATTTTTCTGATATTTCCCAGTTTTACCACTTGCTGGACACTTTATCATACTTTGCCATACAGTATCAACACAATATAATCTCCCATAAGATATCAGTGTATGCAATTTCTATGCAAATGTACTAGAGCCAACTAAGGCAATGATACTCAGAGGCCTGATATTTTTGTATTACACTAACTAGAATTTAAAGTTGACAAGATATTAATCAAGTGCTAGAAATCCAATCTAGAAAAATTAGTTTTCTTCTGGTTACAAATGCAACATAAAATTTTTTGTAACATGAGGGCTAATGAGACCATGACCTACTTCTTATTATTATGTGCAGTATATATGATACAGGGCAGCTTATCCAAGCTGCTCTGTTTTCACTTTGTTCAGGTCAATTATCACATACACAGCATGTACACCAAGGTAACTTATGCACACAAAATTACATACATGCTAACTTTATTTTAGTAGATCACATCAACTGGATTAATCAATTACAAAAGTTCAGAATCTTTTTTTTTTAATTTTTTGAATTCTGAACAACAGACGGTAGAATCAACTTTTGGTGATTTTTCTAATCTTTGCTACAGTGTCCACAAAATCTTTTAAGAAGTTAAGACAATGGATTATATATTGCAGGTACATGCAAAGAGATATAGAACTTACAATTAATAGAAGCAATTTGTGGTAAAGAAAAGAAGATCTTAAACTTTCAGTCACCTGAGGGGGCCTCAAAAGGTTAACCTCCATAGATTTTTTCAAAATTAAAAATATTTGGAATAATGATAAACAACAGATATAAGTAATCAAATTTATCCCAAATATATTTACAGAGCACTTATCAAAAGTACTTGGTCTCATTATCTCTTAAAATAAGATTTTCTTTTTTAAGTTCTGAATCTGTCAAAACAAAATGATTAATTATTTTGCAAATTCTATTCTGTTAACTATTATCTAAATGGTTTAAACTTTGAGGATTCAAATTTGCAAAATAAAGTGTCAAAGCAAGAAGATCTAGAGTTAACCAATTTTTTTTTCAAATTCTGATGAGACAATGAATATTCTATCTAGCAATGCAAATACTTTTTTAATTTCCTGTAATGGTACAAAATGAGAAATCCATTGAAGAAAAATTTTATAGACACAATCTTATTATCCATTGTAGGGATAATCTACTGAAAAAAATGCTGATGGTGAAAAGCAAAGGGTGACAATGCTGAACAAATATTGAAACTTATTATTTTTATTTTATTTTTAGCAGTAGCACTTGATGACATCATTTGCAAGAGTGAAAACACTTCATGCGAACACATAACATGAAACAATAAACAAGTAACAATAAAACAGGAACCAGAACAACAACAATAAATAATAATAATAATAATGTAAACAAAAAAATAATTAAAAGTTATTCAAACAAGAAGGCCTAAAGCTGTATTCTAACTTTCCAATATCTATCATAAAAACTTCCACTAGGAAATGCTCCAGGATGTTGGGCATCCAATACTTGATCACTTTTGCATAGGCCACAGTTTAGGGAAGAGAGCACCTTGAATCTGTTCAAATAACTAGCAAGGCACTCATGACCAGTTTCAAGCAAGAAGGCTTCAACTACTGTCTTTCTTTACCTGAAGGCCACCTTGGAAACTCTGGTATGTTTTTAATAGTTTCTCTCCAAGTTCTATTTTTCATTTAATCAAAAAGCTTATTCTGATAACTCTTATTCAGGGCATTTATAATTATTCATTTTATTAAAGGATAAGGGATCCCCTCCTGCAAAAATTGCAATATATTTTTTCCTCCTTTTCATGAGAAAATTGGCTACTTCATTTCCATATATATCACAATGAGAGGGAATTCACTGTAGAACAAAAATCTTTTTTAATGTTAACAGCAATTCTCCTTACTGCTGTTTGACAGTCTGTACAGTCTGACAATTTGACTGTCTGAATTGCTCAGATGGAGTCAGAAAGTATATTTTTAAAATCTTCAAAAAGAATACTGAAAATTATATATACATGACAAAACACAAAATTAAATGCTTCAGATATCTCAAACCTCCATCTGAAATGAGATTCTATGATTTAGATTGTTTTAACACTTCTAATAGATGTTTAGCTGAGCAAAATTTGACTGAAAATTCAATATATCTACCTCACAAAATAGTAAAATGTAAATAAGGATAAGAATCAAAAAAGATGCTTTAATATCCATCATCTTATAATGGTTTGGTTTTGTAGCGCTACAGTTTACTTTTTGCAACACGAGGGCTAATGAGACCAGGACCTACTGCTTAAAGCCGATTCTGAACAGCTGTGAACATCCATGCCATAGTGGGATTTTAACTCACAAACTCCAGTTCTGAAGGCCAGCACCCTAACCATTCGGCCATTGTTTGGCGATCTTATAATGAATATAATTATTACCCCAACAGGTAATTCACTTTTCCCTAACTTCTTTAAAGCAATACCTAAATAAAATTTTTTAAATTTTATAAGTATTTTGAAATGTTTCAGCTGCATTTTTAGCTGTCATATCTTTGAAATGTATTGACCATTTTATCTTATAAAATATAGAATAAAAATTAATTAAAATTATTTCAAATGGCACAAATCTATCCTTTTTTAAATTATATATATA
This sequence comes from Pardosa pseudoannulata, assembly GCA_032207245.1. Lineage (NCBI taxonomy): Eukaryota > Metazoa > Arthropoda > Arachnida > Araneae > Lycosidae > Pardosa > Pardosa pseudoannulata. The sequence goes on from CM063498.1 coordinate 191,093,946, forward strand.
TATACATATTTTGTATTCATCAGAGGTTCAGGCTTGTAAAAGGCTGTAATGCCAAATAAGAATTTTTGTACTGGAAAAATTAATAATTTAATTATTTTTTTTCTAACTTTACTAATTGTAAATGCTTTATAACTGTAAAAACTGCTAAGTTTTATTCTAAAGCCAAAAAAAAGGGTATCCCATGAATAGAAATGTCATTAATGTATCAAAGGAATACATGTAGAACATTCCCAATAATGCTTCTTTAAAAATTGTTAATAATTAATAACTTTCAAAATTATAAGTATTTTACTTTGAAATTGTAAACACTTTTGCATAAATATATTGCGAATAACATATTAAATTTTTAAGCAGGTTAGTCAAAATTAAAACTAATTTTAAAAGTCCACTGCCTCTTTAATAATGGGATTTTTTCATTAAACTATATAACTTCTGGAATTTTCATAAAAACATAAAAATAGGCTACTTCATGAAAAAATACATTATCCTTATTAGATATTGCTGAAAATACAATGTAAGCCTATAAAATAAAAAATGCTAAGAATGAAATAATGACAGATAAAACTTACAATTAGTCCCACTCATCTCCATCATCTTCCTCGCTGCTACTACCACTTTCATCTAAAAATGAAACAGTTCAATGATTAACTTCAATATTAAATTTGATTTATTAAAAAAAATTACTACATAAATTTAAAAATATTTACAGGAATGAATTGGATTATTTTGAGACATAAGTAATATCATATAGTTTGGAGCACAGCAGTCTACTGTTTTGCTAAACTAGGACTTTTGCAAACAGGACCTACTGCTTAAAGATAATTTTGAGTAACTATGTAATTCATACTGGCAAGGGAATTCAAACAAACTCTGATACAGAAGAGTAGCATCCTATCCATTCAGCCACAAGAAACACAAAAATCAACATTAATCCTATGACAGCCCAAGGTTAGACAAAAATTGAGAATGAGCTGTCTTTATAATCACACTAAACACAATGACTTTCTGATTTTTTATCTGCTTTTCAATATAAACAGAAAGTGAAACAGAGAAAATATTTAGTAATTTTATTTCTAAAAAAATCAGATATGGTTAGCATGAAAACCCTGAGTTTCCTAAAAATGAAAACACACGTAACATTTTTTAACTGCATTTATAATACTAGTGTAGCTATCAAAATCTGTGTAAGTCATGCAACCTCCAGTTAGCAATTACTGAAGGAAAATGTGATCATCAATATCATTAATACATAAACTATTGCTTACATAATAATAAAACTTTTTAATATATATAAGATCATCCCAGATAAAATGCTTTTAGACGACATCTTAATAAGTTTCCATATAATATTAAATATACTATACTTTTACAACACATAATAGTATATATAAATGCCCATTCAACCAACATAAGTTCCTTCTTTTATTTTTAAACAATTACATCAAATGAATACATTTTAATTTTAAAAATGTGTTATTAGAAATGCATTAAAAACAACAATAGCCAAGAAGTAAGTAATAATTTTTTATTATTATTTAAAACACATTTTTTATTACCCACTTGATTAGATGACAGAAAAAAAATGTATTGAATACATATATATTTTTACCCTTTTTCACAGCTTGGCTTTGAGCATTACAGTAATTTTTTTGCAACAAGTGGTCTAATTAAACAAGGACCTACTGTTTAAAGTTGATTCCAAGTTACTATAAAATCCATGCCAACAATGGGACTCAAACTCAATGAATTTGGTACTAAAAGGCAGCAGCTTATCAGTTTTCCCTATAGTGTGGCTATTTGTTTTCAGAATTAAGTGAAAATTTTAGAGTTAACTGCAATATGGAGATTATAAAATTTGTATACTCTAAGGTAGAGGAGTTTAGAAATAAAGTACTTTCTTAAAATACTAAAAATTCTTTAGGTAAAATTATTTACTCAGGAGATTAAGTAACATTATGTCAAAAATAAACAACAGCTTAAATATTAGGAGATTAAAAAAGATTAAACAAGAGAAAAATAAAAACTATTTTTCCAGTAACCTTCAAAATTTTCAAAATAATAAGTTACTAATAGTTAAAAAAGTTTCTATTTTTCCATATTCATGTAACTCTTACATCTGTTAAAAAAAATTTTTTTAGCAATGAATTTTCATCTCTGTGAGGTTTTTCGGAAACAAACTAGATTTATAAAAAGTATGTTGTTATGTTTCTTAAAAGTTTGAACTCCTGCTTTAGAGGAAAGAAAAACTAGTGTAGATAAAATAACCCTGCCTACATGGTTTTCTATCCTAAGATCCCAAAACATTATTTTTTTAATGTTAAGGAATCTATCTACATTCGGAGAACTTTTTTCTTTAAACATAGAAACTAGTTCATGTTTTTACATTTTTAGATTTATTTTTTATATTATCATAGAGAATTGCACTTAAAAAATTTATTCCTGGAGAAGTTTTTATAAAATTTCTAATAAATGAAGAAAATTTTGTAAAAAAATTTGGGTTTTTTCAGAAAGTCTAATTTTTTAATAAATTAAGTTATTTTAATATTTTTGATGCAACACATTTCTTATACACTCAACTAATGAATCACCTAAAATCTTTGCTTAATTTACATTTGGTAAAAAAATTTTGGTCCTTCAAAATCATACACATTGAATTTTTAACGAATTTTCATTACCTTTATATCTAACTATGAGTGTAACATCATTAAAAATTATCCAAATTTAAAGCTTTTTGGTCATTTACTAGTAAATACTATCAAAAGCATTCATAATAATTTTCAACAAAATATTTTAAGAACTTTTTGAGAAATCACATTTCAAGTTTCAACATTTTATTAAAAATACCGTTCTGAAAAAAACGCATTTGAAGTTTATGAAAGCAACTTTAACTATTAAAAAAAAAAAATACATGTTTAAAATTCCCATACTTTCTTGCTTCAAAACTTTCTAATTCCCAAGTTACTAATTATTAAAAATAATAGAAAAATGTTTAAACCAATTTTCATGAAAATTTAAAAAGTTTCGTCCAAAAAATGCTCATTAAAAGGCTTTAAATTCACAACTTCCGGTTCCGAAGTCGCTACTTCCGTTTTGTTTTGAAAGCTGTCACTGGTGTTTAAACAGCTGTAAAGTTTTCTTTAAAATGCCTTAGAGACAAAACAAAAACAGATTTAGAAGCCTAAAAGTTGAAATTTTACAATAGAGAAATAAAAAAAAATTATGATTTTTGGCAGAAAATGACGTCTTCAATGTAAACAGATACCTTAAAAAATAAACTTACAAACAATATTTGACATGAGGTCAAATTATTCAAATACATTTAAATGAATATATCATACCTGTCTGTTGAATAGCTCTGCTACGTTCAAGTAAGGCTCTGGCTAGGGCACCAGCTAAACCATCCATTATAGGAGCAGGACTTGGTGCTGGTCTAGAATCTTCCGACACCTAAAATAAAAAATTGATCTTTGAAATTACAAAATTCATTTGGGATTATACTTCCAAATAATTAAACACATTAAATTATTAGTAATGAAACTCCAAATAGGAAATTCTTAGTAAAGAAAAACATTAACCCCTTCTTGGCCAGCATTGCATATCATATGTTATGTATTTTTGTGCCGGTAAGGTTGCTGTTGCATGCCATGTGACAAAGAGACATCATTGAAAGTGGAATTGTTGCTACTGACATGTTTCATTATATTTTGCAACTGTATCCTGTATTTAAAAATATAAAAGTGTCTGCAAGGTATCTGTGTAAACAGTATGATGTGAAACTTCACGCTGGGCCATGTTTATGAATTTTCCACACACATGTGAGATTTTATATTAAAGCAAGAATTGCATATATTTTTGATAGTCATACCTATGATTTTTTTTTCTTGATTAAAATACCAAGAAAATATGCCCTAAATTATTTCAAAATAATTTTTACATTTCCCTGATAAGAAACATAATTTTCACAGTAAGGTTATAGAATCATTTTCTCAAATATTTTAAATAAAATCTTTACATACAGATATTTATTCTATGTTTTACAAAGTAATATATTTGATAAATATAGTACCACAGAGTATTTTTTTAATTTAAAACTTGGGTTTTTGTACCGAAATCAAGAGATTGATGAACAGGATATCACATATAAAAATTCCAGTACATCAAGGAAAGAAACTGCTTATTCACAAAAATATTTTGCTTTTTTCAATTCACAATAGAACATATATTAATTTACATCAATTAAAAAATGCTCTTTTCGACTCAGGAATTTGAAAAAAAAAATCTAACAGAGAAGGAATTAGAACTTAGATCTTTTTATAAGAAATGGTTAAAAAAAACTTCAAACTACAGTCTTTTAAAAGGCACTGCTACTTTTCATAATTAAATAAATCTAAATTTCTGAAACATATACATACCGGTTTAAGTACACATCCCTGCCTGATTTGATTTAACAAGGCACCTCGAGCATCATCTCCTGAACTCTGCCCACTATTTCCTCCACCAATTTCAACATGCTAGTTAAAAAATAAAGTGAAACACAACTATACACACTAATATAAAATATACTTAATAATATCTACACAACTATCATAAAACAAAATATGAGGGTAATTAAAGAATAACGAATAAAGGTTATCTATTTTTAAAAGCCTTTTGGGATAATTTTTTGGATATTCCAAAGTACAATAACCTTACAAAGTACTTAAATTTCAACAACAGTTCCAACAAAACTAGTTCTAGTATATTTGTAAGATAAATAATATCAATAATGCACAAATAGTTGTAAAAAAAAAAATAAATAAATAAGCCCAGTATAAATTTAAATTTGGTTTGATTTGGAGCATTACAGTCTAGTCTGCTACACAAGGGCTACAGCAGGGATGAAAGTTTGTCAGGCTTGAAAATACTGATTTTACTGACCAAAATTGGGAAAAATACTGGCAGATTATTATAAGTACTGATCATCTTTAGAACAGTAATTAGCAAATAAATGTTCATTCTTGTACAACTTTTTTTCCATTATTCTATAATTATGCAAGATGTAAGTTTACTTTAGAATCCATTTGATTATTATAAGTCAAGTTCTAAGATGTGATGTGGTCAAGAGTGACAGAACTGAAATATATTTGAAAGAGTGGAAGACATTTCAAATAACTTACACTCAGACAGACACAATATATATTAGATATATATAGTAAAATTGCGTCAATATTGTATAATAAAAATTTCATAAGCATGTAATGATAAGCCTTTTATATTATTATAGGAAGCTAAGATAGTATATAGCAACTTACCAAAAGCCCAAATTTAACAAATAGCAAAATAAGGAAAATGTTTGATCTGCAGATATATGTCAACAAACCAAACCAAGTCATACAAATCTGCATATCTACAAGAATTGTATATATCTCACACACATTAAAAGAATTTCAGTAGCATTTCAGAACATTTTTCAGTTGCTCGCAATCCTGTCCTTAATTTAAAATATTTTCAGAATAATAATAATAATAGTGCAAAATTAAAATGTCCGAATAAAATAGAAACAGATGCAAAAAGCTTATTATTCATCAAATATTGACCAATGCTAACCTATCTGAAAAATGCTGACTTTACTATTCTTTTTTTATCTCTGCTAATAAGACGGGGACCTACTACTTTTAGATAATTTGAAATATCTAGAAATATTCATACTGGCAGACTCTAGGACTAAATGGCAGCACCCTACCAATTTTGCCATTGCTGGTACATTTAGAACACTTTAGAAAGAATCTGCTAGTAATTGGTAGGCAGTTGCAAAAGAAAATCTGTTCTACAGTCACATACTAGTAGGTCCTTAAATAAAAACTATGTATGAAAGAAATGCATGCTTTGCAAACTTTTTTACACATGAGAGCTACTAATATTGGTTTTATTTTATTTTCCAGTAAATTTTAAATTGTTCTCTCTTTTGAAAAAAGATACAGCTGATTTTTGAAATGTGTTAAAAAGAGTTAAATAATATTAGAAAAAGAATTAAACTTGACTGTTTTTGACTAACGAATTCATTGTGATTGATTTTAAGAATGAAAAATTCTAATTGACTAGAAAAAACTAGAAGTGATGAGGATTACATACCACATGAATGAAACATGCAACTGATGAATAAATATGAATATTTGAGATTAACTACATTTAATTTAGAATGAACTTTGAATTCCACATAGACACAACAAAATAATAAAATGATTACATACGGCACTTTGCATACATAACACAACAAAATAAAACAAATTTCTTTTTCTACCCTGTGCTCTCCTCTCAATTTCTTTCAACAAAGTAGATAAATATACCATGTCAACAATGACAATATGAGTGAACTTTTTTTTTCAGAATGGATTGTTAGAAAAAAACTAAACATTTGTCCATTTACTAAATTTTCATTGATTTTTTTTAATTCACACATATATTTCTAGGTGTGTAGTATGTAATGTACACTAAACTGTTAGATAAGTAATAGAAATATAATAAAATATTTATATAAAATGTGTTTACAAAGTATTTGAACATAAAAGCATAAACAGAAAAATTGCAGCAGCATGTTCAAAATAATATTAAGGAAAAACAAACCCTTTGATTTAACACTTTTTAATCTAACTGAAACCTTTCATTCTTTGTTTACTCATTTGTATTTCTTTTTTTAGCACTCTGTTACTCTTTCTCTTTTTAAGAGTGGTTCTTGAACTCAATATAACCAATCATTTACTGTTGAGCAATCTATAAGCTGAATGTTACAAGTTGATGAAGCCCTACAATGACCAAGTAATGCCAGAATGAAAACAAACTATAAACATCAGGTGGATTAAGAAAACCTATAAGGAAACAAAAATAGCTCCAGTAAATCTGCATGGATATAAATAGCATGAAACTTACATGCAGTTCTTTGCCCTTTCGTATTTGATCTAGAAGAGCAGATCTGCTGTCAAGAGGAGGTGGAGGGTTACTTTGTCTTGGAGCTTCCCCAGGAGGTTTTCCAGGAGCTAGAGTGGGTGGTGGTGGGGGTGGAGGAGGTGGGGGAGGAGGAGGTGGAGGGGGTGGTGCAGCACTTGGTGCTTGCAATGGTGGAGGAGGCGGAGGAGGTGGGGGTGGTGCAGCTGAATGTTTGGGAACCGATGGCAAGGAAGCAGCAGGTGGCACAGAAGGTGGCGGTGGAGGTGGAGGAGCTGCAGAACGGGAAGTTGGAAGACGGCGTGGACGAGGTGTTTGAGGTGCATCTCGAACAGGTACAGGCGGAGGACTACCTATAAAATATAAATTTTATTGAGTGAATAAAAAAATAAAAATTAAATTTAAATTTCATCCTAAAAAAATTGATTTTGAGAGCTAAGGTTGCATTAAGGAAAAAAGTCTCATATATTGAAGCTTATAACTTCAGAAAACATTCTAAACCAGATATGGCAATTACATAACAAATAAAAAATAATACATATGCACTGATACTTGAAAAAACTTTCATTTCAGTTTACTTTGATTCTGACACTTTAAAAAAATACTATTTGCTGCTATTCCTGTTCTAAATGGTTACAATCATTCTTACTCATATAAGATTTCAAGCATATATAATTATGCTTCATTTTAGGCCAAGAAAATACATGACACTAATTGTTATGATGTTTCCAGAATTCATATTAAACCACATTTAATGATTAAATTTAAGGAAAATCATATAAATGCAATAAATATTTATTTCTTAATTGGAACTATCCATTAATCCATACATATATGCCTTCAAATTTTAGACCAATGATTCTCAAACATTTTACCCCACAGACATTAGACCACATACATCTTAACTGAACCTTTGAATAAATCTTAGTTATTTATTGATTAGACATAAACATAATTAAACAAATATAAAGCAGCTTAAAAATGTAGATAATACTTACAAAAGGTGAGATGGAAACAAGAATTTTTTTAATAAAATGATACCAGCAAAAGATTCAAAGATACCACAAAAATTCCATCAACAGAAGACACTGTGCAAATATTTTGTATATATGTACAATAATAATAAAATCATCCCATTTGCTCATTATTATTATTATTTTGGTAATATTGAGACAGAAAATCTGGTTATATAGTATAACATATTATTATGAGTTTTTAAGCACAGAAAATTTAAAAATAAATTTTAATAATTCAGTTCATCTTATTTCACTACCTATATTCATTTTATTAAAATTATAACTCATTTGTTTAAAACCACAAGATTAAAAACAAAACCCATACTTTACATGATTTCTACATTTAATCAGTACTTATTGAAATATAACCAATTATGATAAAATATGAAATTTATTTATAAATTTCACTATAAGTTTAAAAAAATTTTTTTAACTCATATACTGAAGTAATTGACAAATAAGAGTTCCCAGCAAAACTTGTCTGATAAATTCCCTGTCTTTCATTTCTTCACCAAATGACATGCAAATATTAGCTCAGGCATAAATAAATTTAAAAGAGATATCAATATTAATAAAGTTAATAATTTTTAAAAAATTATTCTTAAATATATATGTTCAATACCAATTTAGAATGATTTTTATAAAATTAAGACCCATTTATAACAAACAGCTTAGAAAAAATATATTCTGGTCTTTTTCACTGACTTTTGATAAATATTCTATATTTTCCTTGAAAATCCCTGACCACTTTACAATCTCTTGAGTTTCCCTGATTTCACAGGTTACTGAGAACCCTGTGAAATAATCAACATTATTTTTAACTAAAGCAATCCCTTTCTGTATTGTTTATCAATGTATTGTCATATACTGATATCCTTTAATTATCGCAAAAACAATATCTAAAATTTATTCTGAATCTATATACCCCATAAGTGATATTGTGTTTCCTCCATGCTCAATATTTTGGATAGCCAAAGACAATGAATAATCTGCCTATATCAATGTAAAGAAATATTTCATCTTATAACTGCACTAATTTTACCTCCAATTAGCTTATATACCCCTGTACTTGTTACAAATATTAGTTTGTGTTTGTATCAAATAATTTTTCTTTCAACCTGTGAAAATTATCTTGATTTTGTCAAGGTCTTTGATAGTGTATCCTATTATATCCCAATACATTCATACAATGCAGTAGGGGAAAAATTGGAAATTTATTAGTGTCTGTTTCTGCATGTGCTACTGCCTTATGTGTTCTTGTTACTCATCTCCCTGGTTTAGGAAATAAAAACACCAGGTTCAATAGACCTTCTCCCTTGCAATATGCAACTGGTCCATGGTTAAGGGTAATATGCAGTTTCACTATGAGGGAGGAACTACAAGGGCTGAAGACTTAATTTTGATGAGTTCTTGTAATTGAGAAACAGAAATCGAGCAAAAGATTCCTAGGCTTGTCTTGGCTTGGCTTGCCACCTCCAGAGGTATCGTTTGAGAACTTGACACTGCCACTAAATACCTATTTTACATGTCTCAGGCAACATTAATGAATAGAAGGACCTTTGACCAGCTTGAGCCTCGATTCTGCTACCATAAGTTAAAAGATCACTGCCTTTACCAACTGTGCCAAAGCTCATTCGATACAGATAGTGTACTGGGATATATCAAAAATATTGATATTCACTGCTTGATCGCAATAGCCAGAGTGACACATGCACGTGTTGATATCTCAATAGCTAGCTGCTTACTCACTCAAATTACCTGTTAATATCAGAGGCTTATAGTGTTTTGGGTAAATATCAGGATACAAAATGAATACTCGGAATCATAATGATTGCTCAAATTATCAAACAATTCAAGTCTTAAAATTATATACCAAAATAGTAATCTTAATAAATATAAAATCATTAATCTGGAAGCAATAGTATAAGATCAATATGCTCAATATTTTCTGAATTATAAGAATGATAATTTATAAGGAAGTATAGATATAAAACACTAATGCATTGCTTTATACATCTTTTATGGCTCTATTGCTGGTACCATGCTGTTATAGTTTTTCAAAAATAGTAATATCTATTTACTCCTACTTTAAACTAGTATTACAATATATCAATATTATTTTGGGGATATATCAAAATATTAAATTTCTGATATTGTCCAGCCCTACTGTACACTCAAACTCAAGAGAAAAAGAAAGAATTTTTTAGTTTACAAATTTTTTGTACATATTGCATTGAGAAGTTATAAGATCCATAAGAAACTTAAAATCTTAGTAAAATTGTAATTTATATAACTTTATTAGCTTTAAAATTTTTTCTGCTGATAATCACTGCTTAACTCTTTTAGACAATAAGTTAAATTTTAAGAAAGTACGAATTTTATTTTGTTGCTTCTGAAATATTTTTTAATAAATAAAAAAAATCTGAAATTAAAAACATGCACTTACGTTTTTGTACTATTTCCTGCTTGGCACGCTCTACACCACCATGATTTTCAATAAAATCATAAATAAAAGTTCGAGTCTCACAATCATTAAGGTCATTGTCTGACACACCAGCAAGACTAAAGAACATTTTTAGATCTTCATCTAAACTCTCCACCTGTAATAGAAAAAAAAATGAAAAAATTACCAAAAATTGAATTTTTTAAAAGCAAACATATAAACTAATTAATGAAACAAGAATGTACTTACATTGAAACCTTTTTCTGGATGCCATCCAACATGTTGCACATGCCTTTAAAAATATAATTTTGATTGTGAAAAGAATTTCAGAACTTTAAAAAAATAGATTATAAATTAAACTCAGATTCAAAGGTTTATGACTACTAAATGGCAAAGAATGAGACTGGGAGAATCATCATTTACCAACCTTTTTTCATACATTAGAAAATAACATAAAAGTGTTTCATTATTAACATTACTGAAATGATATATACATGTAGCACTTTCTACACTTACACTACTTAAATAACACAATTATTTAATTTTAATATTTCAATTACTACACCTTAAAATTATACTATCTTTAACAATTCTATATTTATACCATTTAAATTAAGCTTTCACTACATTTTAGTGATACATTCCCCAAAACTAAATACTTTTGTTCACATAATTTATCTTATTTATAACACATTTCTTTTTTACTGTATAACTTTTCATTTAAAATAAACACTGTAACAGAAAATATTATCAAATGTACATAAATACAAATAAAGCATATAATTACTAGTTACTATAGTTAAAAAAAATAGATGACAAGTTATAAGTTTTAAAATCAATCTCTTAGCAACTGAAGGTTTAATACTATGAAACATAACACAACTGTACTTTTGCAATGAAACATTTTGCAATGCACAATTATACATAAAAAATTTTCTTTCCTTTTACTATTTTGCTAGAGAATGAGGAACATATTAAATAAAAACTACGCAAAGTTAAAAACTTCCAGTGATAAGTTGCCAATGAGATAACAATGAACATATTTTAACTTTTCTAAGATCAATTATTTTAATATCAATTTTTACCTTTAAAATCTTTTCTTTTCCAAATTTTCATTCAAGATTTAAATCTTTTATATAGCTTGTGTCTTTAATCACATTTTAATAATTTTTTCTAGTTTACTGAGTTTCATGCATCACTGTCAGTGGCATAGTAAAGGAGGACTTTAGGATTCATAACTCCCCCCCCCCTCATGAAGATTGTTGTATGTATGTTTTATATATGTAATTATTGCTCTATTAATTTTGAGATATGAATTGAAGAGAGAGAATCTCCCTCCTCAAATTCTTCACTATACCCCTAATCACAGTGATACAAGGTATAAAAAGTTTTTTTTTGGGGGGGGAGGGGAGGGTGGATAATATATATATATATATATATATATATATATATATAATAGTACCAACTCAAAATGCTTTATGAATACATATATGGTTATACAGAAAATAATATAAATGTACACATATTAATAAACTTTTGATAAATTAATAATACAGTTTAGAATAGATATCAGTTGTATATGTTTAAAATTTATAAATAAATGTTGAAATCATTAAATTCAAAAAAAAGTATGCAGACAGAATTATAAAGAGTATCTATTGAATTGCTAAAAGTTTACTTTCTGACCTTTAGAGGAAACTTTTGAAAAAATATCATGACGTTTTAATTTTAAAGTTTTAAAACATTGCATATAAAATATTAATGTGAGTTACAGCAGCAAAAAACTTCTTTTAACTCAGATAGGAAGAGATTCAAACTAACTAAAGTTTAAAAATATAAATTATAATACTTTAAAAGACATGCTTATGATGCCTTTTCTCATTAAAAATACTATTAATACAATGACATAAAAAAAATGATTTTTCTGCCACATTTGCCATTGACTTTTTTCGTCTAACTTATTTGTGTCTTTCCTGATAAGCAGATATTCTGAATAGCTGATTTTCATGAAACATACAATGATAAAACTCACGTGAAATTCGTTGGGTTGCTGATATCTTCTTTTGTTAACTTTTTCTTCCTTTTTTCTCTTTCTTTTTTCCTTGACTCTTTACCATTCACAAGTGATGGTGTAGATTCAGATTTTGCACCTAATTAAGAAAGTTATATAATTTTTTCATGCAATCAATAGACTATATATATATATATGCACATAAATTAACAAAACAAAAACTTACGAGCTGCAACTATACCAACAGTTGAAGGCTGAACAGCTTGCTGAGCCCTTCTTCTTTCTAAAAAGAAAAAATTTCAAAAGACTGATAAGCATTTGTATTAAACTTTAAAAACACCAAAAACAACTATTTTGATTTTTTAACATAAAAATATTTCTTTTAAACATCTAAAGACTTTTTATTATAATTTCATGGCAAACATGTGGCTGCCAACATTCCAATATCAAAATTAGTACAATTTTACTGGCATGCAATTCAAAAGCATTAACAATACATTGTATATATACACGCATGCAATATACTTCTAATTCTAAAATTCTTGAAACACACATATAAATATAAAGACATACAGACCCATATGTATATTATATATGCAGTCAAACCCTGATATAGTGTCCCCCCCTCCCTTGTTATGTAGCCACATGCCTGTGTGAACAAATCTTCCATATAAAACTTATGTTATCAATCTTTTAAAATGACCAATCCATATTTTCTAACAAGATGCAGCAAATATAAAATAATCTGAAAACCTTTACTTCTTTTCCTAATGTGCCTTTTTCTCACAGTGAATCTCTTTTGTCTCAATAGTGTGTGTTATTTTTACTACATGTCTTTGAACTTTGTCCCAGACTGTGTCAAATAATACCCAGGATGAAATTTTTTCAGGTTTGAGAAATAACATCTACTACAAGTTACCAGAATCCAAAAGAAATTTTAAATTTTTAAATACAAACAAACAAGGTACAATTAGAGACAAAACACAATAGAGACAAACCTTATATTCCTCTACCATCCTCTAGAATCTTCTTTTAATGCTCAAATTAGTAATTTTCTTCCTTGACTTTAGTTTGTCCTCTATACTTATAAAATGTAAGCTTTTATCATCAAATGCTTCAAAAAATGGTTTTTATTGTAAAATTATATCAAACCCTAATGCATGTTTTAATGAAAGTATGCAAAATATTTAAGTTATCACTGCCTTCAAACTAAAGATCTATATTGTGTTTATAAGATGTTTGTACATATAAGTTGGCAATTCATTTCCATCTTTTTAATAGATATAGGATAACAATTTGATAAATTGCTAAACTCCTTTTAGTGCCATATCCCCAAAATGAATGGTGGCAGTATAACAGAATTTGTATATATCCTCATACATTCATGCAGCTTACTTCCTTAGTATGATGCTAAATGAAAAACAAAAACAACTAACTGTTCAAAAAATTACTATTCTGAAAATTTTTGACTTTGTAGAGCATTGTCGATTTATCATACTAATAACCTTACCAGGAGGATGTTTCTCTTCTGCATGACAGTTTTTATCAGGAAAATTTTAATGTTTTAATAATCACCTATATAACTGCAAATAAGTAAATCTGTACATTGTACGGAGAAATTATACAAGCTGGCTAAGCAACCAATGATAAATGTTGGTCAAGCAAAGTAAACACTAAAATATATATAAAAGGGTCTGAAAGATTTTAAAAATTCAAAATATTGGTAGCAACTTTTAATAAATTATTTTACTGCAATTAATTTTTTACACATAAAAAAACCCCATTGAAATATCCCTTCTAGAACAAGTCAAGAATATATTATATGCCTAGGTTATTAAAATATTCAGGGGTTTTATTTTTCTCAAAACTATAATTTTCACCATTATTCCAAAGTTTTTAAAAATCTAATGAACAAATTATGATTATGTCATATTGTTTTCAAATTTTGTTGTCATACAATGTATGCAAATTTGTAAAAAATATATAAAAGGATATAACATAATTCCTTTATCTTTTTTTTTTATTTCCCTAGTTAGTTATTCATAAAATTATTTTGGTTTAAGTTTGCCTGGTAGAAACAGGAGAGTAAATAAAATATGCTCTAGTTTTTAACAAACAAATTTAAACTTGATAAAAACTTAGAGCTTAAAATAAGAGACACAATGAGCTTGCAAATATATTTTTCATGATATTGTGAAATTACATTGAGTGTTGTTGATCTGTTTTATGCCATAATTATGTATGCATGCAAAATTATGGATGTATTTATGTATAAGACTTATGTATGTGTGTGTAATGAGATTCTTTTATAATGCTAAAAATTAACTATACTTTGAATTAAGACTTTAGACCCTCCCTGAAAAAAAGATTCTGGCTACATGATAGCCCAAACAGAAAACAAAAAGAATGTAAAAACAAGTGTAGTCTCAGAACTTTGAATTGTGCTTCCATTGCCAAAAGTTAGTTTGTAACGTCTGTACAAGTAAACTGATTAACATGGTTATTTATAAAGAAATTTAAAAGGAATAATAATAGTAAACCATATCATATTTCTTTTTAAATACATATATTTTAAACAAATTTTAATGTGAGATTGATTTAAGATTTGTATTATTCAAATAAATTCCATTTGAAAAGTGCACTTTTAAGCTATTGCATTCTATTAATAATAGATTACCCATACATTGTATTATCACAAGCATAAAAATAAAATCAATCATGAACTGAGTGAGAAATTATGTAGTCATATATCCTTAAAAACTTTCTCCAGAAAACAAATCATGAAAAAAGTGTGGTTTTAGGTCATTTAAGACAGCAATCAAAATTACTGCTCTTTGTCTTTTTAAGTATATGGTAGATTCTTTCTAGTTTTGAAAGTCCATCTATTAGGAATCAGAAGTGAATGTTTTAAAAGAGAAGTAAATGCTTTCAGTAGAGCAATTAAATGATATGAACGAGTACCTAAGTCAATTGTTACACTACAGAAATATGAGTAAGTAGTGTTTACAAATAATACAAGACTACATAAATATTGACTATGCATCAGAATGACTTACGAGGAGATACACAATAGATCCTTTCTATCCACTTATAAAAAGATAATATCTTGTTCAAAGGCCAAGCCAAGAATTTGAGATATACAGTGAAACTTCTCCAAGTGGCCACGCTTCTAAATGGTGCCGCTATACATTTTTTATGCCACAGAATTTTTGACTCATAGACCTAATGGTAAAATAACCTGTATCAGCGGCCACCCGACCCCCTCTAAAAGGACACCAAGTGGGATTGCTTCTTTCATTTTTTGGGAAATTCTATTCACTCCATGCTTTAATTTTGAGCGAAGAAACTGATGATCAGGTTTATGGTCGGATATAAGACAAAGGAATAACTTGAGAAGTCCATTCCTGCAGTCCCCTCCCCCTTTCTAAGAAAGATTAAATCTGTTATCTCTTTTGTATTCTCTCCACAAACTTCAGATAGGGAATCCCTTTGCACCATCCATAGAAACTGAGGGAGGAACTGGACAATCAAGCGTTGAAAGTGTCCTAGGGCCTTTGCTTGGAATTCCAATCAGTAAATTTAAGGAAGAATTGCAAATCTGTCAGCAAAAATGTCATTCACACCAGTTTCATTTCATTAGTTGGTCAATGATCTGAGTTGCAGTGATGTCGAAATGCATTTTTCTAAATCTCGAGCAGAGCATTGAAGTTCTGCATGAATATGAGAATAGCAAATCAGCAAGAAAGTTAGCTGAATTATTTAACTGCAGAAGAATGGAAATCATTAAAGAAAATAATTTGATTTTGAAGGAGTACAAAGACTACAGAACAAACAGAAACAAATTGTAGAATTTTACTTTTTTTTAAATGTAAAGAAGCATGAAATAAAGTACTATTTTCTCTTTAGATAAGTTTTAAATTTCATTTACATAAGGAATATATGTCAGACTTGTTTATATTATACATAATAATTATCTTATAATAATAAAAGCCTTCAGAGCGGTCAACCCCTCTAAACGGCCAAATATTCTTGGTATGGAGGGGTGGCCGCTCAGAGAGGTTTCACTGTATTAAAAACAATTATTATAGCTTGCCACTTGAAAGAGACTGATTATTTAGAAGATATTACACTTAAAAGTATTTTAAAAGGGTATGAAAAGATTACTAAGATGTCTTATCTTAATTGGCTGTAGGTAAGTATAAGAAAAGGTCTAAGGATAGTATTTTAAACAAAAAAAAAAACACTGAATATTACATACATGCAAGTGTGCATACGTACAAATTATTAAGTTAGACAGTTTCTTATTAATTTTGAACAGTCACTGAGAAAGTTCGGCAATTTACAATTTACTGGAAAACAAATTTTACCTGGTTACTTTATACAAAACATTACGGTCATGAAATTTGGTAAAGTGATTCTTCATGATATTGCACGAAACTTTATGAAGCCCATTTATTAAATTTTTATTTCTTTTTATTTATTTAATGTTCAATTGATTAAAATTTGTTTCTGGCAACAAATTGCCTTATCCAATTAGTAGGGTTTTTTAGGTTTTTACATTTCAGTGGCATTGACAACTGAAAGCTTTCAGTGTGTTGTATAATCACCATAGCTTCCTTACATACTATGCTTCTTATGAAGGGTACAGTGTTTTGTGAGTTAAGAATGTGGTAACGTTTTAATATATAGAAAATTAAGTGTTTTTTTTTTTTTTTACAAATTTCCCCTGCATTCTGAGTTGTATCATACAGTTTTGAGAATAATTTAAAATGTACAGTTTCTAGAAGTAAGCTATTTTTGGAAAAACATTTTATTTATAATTTTTCATTTATGCAGGACTTTAAAAAAAACTTCATTACCCTTTTAGGGTTTCTTTTTCTATCAATGGTATATTAAAATACTTTCCATATTAAAAGTGGTTTAAAATTAAAAATTATTGAATTTGACTTTAACTGTTATGCTTATTGTTCATTGGATTTTATAGAAAAGTAAGATATTTAATGCTTCTAATTTCTCTTTATATTATCCTACATAGTATTTATAAAGCATATTTTATAAATACTAAAATATAAATAAGAAATTATATGGAATGAATAAAAAAAATTAAACAAGGGTTATGTTTAGCAGAAATTGGCTTCCTAATGCTGTTTTCCCATCTGCAATCTAAGGTAAGCTTTGTTACTATTATTAAAACTATGTTATAAAGTCAAGACATTTTAATTTTCTCTGTTATTTTTTAAGGTATCAACAGTTTATAGATCTAATGAAAAGTGATAAAATAACTCACCATAAACTTTTAAAATTTGTAATTTTGATGGTAAATATATTTACCATGGGTTTAGAAAGGGTTAATTACTTTTAGGCTAATGTACCCATATTTTAGCCCTTTTTTACATGGTTTCAAATAATATACACAATAGTATTAAGACATAGGCAGATGTTTTTGTATTATTTATTTATTAGTGTATATAAAATTTAAACAACTATAATAGGATAAATACCTCTTTTCCTTTCATCTCGTAACTGAAGCTTTTTCTGGACAGCTGATTTGAAATTAAAAGCTTCATCATTGCTTGCAAAATTCAATCCAGCCATACAATTCTAGAAGAAAATATCAAATGATTAAAATAAAGTAATAGATGATACAGTTATAAAAAGAAGTTCTGTAATACAAAGAAAATACATTTTCTGAGTTACTTTCATACATTGGATATACTCATCACACATGTCATTACACAGACTTGATCTATATCTGTTATAAAAAGTAAATAAAAAAGCTGTTTCATTTTTAAAGAAAAAAAATGTTTATGCTTATAAGCTTTGTAACAGTTTATATGATTTTGAATTAAACAGTTAGATTTTATTAGAAAATTATATATTATATTTCTGTTTCTTCATCTAATTTCAGTTAGGACAGATGTAATGAATATTTTTTATTTAATATTCATAATGAAATTTTCCAATAGGTTTACTGAACAGAAAGAATTTATTTTTTGTATAATTATATTAATCCCTATAGGTTAAGTACTAGGATTAGACTGCTTATCAATATATCATAAAATTCTGATATTTTTCAAATATAGTAAATATTTATAATTCTGTTCGGCAAATAAAGGCCTCCTCAGCAGTACTGCTTTTTCTCAATGTGTAATACAGTACATCATCAAAAGACATTTTGAATATTTTGCATACATCAATATAAAGCAATATTTTTTCCAGTTACTGCATTAATTTAACATATTTACCTGTGTGCTTGATACAAACATATATGAGAAAAGTTACCTTTGAAGATTATCACATCTTCATCAAGGTCTTTGGTAATATATCAAAATATATATTGATACATTCATATGATGCATTTGAGTACAAAAAGGATATTCATTCATATTCCCTAGCTGCTACTGACTTGTATCAGGATATATCAAAGATATTAAATTCACTGCTTGATCACAATAGCCAGTCATATGTGCATATGTTGACATTTCTGGATAGCTAGATCACAATAGCCAGTGCACTTTATATCTTTGATGGCTTGTTGCTTGCATGTTAATGCCTTCTGTTAATATCACAGCCTCATAGTATTTGGGTAAATATCAGGATTCAAAATTAATGCTTGGATTCTTGTTGATTGCACGAAATATAAAATTATATTTAAAAAAAAAGACAACGTTGTGTAATTTTACAGTTTACCAGGAGATAAAATAGCAAAATAATAAATAAAAATATATTATTTATATCTCTGAGTAGTTTCAAAGTAGTATTGCATTATATATCAATATTAATTCCAGGATATATTGCAATATTAAACTTCTAATACAGTCTAGCTCTATTAAGTAATATAATATAGAATATTTCAATTACAAATTTTAATTTGTTTTTACTTTTTAATTTATTTCATTCAACTTTTTTTTTTTTTAACAAATATTTCAAGACACTAACATCTCTACCAATTTCAGTAATAGAATCTTTATAACTGAATAAAGAAATTAAAAGAGCTAATTTGATTTTCTAGAAACTAAAGCATAGGTTAGAAAATTTTAGCTCATTATTAATGAATGATTTCTAATCATGACATGTTTATTTTTTTATTACGCAAATAAACATAATAAAAAAATAAACTGAAAATATAAAAAATAAACTAAATCACAATATTAAACTTCTGATACAGACCAGCTCTATTATATAATATAGAATATTTGAATTACAAATTCTAATTTGTTTTTATTCATTAAATTTCATTCAACATTTTTTTTTTAAATATTTAAGACATTAACATCTCTACCAATTTGAGTAATAGAATCTTAATAACTGTATAAAGAAATTACAAGAGCTAATTTAATTTTCTTCAAACTAAAGCATCAGCTAGAAAATTTTAGCTTATTATTAATGATTGATTTCTAATCATGACATGTTTATTTTTTTATTATGCAAATAAAGAAAAAACTCATTTAAAAACAATAATGCCAATATTTTACAAATATCCCTACACAATCAGACGTTCAAAACATCCAAAAAACTGTCATCCCCAATAGATTAATCTGAATTCAACAGTCTATTTTAATTTATGTAACTAAAGGATAATTTAGAAAAGTTTTAAAACTACTTTTATTAAAATACAACTGATAATAAATAAATTAATGTGAATATACACAGAACCATTCATATATAAATATACATAAATATATACACATGTGTGTGAGTATAAATAACTCATATATATATATATATAATACTCTTATCTTGAACAGGATAACATTTT
Source organism: Pardosa pseudoannulata (assembly GCA_032207245.1). Taxonomy (NCBI): domain Eukaryota; kingdom Metazoa; phylum Arthropoda; class Arachnida; order Araneae; family Lycosidae; genus Pardosa; species Pardosa pseudoannulata. The sequence continues at coordinate 191,114,096 of CM063498.1, forward strand.
ATTTATGAACGGTTAACATTATTTACCTACAAAGTAAGGCAATATACCTCTGTAAATAAATCTATACTTATTTTATTACATAAGCAAAATAAATTTTACTATCAAATAGATGTTCAAAAAGTACTTACAATTTATGTTTTTCTATGGATTAAACTGAATTAAATAGCTTATTTTGACAATTTATGGAATTCTGGGATAATTTAAAAACTTTTTTTAAAAAACAGTTTTACTAATTTTATAATAATTCAAATGGTAATACATAAGAAATTCATGTTTCCAAAGTATGCAAATACCAACAAAATCATAATACATAAATAACCTATACAAATTAAAATTTTAAAGCTTTAGATAAACATTTTATGATAGATTAATGCTGATTTATGCACAGGAAAATATATTCCTGTAAACAAAATTTATAACTATTGCAATACATAAAGGATATAAATTAAGGAATTTTAAAAATGAAAGAAAATGAAATTTTATTTTAAAAAACAAATAACATGAAAAACAGTTTAGACAAGCATAAAAATGTACCAACATACTTACATCAGCTTCAAAAACATGGAAATAAGTACAAGCTGGCTTATAAGTAAATGGATTATATAACTCTTGCTCCCAAACCCAAATGCATTTCTAGAAACAGTAAGATAAATAAGTAATTTATTTTACTAGTAAATATAGAATAAAATCAACACAGATAAATAATCTAATAATGCAACACAGAACTATCAAATGAAATACATAAAATATACAAGACCACTTACATCCATGTCAAAAAGTTTTATAAAGTAAGATCGGCGATCATTATCTTTCACGAAGCATATAACTCCACAAAACTTTTTTATCCATGTAGAATGATATGGTTCTTCAGTTAGGTATAACTGAACAACTGTTGTTGATAAAGTCTAAAATTTTAAAAGAAAAAAAGAAATTAAAACGAAGGAGAGACTCAATAATGACTGAATGTTAAAACACAAAAATACTCACAGTGCAATGTTTTCCCAGAGCAAAAAAAATTTTCTGATTTTCTTCTGGAGTCAAAAGATTTGACGAAACATTCTGAACTTTTTTTGACTCGCCTGTCATTTTTGGTTTCATCAGTGCCGAAAATAAAATCAACTAAAAAATATTTATATAATTAAATTTTAATCGATATAACAGTAGACTATAATTTATACAATTACAAAGAACAAAAAAATGAGTAGATATATTCATAAGTAAAAACATTAATATTATTCATTTCACATCACATCTTTTTACTTGTACATCAAATATATATTGTTTAAAAGAACTAGATATAAGAGTTGTCAATGAGAAAATTAATATATTTCTATTTAATACTATCTCGAAGATAAACTATCGAAGACATCAGAAATTGGAAGTTGTTTAGTAATAAACAAATACCGCCATAAAGTTTGTAAAAGAAATATTACAAGAATTCTGCTAACTTAACCTGAAAATCATAACAAAATTTTTTACATAAAAATGCATACCAAAATTTAGAAATATTAAAAAATATCCACTGTAAAGTTGAACAGCTTGCACCCTATAAACTGGTAAAGTTGTTTATTCTCTGCATAATGAGTAAAAATAATTCCCAATGAATAAAAACAACTTCACAATTAGTTCATTGACACATTACAACAGATCTAGATTATATAAACAACGAATAAAGAGGGCTTTAATTTCGTATCACGGAAATCAGATACAAAGTACGCCTACAGTCGAACGAAGCTCTTTAACCATTCTAACATATTAGATAAATATAGATCATATCTTATGTACCGTAATGGATAACATAGTATTATAAACACAAAAAATAAGTAAGGAAAAAACTGAAATCAGCACTAAAAAAATGACAACTCACTCGAGTGACAATTTGCAATGTTTCGCCTCCGTACAAGTTCGAATTAATCCGATACTAAATAGGATATAAACTTTTTTTTTATGTCAACATCCGTCTTGATTCAACTTCACTTCAATTTCTACCATGATTCATGGAGATACCAAAGCAACTAGAAAAGCTAGAACCCAAGAGCCATCCAGTATTATATCAATATTGGAATTCATACTTTTAAGAACATATTTAATAATAATAAGGAAACTCCTCCACTAAAAAAATTACACTAAAATATGTCTACATATAAAAGAAAATACTGACTGTCTGGCCTTTCAAAGCTAGGCCAAAACTACTGAAACTAGGAACGTGATATTTGAAAAATAAATTCCTGTTGCGATGTAAACAAGTAATAATAAAGAATTTTTTGAAATTCAAATACTGAAGGTGTGAATTTATATTGAAGGAACAAAGAATTAATCTCTGCAATTCTGTTATTTCAATAAATATTCGAGAAAAAGGTCTTTTTTTTTAAGCGTATCGATGCACTAAAAATTACTCGGTTAACCAAAAATAGCCCTTAAATATAAGTGGTTTCATTTTAATGAAACCACTTATTCATCTTTTTTATTTTGGTTACATACTGAAAAGTAGGTTTTAAGACAAAAATGTATTACTTTTGAAAAATGTCACTATTTAGCTTTCTAAATAACAGAAATATTACAAGAATTCCTAACTGGGAGTGCAAATGGTGGAAATCCTAGGAGAAATGGTGACATTATTATAAGGGTCTCATTAGACACAAGAGTAAATACAGACGAAGTAGTTTGGTACCCAGTGGAATTTTCACTACTATAAAACAATTTGGTCTCTCATACAACTAACTCAAAACTTCGAGTTTAAAGACATGTAATATTTATCAGTATTCTAAAGCAAACAAAATAATTTTTAATGGCACGAAAATGACGTGCGGATAAAGTCATGTGCAAATGAACATCTATGTATTTAAACTATTACCATTTTAAAAGGCCTGTTGGCAATCTAAGTGTTAATGCGATTTATCGGCTTTCATTTTCTACGATTTACTGAATTAAAAAGAATGATGTTGATCTTATATATAAAAATCTGACTGTGACAATCTATCTATGTTTGTATGTATGTGCGTCTATCTCCTCGCGAACCGCTGGACGCAGAAGGGCACCGAAGCGGGGCTATCGTGATCACGATGGCCCCGGCCGAAGGTACCAAAAGATGCTAAACGATCCGGGGATGACATTTCGCCCATTCACTTTTCAATATTCCAATTAGTTCGAAAGATATCAACTAAAAATCGACCAAAATGTCCCTTTTATTTTGTCCCATGCGCAATTCCATTGTTGAGTTGGCGTCAAAAAATAGATGTGTTATTCAACGTTGGCATTATTGTAGCCTGCTCCTTGGTATTCTGAGTAAGATAAAAAAAAAAGTAGCTACGCTATTAAAATTTAAGTAGAAATATATATATTTATGATGGCATTTATGTATATGAGACTATTTTCGAATCTGCTTAAAGCTAAATTCATATCTTTTAGAAAATCGTTTTTTTTTTTTCCTATTTATCCTATTATCTTGGCGAGATTTTTATTTTCATTAATTAAAAACTCGTCATGTTCTATCAAATTATTGTTTGCATTTCGCAGTTGCCATTTCTTAAATAAAAACTAACATAATTATAGGTTTTGTTATTTTAAACTGGACTTTTATTTTAAAATCTTATACACTAGAAAAAAAAAAAATAGGCAAATGTTATAGTGCAGGGAACAAATAGATATTTTTATTTTAGAAATGGCAACTATGAAATGTAAGTCAAATTGAAATATTATTGCAACTTTTAATTAGCGTTTAAAATGTATTTTAAATTATATAACTGTTCTAGATGTTCAAGCGTTATTGAGCAATTTCGTTTTATCCATTCATCTGGTATATTTCATTCATTTTTAATTCAATTGCACCATTTTTATTTACCCGGTTCTGAGAAGTTAATCTGTATTACACCTATTCTTAATTAAGCTTGGCGGAATTTGCAATATATTTTATTTACTTATTATGAAATCTCAAGTAACTTAATTCATATGATAACGTTTTAAAGGTAATATGATTGTTTTCTGCTTTTTGACCTTATGTACTTATTTTGTTTTAACAATATTAATTTCGTATAAGTCTTTCATTTCCTAATTTACAGACCCCAATCTTTATTCCACCTGTGCTTAATTAACTGGCGTTTAGCGGTAGCAAAAAATACAAATCCACTAAAATTCATTCTACTGCTGGCGCCATCTCTTGGGCGTATTATCAATCAAATTATGTCTATAATTTTTAAAATAGAAATAAACTAAAATTTTTTTTCTCCCCACTGACTTTATATGAAAAATAAATTATGCGATGTAAATATTTAAATTATATTGGTATAGTCTCCATTATTTTTTCTAGAGTTATTTCTTAATTCCTAAATTATACAAATAATTTTCAAAGTGGGAATGAACTGAAATTTTATTTTCTCTCCCACTGACTTTATGAAGAAAAAAAAAGAGTAAATGTCGAAGCTCTACCTGATCTCCATTTTTGTTTCTAAAGATACTCTTTAAATTCAATGTTATATAAATAATTTTAAAAACCTAAATTTCATTTAAAACAGATTATTATAAAAAAAATTTTAAAAGGTAAATTAACATTTATGATTCAGTATAATATATAAGAAAAACTTGTACAGATTTCCATACTTTAATTGACTCTACAAAAATAATACGAATATTTTTTATGCATTGTCAGACTTATTAAAAATAAGGGACACAAGAATTCATTCTACTGCTGGCGCCATCTATCGGCCATTCTCATCGCGCAATCTGTGTGTAATAACCGTTATCTCGCTCGAGTTACTTTGTGCTTATATTATTATTATTATCATATTCATTTTCGAGAATTGATGTAATTATGTCTTCACAAATCGAAGAATTGTCGTCCTATCCTCAAGTAAAAGTTTCAAGTGAAGACTTGCCTACGATTTCAAAACTTGAAATTTCCAATGAAGAATTGCTTACGACCGTACCCTTACGGGTTTGTCTATATTTTAGGGTGCCCCTTGATTCTTGCCAAGTTGTGATCGCGGTTGATAGCCAAGCTGGGTTATTTTATTTATGAGAACGTCTACAATTTAAAAAAAAAATCGTGATTCTGATTGGTTTAATTTTAGCGTTATTTTTCAATGTTTGATATTCGAGCTAAATAAGGTAGTCGATTCTTTTCCTTTTTTTTTTCTTTTGTGTTTACTTCATTAATTTTTGTTTTCGTTCAAAAAGCATTTTATTGGATTTATTAATTTTGCTTATATTGTGTTAATTGCGACGTTTTTATGTTTTGGCCGATGTTTTATTGAAATTTCATTATGTCTTGGCTGTTATTCCTATTTGCACGGTGTTACGCGTGAACAGGATTGTCACCAAACAAAATTCGCCAATTTCGCCAAGGGGCACCCTCAAATATATTTTTACCCTGCTCATTAAAAGTGCATGTAAAAAACAAGCATCCGGAGCAGCTGAATGATTTAACTCCCAATCGTAAAGAGAAAAAAGCATATTTATTTAGCTGTGAAATCTGTTCGCGCAAGTACAATGATTTCAAACACTTTCGGTATCATAGAAAAAATGTGCATAATATCATTGAAATAAATGATAAAGAGGCTGTGAAAAAATTTTCTTGCATATATTGTAAGACATTCTACTCATCCTTCGAATCGTATAAAAATCATGTGAGAAATAAACATCCTGATCAGATAGAGGATTTGGCTCCCAATCCTAGGGATAAAAAAAAATATTTATTTAATTGTGATTTATGTTCGCGCAGGTTTAATAATTCAAAGGATTTCCTGTTTCATAAACGGAGAGTTCATAACATGGTTGAAGATGGTAATCACAAGATTTGTCCTTTGTGCAAATGTGAGTTTAACGAAATACATATGCATTTTCAAACTGTGCATGGAATAAGGATGGAAACTGAAGAATTAAAATTTGAAAGTTTGGATGCATTTAATAACTGGAGAGAAAAAATGGAAACAGAATTCACATGCAAATTTATCAAGCCTCGTGTTAAATATGTATCCAAAGAATATACACGTCATTATTTTTCATGCCATCGCTCTGGATTTTACATTCCCAAAGGTAATGGGAATAGGCACCTTAAAATCCAAGGTAGCAATAAAATTGATGGTTATTGCCCTGCAGAAATCAGTGTATTAGAATCTAATACAGGGGCTTGTACAGTTAAGTTCTGCAAAACCCATGTAGGCCATAAAAATGATATTGGGCATATCTTTCTTACAGATGCTGAGCGGGAAAATATTGCTGCAAAGATTGCTTCAAAAGTGCCATTTAAAGATATTTTAAATGAAATTAGAGACTCTGTAACAGGCCTAGAATTAGAAAGAATGCACCTTTTGACAAAGAAGGACCTTTTTAATATTGCCAGCAGTTTTAACGTAGGATCTAGTACAAATGCAAAAAAACATGAGAATGATGCCCTCAGTGTTGAAGCATTTGTAAATGAGATCAAGCAGAAAGAGGACTGCATACTACTGTATAAACCTCAAGATAATACATCAGATTTATATCCCTTTTTAAAAGAGGAGGATTTTTTATTGCTTTTAATGAATAATGCTCAATCTGAAATGGTGAAAAAATATGGCTCTCACATTTGCATAGATGGCACACATGGTACAAATGGGTATGATTTTGAACTAACTACTCTTCTAATACTTGATGACATGAGACAAGGTTTCCCATGTGCTTTTCTAATCTCAAATAGAACTGATAGCTATGTAATTTCCTTAATGTTTACAAAGATCAAAGAAAAAATTGGAGAATTATGCCCAACAGTTTTCATGTCTGACATGGCTGAAGTTTATTATAATGCATGGACATGTATATTTCAGTCAAAGCCAAAGTACAGACTATATTGTACATGGCATGTTGATCGGGCTTGGAGAAAGAATTTGCATAGAATAAAATCTAAGGAAATGCAAATACAGGCCTACAAAATATTAAGAACTCTCCTCCAAGAAACTGATATAAATGCTTTTAGTAAGATGTTTGTTGAAGCTATCAAACTATTTAAAGAAAATGAGTCCACATTGGAATTTGGGAACTATTTCCATGATCAGTATTCCAAGAATGTGTCATCGTGGGCATACTGCTATCGTGTGCATTCAGGACTCAATACTAATATGCATTTAGAGAGAATGCACCGCACCATTAAATATATTTATTTGGAAGGAAAACAAATAAAACGCCTGGATAAGACAATCCATTCTCTAATGAATTTTATAAGAGATAAACTTTTTGATAGGCTCATTGTCTTACATAAGGGTAAATTAACAACAAAGCTGAAGGAAATACGAGCAAGGCATAAGATAAGCCTTTCTCTGTCTTCAGATTTGGTTGTAAAAGTAGAAAATGGTTATCATGTACCATCAGCAAATTTAAATGACATCTATTTTGTACAAGAAGTTAATAAAGCTTGTGATTACCAACTTGTTTGCTCCGACTGCAATAATACTTGTATTCATAAGTATTCATGCACATGCATTGACTCGAGTATCAAATGGAACATGTGCAAGCACATCCATTTAGTGTGCTTAAAATTTTCAGGAGAGCACTCAGAAACTGTAAACACAGCAAACAGTTTTAATGACATGCCCAACTTAAATATTGATACTGATAATGAAAGCATGGCTCAGGAAACCAGCTTTTTACTATCAGATATTAGTAAAGGAAATGAATTAAACAGTAGCAGCAATATTTCTGAGGCTGAAAAAAATGCATCACTCTTAAAAAGAAGGGAAAATATAAAAACAAATCTTTTAAAACTACTAGCTGATGTAGATAATTATGGTGATGAAGAATTAAAAGTATTGGAGAATGCAGTTAAACCTATAGAGCCAAAAATTTAAGAACAGAACACCATTTGTTAATTCCCACAAATCTCTTCCCCATAATAAAAATGTAGAACCTCAAAGAAGGCTTTTTTCTACCAAAAGGAAAAGAAAACCTGAAAATAAAAAACCTGTAGAAGCAGATGCTAAAAGAATTAGTTTATCTCTAATTTGGAAAGATAAAAAGCTGTAACTTAAACACCTAATTCTTTAATCATGTTCTCATTTGAGTATTAATAAGAAAAAAAACATTTACATATATATTTCTATATATTTTATGATTTTCTCAGCACTGTATGTTTAAAACTTGTATATATCTGTATTGGTTTCTTTTACAGTTGTTTTCATCAATTTTCCATTTATAAAAATGTATGTGTGTATATATATATATATATATATATATATATATATATGCACACACATGTATATATATTGTATTCCCATATTTGTTTTCTTCACTGTATATTAGAAACTAGTGTTTAACAATATTTGTATATTTTATCATTTTCATCAGCCCTCAATGTTACAAACTTGCATTTATCTGTGTTAGTATATTTTATTATTTTCTTTGGCAGTGTATATAGAAAAATTGTTTCTGAATTGGTGTATTGTATGGTTAATTTTAGTTTTGTATATTAGAAACTTGTGTTTATCTTTTATGATTTTCTTTGGCACTGTATATAAAAAATTTATATTTCTGTATTGGTATTTTTTGATTGTCTTCAACACTGTGTATTAGAAACTTGTATTTGTATGTATTGGTTTATTTTATAGTTTTTTTCAGTATTTTAGATTTATATATATATATATATATATATATATATATATATATATATATATATATATATATATATATATGTATTCCTATATTAAACATGTTTCATCAGCTCTGTATATTAGAAATTTGTTTATCTATAATGGTATATTTTATCATTTTTCTTTATCACTATGTTGTATTGATATATTTTTAGGCTTTTTCCATCAATTTTATTTTATAAGTGTTATATATATATATATATATAAGTGTTATATATATATATATATATATATATATATATATATATATATATATATATATATATATGTAATGCAATTTGAATTTAAAAACAAACTACAACTCACAATCTATACCAAATCAAAGCAAATGTATCCAACATATCAACAAAAGTTTTCTGTTTACAACAAAATATCTCTAACGCAAATGTTTCATTTTAATGAGGTCTCTGCCAATCAACATTACGTATGCTGTACTCACACAACATAGGTACCTTGAGAAACAGAACCTTCTTTGAATATTCGAGATAGTTTAAATAATAATTCTATCAACACTTCATGCAAAATAAAAATAAATGAGAAAAAGATGAAATAGTAGATGAAAGTAATAGAAGTGAGTCTTGTAATGTCCACATACTATTTTTTAGGTCTTACAATGCATAAGAAAATATTTCTATTTACTTATCATTTTAGAAATGTCACTTTTTAATAAGTCTGACAATACATAAAAAATATTTGTATTATTTCTGAAGAGTCAATTAAAGTCTGGATATCTGTACAGGGTTTTTCTTATATATTATACTGAATCATACATGTTAATTTACCTTTTAAAAATTTTTTTTAATAATCTGTTTTAAATGAAATTTGCACTTTGAAAATTCTTTATTATGATGTGTTACAAGTTCTTTTTTATGATGTGTAAATGTTTTTCATGATGTGTACCGTGGATTAGGCCTACAGGGAACACCACGTAAAAAAAACGTGCTGGGAAGTTCTACCTCAATTATAAGGTGGTGTGGAAACGAACTTCATTGTAAAAAAATTGAAAGTTATTCTCATAACAAAAATTTTAAGTCCAATTTTCAATATTAAATAATTAAAATTTTTCTAAGACCTAAATTTATCTTGCACAACGATAATTATCTCTTTAAAGACACGGTTTCTATTTATAACCTTTCTTCCAAGTTCAGCCTTTTAATCTCCGATCATATTATGTTTGTAAACAAACGAAGTTTCGATGTCTCTTAGTTTCGATTTAGGCTGCAACGCTTTATAAATCGAATTCTTATCTTTCCGATTCCACTGATTCGAGTAAACCACGCCCCTTTTATCTTTATACCAATATAATTTAAATATTTACATCGCATAATTTATTTTCCACATAAAGTCAGTGGGGAGAAAAAAAAATTTAGTTTATTTCTACTTTAAAAATTATAGACATAATTTGATTGATAATACGCCCAAGAGATGGCGCCAGCAGTAGAATTAATTTTTGTGTCCCTTAGTGGATTTGTATCTTTTGCTACCGCTAGACGCTAGTTTCTTAATTAGGCTTGGCAGCATCACTTAGGGAAGTAATTTCGGTCATTCGCATACCAATAATCCAATAGTTCGAAAGATATTAATGAAAAACCGACCAAAACACTGTTTTAATTATTTGATTAATTTTAATATTTTTTTAAATTATTTTTATTTCTACTGTTGGGTTACTACTGGTAACACTAACATGATTCTTCTGGCGTCATTATTGTCATATATTTGGTGTCCTGTTTAAATTGCATATCAATTAAACAAATTTATGAGCTTATATGCGTATGTGAGGCTTACCTCACATTAGCCGCTGTTTGATATTTAATACATTAAACAGCAATTAATGCTTTCTTTTTACATCGATAGATGTAAAACGTTTTTCTACTTCATTTATCTTTTTTATGAAAGTATTTCTTTCTGTTTTATCCCTTTTTTTCAATAATTATAAACTCTCCAAGTTCTAACAGTTTTGATGTTAGTTCACAGTTGCCTTTTCTTAAAGTAAAACGTTTTCCATAGGTTTTGTTATATAGAACTGAATTTTATTTTTAATTTCAATACAGTACAAAATAAATAAGGACATTTTCAATAATTATATGCTCGACATATTCTGTTTATTTTGTTTATACTTCATAGCTGACATTTCTAAAATGAAAACATCTTAATTTAATACGTTTGGGTGCGTTCCGTGCATTCAAAAGGGTACACTTGACCTTTCATGCAAAAAAAAAAAAAAAAACTGTAATTTAAACATCAATACATAGCAACTCCATGCAAAAACATTTTATTCCAAAGATTTCATAACACTAACTAAAATGGCGAAGTTGCCATACACAGAGAATAAACTTCATAAGAAATATACATTTGACGTCAGAATAACCCTCGTGACACATCGTTTCCTTCACAGGGTGTTTTAAAAATTAGTTTTTTTAATTAAAAAATTAATACAAAAAATCATCAATAGACAAAGGAAGAAAACAATTTGTTTTCATTCACAAGTTGGTAATCATAAAATTGTAAGTTAATTTAATAGACCACGGCTATTTTTGATCTATAATTCTGAAACTTGGGCTAAATAGGAACAGATGCGATAACCCTCGTCGGCTTGATTGAAGAACAGGGTGCCTCCAGCAACTTGGCGATAAAGCTCTGATCATGGTACCCAAACATTTTCTCCTGATCTCGCCATGTCCAAACAACCCGTATCTGTATATTAATTTATATTATATTTGTATCCAGCTCTTCTTGTGGCACCTATTTCTTATATATTAAATGCTCGTAATGCTTAAAAATATTAGGGTATAAAGGGTATTAGATATAATGAACCATTAAAGGTTCACTATGGCTAATTTTTAATAATTTGGAGCTGTTGGCTTTTTAAACTGTTCAATGATTAATTGCCCATAAATGTTAGTACCCGCTTTCTCAGTGGTTTTGGTTAATTAAGAAAATGTACATAATTCTATTACAATGGTGCAATCTACATCAATTAAAGTCGCCCAAATAGCAAGGGATACAATGTCGTTCAGATGAAATACCTTTGTGTTTAGTAAACATCGCCAATAGTTTCACTAAATTTGCCAAGGGGCACCCTATTCTTCAGTAGTACCGAGAAGGCGTGAAATCGGGTATGTGATATAAAAAAAAAAATTCTTTGCTCGGAACAGATGCATTATAGACACCGGGCCTGTCTACCATGTTTTTTTTTCTTTTTTTTTTGGGGGGGGGGCAACGTAAAAACACGTGTTTGAAAAATCGCCAAGTAAAAAAACATGGCGGCGGTATGTGGTTTTCACAATTTTTAGAACGATTCGCAATTTATAGCATTATTAAAATAAATCACCACAATGATTATCATTTTTTACGTTATTTAAAAACTAAATAACATATTAGTAATATTTGTGGTATATATCAACACAGCATAAACTCAATATATATCATTTAATAATATATATCATAATAAGCACTAATATTATAAAAAATCTAACATGTGAAGGGGGAGTTTCCCTTCAACCCCCCCTTATAATAAATGAAATGCAAAATAAATTTAATAACAGACACACTAACCTACTTATCGCCCCCTAAAACCGCCAAAATATCGCCAAGTTTGGCGAAAAAAAAACACGGCGTCACATCTGTACCCTTTGCTTCTTAAGCACGTGATGAAAATATTTATAAAAACGAAATTTAAGGAATTAAAATTATTTGAAATAAATTTTTCACAGCAAAGACGTTACATGCAACATATATATATATGTTACATGTTGAAAAATACATCATGTAGTATAGAAAATCGTGGAATTTAGAATCATTAGGCTGTGGTTCCTGGGCAATATTGTGCACGTGAATATTTATAACTTGGATTGTCTCTTGTTTAAACTATCATATTTGTGAACAATCTGCAGCATACGAGATTCATTCAATATTTCTATTTATGCGTTTATCATTAATAACAGTTCTAAACATTTAATCAAAAAAAATTTAATACCCAGACCGAAGGCTGGGTGCGAAGCAGCTAGTTCTTCTATAAAAATTGAGGATGTTTTTTCTGAATTCTGAACACACTTACTACACTAATTCAAGATTTAGCTTGCTTAATCCCCTATATAATAATAGCCTAAGTTATCTGTCCGTCTGTCCTCAAATTGATGAAGCTGTTGGACCTCGAATGGATACAGGCATCCATATTGATTTCTTGATGAGTTAGGGTTAGCAAAATTCAAAGTTTATCTTCTCCTAAACTATCGATCCGATTCTAAAATAAATTGGTATAAATATGCTTCACCTCACAGCGAAAAATACTGTCGTCTTTAAAACGTTCGAAATCCACCTCTTCCCCCCTTTTCGAGCATTTAATGCCATTATTTTGAGCCCTATTTTCAACGGTTAAGAGCAGGCGATTAAATTTATCAATTTATCACATAATAAATAGGTAAAAATAACATTTTTTTCCAACATTATGACGTCATTCCTTTAACCATCTCCTTTAATCATTTCTTATTTTAAATTATTTAAATATCGTCAGCAGTATTTTCATATTTTTATCACTGAACTTAGATATCACGTAAATAATTTTCCTTTATATGTGTATTAAATAATATATTAGGTACATATGTGTTAATTTTAAATTTAAACATCGATTATTTTTACTGCAATGAAAATTTTATCACCGGTATTAACAACAAATACGTTTAATAAAAGTCTAGGAGCCTATTTCACGGACTCATAAATATCTAGCGTTTAGGCTATATATATATCTTTGAAAATTAAGAAATTTGTCCGTTTGTGTGTTTGTTTTTCATGCATATCCACACGGTTTGACTAAATGAATTCAACGTGATTCTAAACTACATTTATAGTATCAGGAGACTTTAGAAGAATATGAAGGTAAACAAATTATTGAGTGTGTACCAGATAATGCTCAGCCAAAAATCAAATTACTTTAAAGGATTAATAACTTTTCCGTCATTAATCCTTTTAAGTCTTTTGATAAAAGTTCAACTCCTGATATTGTTTATCAACAAATTTTTGAAAATCACAAACAATATTTTAAAACTTACACTCCTGTTTACACTGATGGTTCAAAATCCACAAACTCTGTCAGCTGTGCCTATATTATCGAGGAAAATATCTATAGCTACAAATTACATCCCAAATTCTCCATCTTTTCTGCTGAAGCCTTTGCCATATTGAAGGCTTTAGAGGAAATGATGCACCACAATAGTAAAAATTTTATTATTTATACAGATTCTCAAAGTGTTTTACAATCTTTGCTTTCTCCTGATCCTCAGAACCCTCTCATTTTGAAAATAATTTCTGCAATAATTAACCTCACATCCATGGGAATCTCGTTAATTTTTAGCTGGATTCCCGCTCACGTCGGCATCAAAGGCAACGAACTTGTAGATAAAGCTGCAAAATCTGCTACTAATTATATTAATACTGGTATTCCTTATTCAGACTTAAAAAATTACATTAAAGAATTAATACAAGCTAAATGGCAGGACTGTTGGAATAATGTGTCGTCAAATAAATTGCGAGAAGTAAAATTAAAAATTACCAAGTGGCCCCAACTCCCTTCTAGGAAACAAGAAGTAATACTCACTCGTCTACGAGTGGGTCATTGCAGACTCACCCATGTCCATCTCTTGCTGGGTGAAGATCCTCCACAGTGTGCTTATTGCAAGACACCATACACAGTCGCACATATTTTAACCTCTTGTAATCGTTTAAAATCAATGTATATAAAATTTTTTGGTAATTCTTCGCCTAATCTTAATTCAATCATCGGGGAAACTCCACACCCAAATTTGTTCCCCTTTCTTCGTCAAACTTGCTTTTATACTGAAATTTGATTTTTGATTGTGTTTCTATTTTTAATCACTCAATTCTCAATTTTTGTTAATCTGTATATTACTCAATTTTTTTGTTTTTTGTTGAATGTTATTTTTTATAGTTAGTTTAATCTGTTTCTGAACCTGTAATTTTTTCTTTTGTCAATTTTTTTTTACTAAATTTCTTTTGTTTATTTCTTCATCTTGTTTGGCGCAGTTTGTCCCTAGAGGATTTAGCGCCATTAAACTTCAATCAACCAACCAACCAACCAAAAATCAAATATTTTTTTTATCTGCCTCATAGGGTATTTTACAATTCTGGAAAATTAAAAATTTGACTGATCCCGTCATATGACGGGCCATATGCTAGTTCGTTATAATTGTAGACGTATCGTATGAAATATATTCCAACTCAAATCAAAAGAATATGCCATAAAACTAACTTGTTTTGACGCTACTAACTTTTAATGCTCTCAACGTCTACAATTAGTACACAGCAACGAAGCTCCATGTTGTACTACTGTATTCGGTATACATAATTTCATAGAGGTCAAAATTATCTTCTGGACAAAGAACCACAGAAAAGAAAAAGACTGTGCCACTTGTAGTCCCATAAAATACGTATCCACATGAAAAATGTTAATCGTTGATAATCACTATCAAACTACATTGAAGGAACTTAACATTGAATCTGCAGCTGTACATAAAATAATTTATGATGAATTACATGGAAAAAATTAGCTGTCATTCGGTTCTCTTTAATTTTTAACTAATATCAAAAGGCAGAGTGTGCCAGAACATCTGAAGAAACGCTAAAATTACTTAAAGATAACTGACAATGCTTTATTCCTAAAATCAAATGTAGTGCTGAGACTTTATATAAGGCGATTTCACGCAGTAGGGCAAATTCTCAAATTATGACAATTCTGGCTTTAGTTTCAAACGGAAGGGCAGTTTATCGTTTGTCTATTGGCTGTTGTAAACATGAAAATGAATGGGAAGGGCATTATAGTAGTTTGTGACGTTGCGACAAATTGCCTTGTTGTCTGTTGATGTTTGAACACATCAAGAAAGAAAATAATGGGTTTTGAAAATTGTAATCAAACCAAGAAGAGTGAAAATACAACTACGGCCCTTACTCTGGACGTTGCGGTTCGTTTCGCACCTTCGTTGTGACGTCATTTTGATGTCAGCCTGAGGACATTATGTGAGCAAATGATCAAGCTGACGTCAAAGTGACGTCACAAACGAAGGTGCGAAACGAACCGCAACGTTCAGAGTAAGCCCCTACAATGTAAAAAGTCATGTATGCCATTTTTTTTTTTTCAAAAATGCAGGGCTGGTAGAAATAAAAATCAAGTTGGGGGTACAGTCAAACCTAACTAGTACACCACTAATCAAGACTAAGGCTGCTACCATATTACAGTCGACATATGTCACCGGTGACTTCTACGTCATAATGACGTCAGAAATCGTCAGACATGAGATTTTGGTATCATAAATTTCCTTCTCTGACATCATTATGAAGCAGAAGTCACCAGTGACATTGTCAACTGTAATATGGTAGCACTCTAAACATTGTTTATCCGTGCTCAGGCTCGGAGTAGAAAAGACACGGTATAAAATTGCCAAATTAAAAGGAGATAAAAATAGTAACGCAGTTTTTTGAATTAGAAAATTCTTTGACTTTTTACAAATAATAATGTTCGGGTATAATACACTAAATTCTAACTCATGAAAATTACCGGATACAAACAGCCAGGAAATTTGTAATGAAATGGTAGTGGTGTTTTCTCAGTTGGGAAAAGATTTACCACTTTATCACTTTGGAAATCAATAACAAAAGTTTTACTCTAAACTTGAGATTTCTTTTAATTTGATTGTTAATACATCCGGGGAATGTAGTTTCCCCAAATTGAAAGTGAATAATAACCAGGGCCTTAACTAGGTCCTTTAGCACCCGTGGAAAAAAAAATGGTCTGCGCCCCTACCAACAAATATAATGAGAAAATATATAAACATTTTTATCTTTTCTATATCATATATATTAGAATGAAAACACAATATTTTATTAACTTTTTAAATGTTCCCAGTATATTAATTTTTAATTTTTTCTACTATTTTCACTTTAATAATGATACTTAAAAATAGTTTTGAACACGTTGGGAATATTATTTTCTTGATCAACTGAACAGTGCACTCGAGGAGAATATTTTTTATTTGCATGTTTAATTTTTATAAAAAACTGGGCAAATTTCTAAATTTAAATTTAGTTTTATTAACATTAATGTATTCAAAATTTAAAACGAATACTCGGATTTATATTAAAGCATATTAGGGGGTATGGTAAACATTTTGTAAGAATCTATAACAAGTTTATTCTTTAGAAACATTTTTAAAAATAAGAAAATTCATTAAAAATAATTTTTAACACATTGTATTTTATAATTAGAAAAATAATTTTTCAACTTTCCCTTATTTCTAATCGGGGCGAGTCGTTCTCTTTCGGACCCCATTTTCCTCACTTGTGCGGAGCCTCTGAGACTGATACGCCAGTGGCAAATGCCACCTTTGCCACGCCCTAGTTACGGGCCTGATAATTGAGATGGTTAAGAACGACTTCTGAACATCATAATCCTTAACTGTTGGAATAATGTGTCGTCAAATAAATTGCGAGAAGTAAAATTAAAAATTACCAAGTGGCCCCAACTCCCTTCTAGGAGACAAGACGTAACTCGTAACAAGACGTACACTCGTTTACGAGTGGGTCATTGCAGACTCACCCATGCCCATCTCTTGCTGGGTGAAGATCCTCCACAGTGTTCTTATTGTAAAACACCTTACACAGTCGCACACATTTTGTCATTGTGTTGTTGTCTCAAATCAATGTATATAAAATTCTTTAAAAATTTATCGCCGAATCTTGACACAATCATCGGTGAAACGCCACATCCAGGCTTGTTTCCCTTTCTTAGCTGTACAGGATTTTATTATGAAATCTAAATTCTGTGATTTTTCGTACGTTAATCTTTATTTCAATTTTTAATTGTCAATTTCTCAATTTTCATTTTCTTATAATGTATTAATCTATCTTGTATATATTTGCAATTTATTATCTCCGTTTGTTTGATTTTTATGTGCTTTTAACGTTTTAATTTATAGTTTCGTCTATTTCATCCTCAAAATTCCTTTCTCCTGTGTTTATTTTCTTTTTTTTTTAATCTATTACTTTGTTTTTTATTTTCGTCTTGTTTGGCGCAATTTGTCCTTTCAGGAATTAGAGCCACTAAATTCTAACCAACCAACCAACCATAATCCTTAACAATTTTGTCCGTTGTCAAACCTTACTATATTAGAATTTGCAGTACCGATCCTAGACTATCGTCTTACCACGAGCAAATTAAAATAGGTCACCCCCTTTTTTAATTGCATGGTTGCATGTTGGATGATAATTATTTCGTCGCTCTTAAATTTGGAAGCCCACGTGTGTACCATCTTGTCCTTCTCCCCTCCCCACTAATATCAGCCCTGAGGATTCGAGTACGAACTCTGTAATAGTTTAATTCTTAGTTCAATCCAAAAACATTTAAAGTTCTAACTAAAAATTCGAGAAAAATTCGCTTGAATAATAGTCTAATTAACTGCTTTATATTGAAGTATTTTATATGAAAATATATAATTATTTGTATTCACTACTCAGTTGCATTATTCTCTTTCGGCTGTTCATTAAAATATGTAAATATATATATATATATATATATATATAGCATTCTTTATTTTATATTTTTTTTATTGTAGTTTAACAGGGCAGCTATCTTGTTTACCTTTGCACGGGGCAATTTAAATACTAATCAACCCTGCCACTAAGTGTCTTCCAGAATTTTGCCGGACAATCGCCGGATGGATAGGGAGCTGCTCTTCAGTACCGGACTTCGTGGGTTCGAGTCTCACTACTGGCATGGATGGTTGTATCTTTTCAGAATGGGCTTGGTTCAGGTCCTTGGTCTCATTAGCCCTCTTTTATCAAAACAGCATACCGCAGTGCTTTAAACTAAATTGAACTTCCACAAATTCTTCGAGAACTGAATGTTAGGAGAATCGTGCTCCATCGTAATAATGCATAACCTCATATAGAAAGAATTAAAGTCAAATTTCTTGAAGAAAAATACATCAAAGTAATAGAAAATCTTTCTTATTTCTATAAGTGACTTTTGATTAATTTAAAGAAGGTACTCATTTTCATTTCGAAGATTAAATTGATGAAATTATAAAAGCTATATTTTTTATCGATACCAAAAATAGAATGGCTTGGAGTATTTAGTCCACTGAAAATTTTCACACAAACTGCATTGACTTTAAGTGGGACTTTGTCAACATACCAAAAATTTGGTAGGTTTAACTTGCGCCAAATTAACTGAACATCAAAAATATCAGAGTGAATTTCGTATATATATATATATATATATATATATATATATATATATATATATATATATATATATATATATATATATATATATATATATATATATTGGTATATTAGCCTTAAGTTTCTAAAATAAATTTCATCAAGTTCTCATTTTTTTTCCTCTTTTGTATTTTGAAACTTTTTGGTTGTTGTTTTTTTTTTTCTTTATAAGTGGGTAAAACATTTCTCCTGCTTAACATCTCTCGAGCTGTAATTTATATCCCCGTAAAAATCAGCCGTTGACAAACAAAAGTAACGAAACACTCTGACACATCTTAGACTTCAAATGATCTCCTAATCTAATTATTTCCCTTCAACATATATCTTTTAGTCGAAAAATGAATTAAATCAAACCTTCAACTTTTTTCCTTACTCTAACAAATTAATTTTGACTATATTTAGTGGCGCCATCTGTAATGAGAAAGTGAAAACAGTTTAAATGTTGATTTTTACCATAAAATATATTATTGTTTATTTTATTAGTCACTTCTAAAATTTACAGATTCATTCTTTAACTAGTGATTTTTTATAGCTGTCCATTACAGTATTAAAATAGTAATGTAGAAAAAATTCTAATTATCTAATTATTATGAGAAAATAATTTCTTATACCAGGCTCTTCAGATGCAAAAGTATACCCTGTAAGTCGTAAATACACACATATTATATATATATATATATATATATATATATATATATATATATATATATATATATATATATATATATATATATATATATATATATATATATATATATGTATATATATATATATATAATATGTGTGTGTGTGTGTGATATGTGTAATATATCAAAATTATTTCCCTTTTATATCTCTTTAAAAAAGCATTCTTTTTCCCAATCTAATTCATTAAAATCTATTTTCCCAGCCACAAAATGTCTTAATCAAATGAGTTTCCTCGACTTAAAATTTTTCAACACATTTCCCAAAGATTTTTGTGCAATAGATGTAAATTTCTTGTCCATTCGACACATTTTCCAGTTGCCGCCAAGTTTTTTCCTGATCTAACAGTTAAATTCGATGATTAAGTTTCTTGTCCCTTGGGAAAATTCTATTTGTCTCGCTCTGGGGTACACCTCTGTTCAAGCAAAGCATTTTTTGTGTGATTCTCTTGTCTGCCATTGACTGCCAAGGATGTCTTCTTAGCAGATCCTTAATAAAATTTTAATTGTTCTCAAAATTGTGCTTATCTTCAATGTGGCCCGACTGCAATATTATTCATTGTCTAGCTGCATAGGCTTCTCCTTGCCCAATAACCCGGGCAAGTAAAAACAATAGGGGCTACTACATGATTATTGTGACCGGCAATTATTTTGATGAATTAAACACACACACACACACACACACACACACACATATATATATATATATGTATGTGTATATATAAAGTATCATTATATCATTACACACATATGTATATATATATATATATATATATATATATATATATATATAGATATATATATATATATATATAAATATAAAAATATTTATATATATATATATATATATATATATAAAAATATTTATATATATATTATATATATATATATATATATATATACACACACGTCGATATCTTTTTTGTTTATGTGTGTGTGATTGTGTTGTTGTAGACCATTATCTTAATATATTCCTTATATTGATATTTTTTGCTATATATAGTGCAGGTTGCAATCAAAATGGATGCGCAAAAGTTATAACAGTCATTCTGTGGCTAGTCATTTTTGAGTTATTCTAAGTACATACATACGTACGTACTGTAACGGTGCCCTTTCCTCACAAAGACTTTCTCTCAAAAGAGGTTGAGATATGGACTTCGCTTATGTGGAGACAAAAGTGTTGTTTTCCCCTGCACCACGATGTCTAGACTTTTGTGTCCTACAGTAGCGAAACAACAGGGCGGACTGCCGGGCGCCCAGACTGACAGCCAGAAAGATGATCTCCGGAACCATAAGTTTTCAAAGGGAGTGCCACGACTTTAGATCTTTCGCCGACACGAAATTCCGGAGACTCCCGGATTTGCAGCCGGTGATTGTCTAGCCTAGTCCGATCCAGTTGGTTGAAGGTGAGATCATCGCTAGATGATCCAATGACGAAATTGTGGGTGAGGCCCCCTTTCTTAGAGGTTCCTCCCCTACAAAAGAGACGAGATGAGATTTTTTTAAGAAAAAGAGTTAGCTAGCAGCCAGCTAATTCTGAGGTCTCTCTACCAGTCTCTCTATCGAACCAGTCTCTCCATAGGAGAGTTTTCTTAGCGAATATCCCACCTCGGGCTATATATCTCTTTCTGAGATTGTTAACAATACCCTGTGCTTTGGGTTTTCTTTTAATTCGATCCTCTACGCGATTGATCGTATATTCCCCCTAGGAATTCTACCTTTGTCTTTATCTTCTTCTAAGATACAAATTCCATTTCAAACACCCTCGTCCAATTGAGTATGCAGTCTTCATTATCGTTACCGAGAACTATTACGCGAAGCTACCACTAATTGTTTTCTTCCGTCGGTTATCAAACCTTTCGGCAGTGTATTTAAGTGTACGTCTCGACTCAGGCCTACGTCTATTGTATCTCATACTTGTGAACTGTATTGTGTGTATATAGCTGCAAGGAGTAAATAATTCATTTAATCAAGAAACACCTTATTCATTGTGTCACCTGAAACAGGGACCAGATACGTTACCGTACATATGTGTCGACGTAACTACTCAAAATGCATTTAGTGATGGTCAAAATGGGTATTTAAATCTACAAAGGTAGTGTTTCCATGTACATACGTACAGAAAATTGTCAAAATAGACTCAAACATCGTTTAAATTTGTATTTCTTTTGAAATCAACCTTGAAAATGTTTCCTATTACAGTACTTCCCTTTCTTTTTACTAGAAAGTAAAAACAATATTTTTATTTACATTAATTTCTCATCTGTCTTCTTTGAATACTAAATTTTATTTACGACATTCATATAACAAAATTAAATATGTGGGTAAAATTTATTGAAGGTATTAACAATTATTACTAGTAATAGTTGTTTCATAATCAATACACCTTTATTCATAAAATTAAACTGCAGAAAAAAAACAAAGTAGACAAAATATATGCTGAAATGTTTTTTATTAATATTTAACATACATTTATCTTTATCATTTCTTCATCTGTTCTTTACACATTAGGTCTTTATGGCTAACATTCTTAAAATAAAAACGAAATGGATGCTATAAAACTATTCATTTTGGCCATACAATTTCTCCAAGGCGAAGTTATAGCACTGAAAATAAAATTTATAATTAGTTTCTTAATGTAGTCAAAAAGGTATTTCACTTTCAATTTTATGAAACATTTCACAGCATAAATTATACTCCATGCCTCTAAACCACACATCAAATTATATTATTATTATTGATAAAATTATTATTAATAAAATGAATCAATTATTATGGATAAAATTTGTATAATAAAATAAAGTAAAAAGGAAAGTAATAATAAATATTGTTTTACATTATATAATAATAATTACATTATTATTTTTTTATCTTTGTTTATTATATCTGAATAACATTGTGGTCTAAAATTTATTGGTATACAAACAAATAAAAAAGCTTTACAGAAAATAAACATATATAAGCTAAACATAAAACTATCACAAACCGTTCTTACAAGAAAGTAAAACAACATTTTTCTTTACATTAATTTCTTGTCTCTCTACTTATTTGGAAAGGAAATTATAAATTTAATTAAACTTTATAGGGTAAGGAAACAAAACTGTACTGTAAATTTAAAACACTGGGAGAACTTTTGTGTCTATTTCTTTATTTAGAGATTTTAAATCTTTAAACTCAGATTTTGTTAATGTATAAATGGTGTCGCCATCTATGTTACATATCTCGAACAATTTTCTTATATGATTATTGTTAAGAGTTTATAACCGAGTAATTTTCTCCAAAATTAAGAATATTGTGTGGATTATTTTTTCATGATTTTGTGCTCAAATTAGAAATACTTATAGCTATGATAAATCGTTCATAAAATCTAGAGTACCCTATTTTTGAATAATTAATAATAGTTTGCTTTAAGAGGCTGAACTGCATATCCATTATTTGATATTACCTAAAATTATTGAACCTGCTAGACCAAATTTTGATATCAGCTTTACATAAAAGCAAATAATAAAGTAGAAAATGGTCATATATATACAGTCTGTTAAAGTAAAACTCGTATACTGTGACTTTCCGGGTCAATTTGTGATTTTAAAAATCCAGCAGCTGAAAGTAGTTTCATTGTATCTTGTAAAAAGATGTACTTAAATTTATGCATATGTAATATTTCGACAAATGTGACAAGGAGAGGGGGAGATGTGATGAATTGTGACACTTTGTGACAAAGGGGAAGAGGTTATAAAATATTAAAAAAAGGGGGGGACTAATTTATGGACAGTCCCTGCATCCAAGTTTTCCGCATCTGTAACAAGCATAAAGAATATACAAATAATAGCAAGTTATTAAAAAATAGGATACATACGGCGCAAAGGTCATCAACAGCTTCTTTCAGGGCATCGTACTGTAAAATTCAATCATAAATTATTTCAATGGTGTTAAAAATGTATTTATATAATTATACACAATAAAAATTTACTTGGTAATCCATTTTAAAAAGAACATTTTTATGTTTTATTAAGAACTTGTCTTAGACAATTTTGGAAAATAATTTCATCCTTTATTGGGTTTTTTTAATTTCTTATTTCGCATATGAAGTAAGAAAAAAATAAAGATTTATGCAAAGTAGTAAAAATAAAGCATAGTTAAGAAGCTATTAAACCCCCAAATAACGTAAATAAAAAGTCCGGGTTTGATTTATATTTTAAATTTTTTTTACTATATTTTATTATTGTTTTCTTTTTAATGCAGCTAGCAATGCTGCTATCAAACACGGCTGAGAAGCTTTTATTCATTTAGCACCACCCGAAAAGCACGTGCAACATATGGATTGGTTTGGAGTGCTACGGTCTACTTTTTGCAACACGAGGGCTAATGAGACCGGGACCTACAACTTAAAGCCGATTCCGAACGTCTACAAACATTCATGCCACAGTGGGATTCGAACCCACAAACTAGGTTACCGAAGGCCAGCACCCTAACTAATCGATCATCGTTCGAGCATGTGCAATATATAGAATGCTACGCACTCCAATAACATTGTCCCCACTGGGTCCTCGTAATTTAAAAGGCGGGACCAAGCAGAAGACCCCCCCCATGACTGGCCTGCCACTGCCAGAGGTACATTGGGATCGTGAACCTACTTACGTACTATAGCTGCCATTAATGGACACGATGGATCTTTGACCGAATCGAAATTCAAACGGCACTGTATCCCATGGTTATGATATCGACGCCTTGAGAGACTGAGCTACCGCGATTCCATATTTTATTTTATGTATGTATATATATATATATATATATATATATATATATATATATATATATATATATATATATATATATATTATTTTTATATTGTTTATTTATATATTACTTTTATATTATTTTATATTATTTATTAAGGAGGTGGGATGTATATTTTATTGCTTTAATTTTTATTATTGGCTACAACTATTATTCAAACTTTTTTTCAGATGAACATAAAATTTAAATTTTCGACATTTCAAAAGTTCTATACATACAGGACAAGCATATAAACTGTCATATGACAGGATTAGTAAAATTTTTAATTTTTCTGAATTGTAAAGTACCCTATGAGGCAGGTAAAAAAAATGGTTTGTTTTTTGGCTGAGAATTATCTGGTACACGTTCAATAATTTGTTTATCTTTATACTCCTCTAAAGTCTCCCGATACTGTGAATGCAGTTTAGAATTACGTTGAATTCATTTAGTCAAACCGTGTGGTTATGTATAAAAAACAAACACACAAACGAACAAACTTCTTAATTTTCAAAGATATATAACTTAAACGCTAGATATTTATTAGTCCTTGAAATAGACTCCTAGACTTTTATGAAGAGAATTTATTGTTAATACCGGTGATAAAATATTCATTGCAACAAAAAATAATCGATAATTAAATTTAAAATTAGCACGTATGTACCTAATCTATTATTTAAGTCAAATATAAAAGAAAATTATTTACGTCATGCCTAAGTTCAGTGATGAAGAGTATGAAAATAATTAGATGATATTTAAATAATTGAAAATAAGAAATGATTAAATGAGATGGTTAAAGGAATGACGTCACATTTCTAGAAAAAAAATACTATTTTCATCTACTTATAATGTAATAAATTTAATCGCCTGCTCTTAACTGTGGTAAATAGGGCTTAAAATAATGGCATTAAACGCTCGAAAAAGGGTGGATTTCGAATGTTTTAAAACTCGCATTGAATTTTGATAACCCTAACTGATCTAGAATCTAATATGGATGCCTCTATCTATTCCAAGTCCAACCGCTTCATAAATTCGAGGATAGATGTACAGATAACTTTGGCTTTTATTATACAGGGGATTTCATTTAGAGCGGTGCTATTAATAAATGAAATAACATATTTTCGATAACCCATACAATAAGATTGTTGGTGGATAAATTACAAATATATTACTTCTCTCTTTTTTTTTATTTTTTACACCTTCTTCTTTTATATTATATACAAGGAAGAAACTGTCAAATTGCATAGTGTCAATGTAAGAGTCAGTAAAAGTTTTTATAAAATATAACTTTATTTTTACAAGTTCATGCCTATTCTTGTAGGTTATAAGTAGGTAATCTATTTGCAGAAATTTAAAATGGCATTAAAGGTTGGGAATCTTATTTGAAATGGAGTAGTCTAGTGGTTCCTAAATTTATCCTTTTTAACTCTTGAATTCTATAAAATGTATTCATTTTTAAAATTGAGAAAACGATATTTTTAATAAAAAATGAAAAAACAAGTTTTTAAAAGTTGAGAATTTCCTATTTTCGTTTTCCTGAAGTACATGGTATTCCTACCGAGACATGAATCGAATGTGCATTTGAGAACCCTATTTTAAAGTCGCGACTTGATTTATCAGAAGAAAACAAATGAACACAATCGAAATTAAGCTTTTTTTATACTTACATCGCCATTAGCTTGTTGGTAATCAATGTGAAGATTGTGCTCGCACTGTAAATAAAGGAAAATATTCATATAAATATTGGGTATTTAGAATATGTAATTAGGCTTGAAATGGAAATAAAATATTTCGTTTATGCAATGGTAAATTAATGAAAAAAATAGCGTAGGAAACGAGACTCCATTGTTCTTACCACATTACAAAATATTACAAAATATTACATGGTTGCAATACACTGTCTATATTAATAAAAAGAAATAAGTTTGACTCCTGTGAAAACCCCCCTTTCTTCAGAACACTAACAACCAAAATCAGCTGATCTGGGTCCCACCTGTTTGAGAGACTACAATAGCGCGGTGACGCAGTGTCTGGGATGTTGACAGTTTTGTTGTCAAGCCCTGATCGGTCGTGGTAATGATTCCGAAGCATTGCCTCGAGAATTCCGGAACGGGACAGCTAGCGAATGAAAATTCAACTAATTAACCCGCTGGACTCCACCTCCTAAAAATACGTTCTTGTTTGTGCAGTCGGTATTGCATTTTACAATAAGATCTCATTTTGAACTGTTTTTCTTTTGATATTCCTTACTGTGATCCTTACACTATTGTGAAATCCCCCTCCTTTGTCCAGAACTAACTACCGAAATCAGCTAATTTGAAGCCCTCCTGTTTTGACCCAGCTACAATAGCGCGGTGAAGCCGTGTCTGGGATGTTGACAGGTCGGTTGAATAGGCATCACGTCCTGATCGGTTGCAGTAATGATCCAGGATGATTTCATCGAGAATTCCCGAATCGGGACAGCTAGTGCATGAGAATTCAACTAAAAAAACTAGCTGTAACCTTAGCTCGAGTTCTCAGGTAACTGGAATCGTAACTGATCAGAAAAACAGTTGGCAGGTCCGTAACTGACCAAGTATAAAAAACCTAGAATTTGCGACTCGGGGCTTTTCGACATTTTTTACGTAGGTGCTGCTTTGACCTCGTGGAGGCTACCGCGACTTTTGACCGGAGCAATTTTTTTAGCGATTACGTTCTGGAGACTCTTAAGGTCGGCTCATATAAAGAACGGCAGGGTCTCGGACACCGAACAGGGAATAAATTGAGTTCGCGTGGCACCCTGGAAAAGCTTTTACGACTGTGATCATCGTGGATATGTTATCCAAGCAACAATCCTTTACATTTCGAATTGTTTTGGGATATTAGAATCCCTTGTATATAGCCAGTATTTTCTCCACAAATAAAAAGGATTTCCAATTCTGTTTTGTCTATGATCCTTCTTCAAGCTACTTCTTGACTCAAGAACATTGAAGGCGTCACACTCCCTATTCTTTCTCCCTTTCTTCAGGCGTTATCACATGTCAACACATACGTGTTGAGAAAGCAGCAGATTCAGTTTATGATTCCCTTTCCCGTTGAAGAATACGTGCATATTTCGTGTAACAGCGAAAACTTCTCAACCGATTAAAAGTCTTATCACAAATCAACATAAACTGAAATAAATTGGTTGAAAATTTTTCGTTAGAAGAAATTAACATTCGATTATTAACAATTTCTCGAAATCATATCTTACTTATTCATTTCGTCGACATCTATATTACTTTGGGATTTCAAATTTGTAAAAAAATAAATACTGAGGTTATACAGTGTCTTGTTGTAGAAATGAAACTGACTGCAAATTTGCAGTACAGTGAACTTGTAAATATAATGGGTGTGCGAACACCACAACTGTGCAGTTTTAATTACCAGTTAAAACAATCTATTGGATTAACTCTTCTATATTTATATATAGAACAATTAATTGCATGTATATTTATATGGGTTATTCCCTTATGACACAAATACATCTATTATATGAATATAAATCCTAAAACTTTATATTCCAAAACCTAAGGAAAATACATTAATCACCTACAATATAGTTCAAGATGATTCTGAAGCCAATACAAAAATGTGATTACCGCAGACATCTAGTGCTACGCAGATTACTCTTTTTTGCTAGTTCTACAGCTTTAATATTTTTATTTTAAACCCTACGTCAATTTATATCTTAACACATTGTGTGCGGGTACATTTCGCAGCTGAATTGTACCGGGAGTGGGCGTTTTGCGCGTCAATTTAGTTATTCAGTTAAATCTCAATAGATCGAAAATTATTTCATTTTTTAACCAACTTTTCGTATTTTATATTGAAATATATAAATAAATATATAAATAGAAATATATAAATAAAAACCATAAAATTTTTGAAAGCAAAAGTTATATTTATTAGTGGATAAATTTATAATAGTTACGTAAATAAGAAAAATCAAAGAGAAATAGTAGTATATAGTTTTAATTATTTCGAAAGGATAAATAAAAAGTTAATTTTAAATCTAAGTTCATTTTTTATTAACCTTCCCGTTCTGTGGTTCCACATCGACTGATGTAAAAACTAGTTTCTATTTGTCTAAATTTTTCCAGAATCTATGTAGTAGACAAGAACAATCGGCTTTGTTTTCCTGTATATACCGTTATTTTTGTACCCACAAACAAACCATGTTGTTACGCTAACCCATACTAGTACGTGACATACGCTCAAGTATCAATCGTCATAAAACGTACTAGTACTTGTCCCGCGTTCAAGTATCAATCGTCAGAAAACGTACTAGTACGTGTCCCACGTTCAAGTATCAATCGTCAGAAAACGTACTAGTACGTGTTCCGTGTTCGGGTATCAATCGTCAGAAAACGTACTAGTACGTGTTCCGTGTTCGGGTATCAATCGTCAGAAAACGTACTAGTACGTGTTCCGTGTTTGGGTATCAATCGTCAGAAAACGTACTAGTACGTGTCCCGTGTTTGGGTATCAATCGTCAGAAAACGTATTAGTGCGTGTCCCACATACAATGTGTTAATAGCTTCTCATCTTCTGCATTGATTGCGTCTTTATTATTTTATCAAAATTTCTGACAACAAGGAATAATACAAGCGTACAGTACGCTCAACATGCATGTCACCACTCGCCTATGACCAATCGAGTTTTGAGAATTCCCCAAATTAGCATAATTCCAAACTCGATTAGTGGTTAACCAGATAAGTCGTAAAGTAAAAAGTACCTGTGATTCATTTTTAACAGTTATCTAAATATAAGATCAAAAGTAATTGCTAAAGATTTACGAAATACTTTGGTTATTTAAAAATGAAATAAATAGATGAATAAATAAACGGCAAGAAGTTTGATATTTTTACTTACGCATTCATGGCACGTTTTGTCGGTGTCGCAGAATCGGGGATCGCATTTCTCCATCTCAACGCCTGAATCGTCACGAGATTCTTCAGCATAAGAGGCTGTAATAAGAAAAGAATATTAGTTACTCAACACAAATCTTCAAGAATGTATCTAATATAAAAAAGAAACTTCTACAAGTCGTTCACAGGACTAGACAGGGACGTAGCCATGATATTTTTGCGGGGAGGATCCACAGTTTTAATCCAAAGTACAATGAACTTTCAATCTCATAACAATAATTTCATTACACATATGCATACAAAGTACATACATATATGCATACATAAGTCTACACGCTGTAACGATTCGTTACATGACCCCAAAATGAACGAGGAGACCGAAGGTGACCTTTCGTCGTGGACTCACGATTAGCTTCGAATAGAACAGGTGGTCTAAGCACCGTAATTGAAAACTGTTCGTTGCCGGCTCCTAACCGTCTGGCCATTGTGAACCTGCTGAATGGAACGACTTTGT
>CM063498.1:191151359-191176359 GCA_032207245.1 Pardosa pseudoannulata
GATTATAGCATTAAAAAAGACGTTATTTACAGAGAAGTATGAATATTATATATTTGAGATCTTTTTCGCACTGTTGGTTCATATCTATGAAATTGATTATGGTGTACCAGTGAAGCTATCTTTTGGTAGGGTAATGTTATAACACTAAAATAGAAATGAACAATATGAATGCTATATATTTGAGATCTTATGGCGCTGTTGGTTTATATCTGTGAATGAAACCATGTTGTGCCAGTGAATATATATTTTTAATAGGATAATGTTATGACTATCGCATTGAAAAAGATGTGATTTAATAACCAGTATGAATGCTATATATGAGATATTGTCGTACTGTTGGTTTATAACTTTGAATGTAACTATGGTGGGGTAGTGAATATACCTTTTGGGAGGGTAAATTTACGATAACAGCATAAACCCCTTGCCTGTTTTGCACGTACACCGTACGGGCGCGGTTATTGTGTCTTTAAAATGATTTGCTCGTAAGGCTTACGGGCAATCTGATTTCTTTGTCATTCTCACTATTTTGGCCTTATATTTTATATTTTTAAAGTCAAATTAGTCGTATATATCTTCACAAAATGTTAGTTTTTGAAGTGTATTCTGTTTGGTTTAAAAACTTGGACTTTGTGGTAGGTTTTGAATTACTCCGCGAGTTTTTAGGAGACTGACCGATAGATACTTTTTAGAGATAATTCCACCTAAAAAATCTAAGACCTGTAAACCAGTGCTGTGTGTGTTCACTGTAGAAAAATGACAGCTGCAAAAGAATTGAAAAAGAGACTATTTTTGTCCGGACTGTGACGTTGGACTATGCCTCTTGCCCTCTTTCAAGATTTATCGCACTAAATCTGATCTTTGGAAAAAACAGGTTAAGTAAATGTACTTGTAGTAATTGTAATAAAAAATATTTGTATTTTTTATATGCACAGTTGTGCAGGTAGCTTTTCTGTCTGGCGTACATGAGAGAAAAAAAAAACTTCCGGGAAAGCATTATTTTATTTCTTGTAAAAACGTTGTTATACATGCTTAAAATAATTAGAAATATTACTTTTACCATCATTTTCCAGCTTACAAATGTAAAATAAACAAAAATGGGCAATAAAAAAAATGTGACATTTTTTTGGATCGAATGCACGAGAAAAATGAAACTGTTAAGGGGTTAAAAATGACGCAGTTTAATGAATTGTATGAATGCTACATATTTGATATCATGACGTACTGTTGGTTCATATTGATGAATGTAACTCTGTTGTAACAGTGAATCTATATTTTAGTAGATTAAAGATAAGGTTATAACTAAAAAAAAAGACTTAATTTAAAGAGCCTATTAGTCATTTATCTGTTTATCTTTAAGAGATTTGGTTTGGTTTGGAACACTAAGATCTACTTTTCTACCACACGAGGGTCGATGAGACCAAGTCGTACTACTTACAGCCGATTTCGAAGGGCTAAGAACATCGACGTCAGCAGGGGGATTTGAACATATGAACTTCAGTATTGAGCAGCGGTTTACCTATTCAACCATCGATCGTCGTATCTTTAAAAGAATGATATTCAACTTGTATTGTGGTTAACGTCACTAATTTCCATGGAGTGGACTGCGGTTCAAGTCCGTTTTCATTCTGGTGGTAACTGTTGGAAAATAGTGTTGCGATACTTATATTGTAACTTTGTGGTCACAAACAATTAATTCTCGTTAGCTCGAATCCTTTTTATCTCAGACATTTATTGAGGAACCTATTGGCTTTCATATCTATTTAATGATAACATTTCTCGATTTATCGAACTCAACTTAGGGCTCATTTTCAGCAATCAGTTTTTCGGTATTTTTCTATTAGTCACAAGGTTTATACAATAGGGTTTGGTTTATAAATATTCGTTGTGGCCCAGAGCATTACGGTGAATGTTTTGGCAACACAAGGTCTAATTAAGTAAAGACCGAGGATCTATTGCTTAAAATTCATTCCAAATGGAAATGAACGTCCTTGCCATCAGAAGGATTCGGAACTGTAGACTCTAGTATCGTAAAGCAACACCTAGCTGTTCAGCTATTGTCCTGTGTAAAAATTTTCGCTTTGGAGCACTACGGTCTACAGTTCTGCTCACGAGGGTAATAAGACCAGAAGATTTTCGGAAGATTTAGTTTGGTGTTTGAAGCGCTATGGTACACGAAGATTTAGTTTGGTGTTTGAAGCGCTATGGTAACGGTTACCGTATCTTTAATGATTTGCCCGTAAGGCGTACGGGCAATCTGATTTCTTTGTCGTTCTCACTATTTTGGCCTTATCTTTTATATTTTTAAAGTCAAATTAGTCGTATATATCTTCACAAAATGTTAGTTTTTGAAGTGTATTCTGTTTGATTTAAAAGCACGAGCTTTCTGGTAGGTTTTGCATTACTCGCCGAGTTTTTGGGAGACTGACCGATAGATACTTTTTAGAGATAATTCCACCTAAAAAATCTAAGACCTGTAAACCAGTGCTGTGTGTGTTCACTGTAGAAAAATGACAGCTGCAAAAGAATTGAAAAAGAGACTATTTTTGTCCGGACTGTGACGTTGGACTATGCCTCTTGCCCTCTTTCAAGATTTATCGCACTAAATCTGATCTTTGGAAAAAACAGGTTAAGTAAATGTACTTGTAGTAATTGTAATAAAAAATATTTGTATTTTTTATATGCACAACTGTAAAGTCGCTTTCCTGTCTGGCGTACATAAGAGAAAAAACAACTTCCAGGAAAGCATTATTTTATTTCTTGTAAAATAGTTGTTATACATGCTTAAAATAATTGAAATATTACTTTTACCATCTTTACTACTTTCCCAGCTTACAAATGAAGTAAACAAATATGTGCAACAAAAAAATGTGACTTTTTTTTTTTTTTTTTTTTTTTTTGGATCGAGTTTGCGAGAAAAATGAAGCTGTTAAGGGGTTAACAATGACGCAGTTTAATGAATAGTATGAATGCTATATATTTGAAATCTTGACGTACTGTTGGTTCATATCTATGAATGTAACTATGTTGTAACAGTGAATCTATATTTTAGTAGATTAAATCTATGGTTATAACTAAAAAAAAAAAAGACTTGATTTAACGAGCATATTAGTTATTTATCTGTTTATCTTTAAGAGATTTGGTTTGGTTTGGAACACTAAGATCTACTTTTCTACCACACGAGGGTGGATGTGACCAGGTCCTACAGCTTACCGCCGATTTCGAAAGACTACGAACATCGACGTCAGCTGTGGGATTTGAACATATGAACTCCACTACTGAGCAGCAGCTGTTTACCTATTCGACCATCAATCGGCATAGCTTTAAATGAAGAATATTCAAATTGTATTGTAGTTAACGTCACTAATTTCCATGGAGTGGACTGCTGTTCAAGTCCGTTTTGATTCTGGTTGTAATATACTGTTGGAAAATAGTGTTGTGTTACTCCTATTGTAACTTCGTGGTCACAAACAATTAATTCTCGTTAGCTCGAATCCTTTTTATCTCAGACATTTATTGAGGAACCTATTGGTTTTAACATCTGTTAAACGATACAGTTTCTCGATTGACTAAACTCAACTTTAGGCTGCATTTTTTCTATTAGTCACAAGGTTTATACAATAGGGTTTGGTTTATAAATATTCGTTGTGGCCCAGAGCATTACGGTGAATGTTTTGGCAACACAAGGTCTAATTAAGTAAAGACCGAGGATCTATTGCTTAAAATTCATTCCAAATGGAAATGAACGTCCACGTCATCATAGAGAGATTCGAAACTATAGACTCTAGTATCGTAAAGCAAACCTAGCTGTTCAGTTATTGTCCTGTGTAAAAATTTTCGCTTTGGAGCACTACGGTCTACAGTTCTGCTCACGGGGGCTAACGAGGCCTGAAAATTTTCGGAAGATTTAGTTTGGTGTTTGAAGCGCTATGGTTTACCGTTTCACTTACACGAGGTCTAATGACACCGGGACCTTCTCCTTGATACCGATTCCTGACCTTATCCAGGCCAGTAAGGGGATTTGAACCCACAGACTCTGTTACTAAAAGGCAGTGCTCTATCTTCCGACCATTTTTAGAAAGAAGGAGATAGCTACGACTAATTAGGCAAGGAAAGGGGTTAAAACAAGGATAACGGTACTGAAACCTGTGAATTCTTATACCAGTGTTAGTGTGGAT
Source organism: Pardosa pseudoannulata (assembly GCA_032207245.1). Taxonomy (NCBI): domain Eukaryota; kingdom Metazoa; phylum Arthropoda; class Arachnida; order Araneae; family Lycosidae; genus Pardosa; species Pardosa pseudoannulata. Next base: position 191,155,535 of record CM063498.1, read on the forward strand.
GTTTGTAACCTTTTGGAATCAGTTTTGCAAAGTACATTTTGGTATAATTAGCCCCTGGTAATACGCAAACCACGACTACAGAACGCCAAACAAAAAGAAAATTCTAAAAGGGATAATGCAAAAATAGGTACCAGGTTTTATTTCAAAACCTATTGATAAATAAAGCAAAAAATAGAAAATATTTTAATACAAAGAGTAATTTAACTACATTAGTTTTAATCTTGACTTAATTATACACTAGTGCCATATACGTTGCCAACCAAACAACCAACAAACAAATCAACCAAATCTAGGGAAGAGTGTAGGGGATTTTTAGAACAGGTCAGCGACATCAACCAAATCTTTTCTATCATTGAATACCAGCTAGTCGTCTTTCAGTTTTTTGTTCTTTTTAATCGGAATATGAAAATCTTTCCGGTTGCCAAACGGTAAAAACGATACTTCTAATTTTACTTAGCGGTTGCAACAATCGTAATGCCATGATAATACAGCGGCAGTAAGGACTGTCCCAAATATAATTTCTGTAGTAATAACGATCAGTTGTTCTCAATTTTTTTGTGGCTAAAAACTTTCTTGGCACAGGTTAGAGCAGTTAGAATATGTAAGGAATAACATGAAAAAAATAATACAAATTTAATGTTCCTTTAACTTTAAATCAATGAAAAAAAAATCTGTTAAAAAACTTTACTTGATGAGAACCCCTGATACAGATCCTTTTGCAGGTTTTCTATAAAGCAATCTTCACAGGTGAAATGAAAAAAGAAAGTTCGACATGTGTTATTTTAAAAAATTTCAAAAAAAATTACAGATATGATATACGTGTGTTGGAAAGTAGCAAAAAGAGAGAGAGAAAAAAAAAACCTTTTTTTAATTTTTAAGAAGATACGGAAAGATTCAAACAAACCAAAGTTAAAAAGTAAACAAAATGAATTACAATAACTTAATTGCCATTATTAAGAACTTATCACAACTCAACCTGTAAACGCGTTGAAAAAGCAACAAATTCAGCTTACGATTCTTTTCCCGATGGAGAATGTGCTGATTTCTTGTATCATAGCGAAGCATTTTCAGCCCGATTAAAGCCTTAATAACACGTGAACCTAAAACAAAATAAATCGGATGAAATTGTTTCGCTGTCACACCAGAACTCTACGCTTTCTTCAAATTGAATCGTAACATAACGTTACTATTACGTTACTATAACGTTGCTATATCGTTACTATTATGTAACATAACGTTACTAACGTTAACGATTTCTGTGTTTTGTTTGAACGTATGGCTAATTTGTTGTTCTTAAAACTATTCTTACATTCTCTGTAAGGAAATAATATTTAAATCCCTTAATATTCTTCTAGTAAGGCATCTTTAAATTTAATTTTTTACTTTCCATCATACAAGTATATTAAAATAGTATCAATCATTATATATTTAATTATTAATTCCCAATAAAGTCTAATGGCAACGTATTGAAACTAATAAATAATAATTTTTTCAATCTATCTTTTAAGAATACAAACGTATAAACAGTAACCATGTAGTAGATCAGACTTTGCAGGAGAAGATACGTGTATCTTAAGATACTGGTATACGATATACTCGCTAACCGGGGCACTTCGAAGGAGGTCTGCAGCGGGGAGTAGACCACATACTATTCTACATCTCACCACTGGAAATTACCAAGAGGTCCCAGATAAGCATATAGGGTTTCGTATTTGTGAATAATTGTATCATAAAATAAAGCAGATTAATGTACTATCATATAGTTTGGTGTCATAGGATCTACTTTACAACACAATGGATAGAAAGTCTAGGATCTACTGTTAAAAGCCAAGTCTAATTAGCTACGAACATCTACCCTAGCAGTGAGATCCGAAACCATTGCGGTGGCTCCGAAATACGTCCTACGTATTCGGCCATCGTCCGGCTCTACAATTTAGTAAACATTGCCATAGTTATAAATTTGTGTACAATGTGAGACACGCCATTTTTATTTCTACAATCATTGATTAACTGTCTTTCCGTAGACTTCTGTTTCGCAAAAGGAAAATTTTCCACTAGTTTAAAAAACTCGGGAAATTCGCGTATCGATTCAAATCCACCGAGTTAACCCCATCGTACCCTGCAATCTGGGCGGAGCACGGAGCGATCACGCAATGAAACAATCACCAATCACGATATGCAATCCAGAAACGGAGCAACTGTGACCTTCCTAGTAACTTTGGCTAAATAATTTCCGAGGTGTTGTTGATACAGCTCGTCCCCTCTCTCTGATGATAGAACTGGTGTTTATAGGATGGGACGGACCGACGCCCAGTAGCACCAAATAAGACGGGCGCAGGAGTTCTGGACCAAACACAAACAAACACGCATAAAAGATATTAAGGTAAATAGGATGCTAAGTATAAATGCATTTAAATGCTGGCCTTTTCAAAAGAGGATGCAAACAAGGGATATTTACTTTAATTGTAGCTTAGGAAGCAGCAGGAAATGGTTTCGATTTTTTTTTAACTCTCGTTATATCGATAGAAAACTGATATTTTAATCGTGAATCTCTTTTCTTCCCAGAATATTAATCAACTACAATATCACCCGTCATATGATGGGATCAGTAAAATTTTTAATTTTCCAGAATTGTATAAAGTACTCTTTGAGGCAGGTAAAAAATTGGTTCATATTTTGGCTGAGAATTATCTTGAAACAAAAATATCTTGCAATATTTTATTATTTTAATATTATTTTATTAAGAAGGAGGGATGTATATTTTATTGCTTTATTTTTTATTATTGGCTCAAACTATCATTCAAACTTTTTTACAGATGCACATAAAATTTAAATTTTCAACATTTCAAAAGTTTTTACATACAGGACTAGCATATAGCCCGTCATCTGACAGGATCAGTAAAATTTTTAATTTTCCAGAATTGTATCCTTTGAGGCAGGTAAAAAACTGGTTTATTTTTTGGCTGAGAATTATCTTGAAACAAAAATATCTTGCAATATTTTATTATTTTCATACTACTTTATTAAGAAGGAGGGATGTATATTTTATTGCATTATTTTTTATTATTGGCTCAAACTATCATTCAAACTTTTTTACAGATGCACATAAAATTTAAATTTTCGACATTTCAAAAGTTCTATACATACAGGACTAGCATATAGCCCGTCATCTGACAGGATCAGTAAAATTTTTAATTTTCCAGAATTGTATAATGTACTTTTTGAAGCAGGTACAAAACTGGTTTATTTTTTGGCTGAAAATTATCTTGAAACAAAAATATCTTGCAATATTTTATTATTTTCATACTACTTTATTAAGAAGGAGGGATGTATATTTTATTGCTTTATTTTTTATTATTGGCTCAAACTATCATTCAAACTTTTTTACAGATGCACATAAAATTTAAATTTTCGACATTTCAAAAGTTCTATACATACAGGACTAGCATATAGCCCGTCATCTGACAGGATCAGTAAAACTTTTAATTTTCCAGAATTGTATAAAGTACCCTTTGAGGCAGGTAAAAAGCTGGTTTATTTTTTGGCTGAGAATTATCTTGAAACAAAAATATCTTGCAATATTTTATTATTTTCATACTACTTTATTAAGAAGGAGGGATGTATATTTTATTGCATTATTTTTTATTATTGGCTCAAACTATTATTCAAACTTTTTTACAGATGCACATAAAATTTAAATTTTCGACATTTCAAAAGTTCTATACATACAGGACTAGCATATAATCCGTCATCTGACAGGATCAGTAAAACTTTTAAATTTCCAGAATTGTATAAAGTACCCTTTGAAGCAGGTAAAAAACTGGTTTGTTTTTTGGCTGAGAATTATCTGGTACACTCTCAATTTTTTTATCTTCATACTCCTCTAAAGTCTCCCGATACTGTGAATGCAGTTTAGAATCACGTTGAATTCAATTAGTCAAACCGTGTGGCTATGTATAAAAAACAAACACACAAATGAACAAACTTCTTAATTTTCAAAAATATTTAACTTATACGCTAGATATTTATGAGTCCGTGAAACAGACTCCTAGACTTTTATGGAAAGAATTTCTTGTTAATACCGGTGATAAAACTTTCATTGCAACCAAACATAATCGATGATTAAATTTAAAATTATCACATATGTACCTAATCTATTATTTAAGTCAAGTATAAAAGAAAATTATTTGCGTGATATCTATGTTCAATGATGAAACGTATGCAGACGATATTTAAATAATTTAAATTAAGAAATGATTAAATGAGATGGTTGAAGGAATGACGTCATAATGCTAGAAAATTTTTTTATTTTTATGTATTTATTATGTTATAAATTGATAAATTTAATCTCCTTCTCTTAACCGGGAAAAGTAGGGATTGAAATAATGACATTAAACGCTCGAAAAGGGCGAGAATGGGTGGATTTCGGACGTTTTAAAGACGACATTATTTTCTGCTGTGATATGAAGCATATTTATACCAATTTATTTTAGATTTGGATCTAGTTTTGGAGAAGATAAACTTTACACGCTGTGAATTTTTCTAACCCTAACTCATGAAGAATCCAATTTGGATGCCTCTATCCATTCTAGGTTAAAAAGCTTCATAAATTCGAGAACAGACGGACAGATAACTTAGGCTATTATTATATATGGGATATACAAGAAATTTTTTTATAGCAGCTGGCCACACATATATGTATACTTATGCCAAACACGACTGTGAAGCTATTACTCATTTAGTACTCCAGGATCACGTGTAGCTAAAGGAATACTATGGATGTGAATAACATTCCTCCCGCTGTGTTCTCGGGATTTAAAAGCAGGGACCAAACAGAAGACCCCCTAGGACTGGCCTTCCACCTACAGAGGTATCGTTTGAACTTGAAGAACATTGGGACCATTAACCTATTTAATCCCAGTCGAACATACTTTACCCATGGCACAGCCGCCATTAATGAACATGGCGGGTCTTTGGGCGGCTCGAGCCTCAATCCGACAACATTCCGGTCATAAGATCGCATTTGTCGACCGAGCTACCGCAGCTCAATACACGAGAATAAAGAACTACAAAAATTCTTGAAATGTAGATTTCCAGAAATTCAGGAAAATATTCCAGTTGCGTGCCACTGTTAAATATGACTTTCGACTTTCTATCAATCCAGTCAGGAAGCCATAAGTAGAGGGGGATGAAACTGGAGAAACCACCAACTATAATATTTTACTATTTATAAACTATAACCATATAACCTTGTTACTACTAATTTTCTCTCTACTGTGTTACAATTTGCCGAACGATGGTCGAATGAGTAGAGCGTTGTTCTCTGGTACCAGTTAGTGAGTATGAATTCCACTTCTGGCATGGAAGTTCGTAGCCGTTTATAGTTCTGGACCAAACACAAACAAACACGCCTAAAAGATATTAAGATTTTGGTTTGGTTTTGGAGTGCTACGGTCTATTTTTTGCAACACGAGGTCTAATGAGACCGGGACCTACTGCTTAAAGACGATTCCGAACGGCTACGAACATCCATGCCATAGGGGAATTCGAACCCACGAACTTCGGTTCCGAAGGCAAGCACCCTAACCATTCGACCATCGTTCGGCCAATATGTTAAGATAAATAGGAGGTTAAGTATAAATGCATTTAAATGATGGTATTCTCAAAATAGAATGGCCGAACGCTGGCCGGTTGGTTACGGCATTGATCATCGGTTGTGGAGTTCGTGGGTTCGAATCCCACTATAGCATGGATGTTCGGAATCGGCTTTAAGCAGTAGGTCCAACTCTCATTAGTCCTCGTGTGCTAATCAGTAGACCTTAGCGCTCCAAACTAAAACCAAAACAAACCAAAAGAGAATACAAACAAGGGATATTTACTTTATTTGTAACTTAGGAAGCTACGGTGCAGCGGGAAATGGTTTCGATTTTTTTACTCTCAATATATCGATAGAAAACTGATATTTTAATCTTGAATCTATTTTCTTCCCAGAATATTAATCAATATACAAGAACGAAAACTTAGCAGTAAGTCTCATTAATTTTTGTGTAGCAAAACAGTAGCCCGTAGCTCTCTAAATCCGACAACCAACCAGTGTTATAAATTGTTTTATAACTTTAAAGAGAATGTAAAAGGTATGTATAAAGTAAAACATAAACTGTTTTTAATAATGATGTAAAAACTGAATACCGAAATTTTTTTTTTTGGAGAACGACACACAAAACTATCCTTTCATAGATCAGATGTTACATCTTAGATTGGAACCAAATGCTTACCTATCTGTATTTAGTTACCAATCACGTCAGTTTTTTTTCGTACTCTTTCGGGTGAACGAAAAACTCATTAAATATCCTAAAACCAGTTACTACTCTTTTATTTTTAATCTCGACAATGTGATATGTTCTTAGGCAATATCATTTTCCTCATATTTATAAAAAAATTAATTATAGAACATCTTTCCTTTTCTGAAAAAAAGTTGCATAGCCAAGCATAACAAAAGTTGCGATGTTAAGTATTCCACTGCTTTGATATTTATTGAATCTATGGTTTTGTAGAAATACTGAAAGTTATTGTTTCTGTTGGAATTGGAAGTTTTATTGTAAAATAGTAGTATCCAGTAGTACATATATGATTATATAGCTTTTTTTAGGTGTGTAAAGAAATTACAATGATTTCTATCTGGATATTAAAATTTAATCTCACAACAATGTGAATTATCATAAGAATTCTTTTTACAACTTACTGGCGAAAAAAGCTTCCATCTTGACATCCATCTCTTTCGATCTGATCGATGCCGGAGTTTGCGGGTCCGAATCCTGCTGATGAAATGGTTGTTCGTAGCCGTTCGGAATCGGCTTTAAGCAATAAGTCACGGTCTCATTAGCCCTCGTATAGCAGAACAGTAGGCCATAGCACTCCAAACCAAATGTTTCGATCCGTAGCTACCTCCGCAGAACGATGGCCGATTGGTTAGGGTGCTGGCCTTCGGTAGTGGAGTTCGTGGGTTCGAATCCCATAGTGGCATGGATGTTCATAGTCCTTCGAAATCGGCTTTAAGCTATAGGTTCCGATCTCATGAGCCCTCGTGTTGCAAAAAGTAGACCGTAACACTCCAAACTAAGCCGAAGCTACCTCCCTAGCCAGCTAAACGATAGTCGAATGGTGGAGCGTTGCTCTTCGATACCGGAATTCGTGGGTTCGAATCCCGTTGGAGACATGAATATTCCAAACCGTTCGGAATCGTCTCTAAGCAGTAAGTCCCGATCTCCCTAGCCCTCGTGTAGCAAAATAGTAGACCGTAACGCACTAAGGTAAACCAAATCAAACCTCTTTAACCAAGCCACAGGTTTACCATACATATTGGTTTCTATCGTTCTCTGCCATTCGTCACCGTGTCAGTTTTCTTGTCTACCGCGCTTTCTTTCTCCCTCTAATTGGCTCTCAGGTGGGGACTATGCGGGGAGTTCATCAGCATTCTTAAAATACTAACCTATAGCCCGTCATATGACGGAATCCGCAAAATTTTTAATTTTCCAGAATTGTAAAGTACCCTATGAGGCAGGTAAAAAAAAAAATGGTTTGGTTTTTGCCTCAGAATAATCTGGTACACGCTCAATAATATGTTTATCTTCGTACTCCTGTAAAGTCTCCCGATACTGTTCATGCAGTTTAAAATCCCGTTGAATTCATTTAGAAAGAGAATTCAAAGTTTTCTTAGCTGCGTCGAAATTATTGTTAAAATATTCCCAATTTTTTTTTTCCACAATAATTAATGGAAGTAAAGGGATGAAATTATCATTTTCACTACACCCTGGAGTTAGATCGAATTTGTTGTTAATAAAATTGATAAAAATTTGATTGTAACAAAAAAAATCGATGATTAAATTTAAAATTATCACTTCTGTATCTAATCTAGTATTTAAGCCAAATAGAAAAGAAAATTATTTACGTCATACCTAAGTTCAGTGATAAAACGTATGAAAATAATGCAGACGATATTTAAATAATTTAAAATCAGAAATGATTAAATGGGATAATTAAAGGAATAACTTCATAATGCTAGAGAAAAATGTTATTTTTACCTATTGTGATACATGTGATAAATTGATAAATTTAATCGCCGGCTCTTAACCGGGGAAAATAGGGCTTGAAAGAATGGCATTAAATTCTAGAAAAGGGGAAGGGGTAAATTTCAAACGTTGCTAACACTAACTCATCAAAATCCAATATGAATGCCTCTATTCATTCTCGGCCAACCGCTTCATAAATTCGAGGATAGACGGATAGGTAGCTTAGTCTATTATTATATAAGGGATGTTTAATTCATTTCTTCTGTGTTTAATTTTTTAAGATATAGATCTTGTTTTAGTCTTTTTATACAATTGCTAGTTTGAAATAAAATTAGGCCAAAAAGTTTTAAATATCATAAGAAGGAATTTAGTTTGTAGGGTGTTCAAAGTGTTCTAATTTAGTCAGTTTCGAAGTTTGGCACTCATAAAGTAAAACTAACTTTAGAGTTGGATTAAAAATTTGTAGAATTTGGTATGGTTTGAAACGTTCCGGTCTACTGTTTGGCTCACGAGAGCTAAAGATACCGGGACCTACTGTTTAAAGCCGATTCCGAAAGGCTACAACATCGATGGAACCAGCGTGGTTGAAACCCGCAAACTCCGGCACCGAAAAGCAGCACTCTACCATTCTGCCATCGTTCAGCAATTTGTAGATTTAATTTGGTTATTAAAGTTGAAGAAGTTCAAACTTTATTGAAGATCCTGAAGACATTGCTCTGAAAACATAGGAGGTCTCCTGCTTGGTCTATGCTCCTAAATTACGAGGGCCCATGGGGGGCAATGTTACTCGCGTTCTTAGCATTCCTTAAGCTACACGTGCTCTCCGGGTGATGATAACCGTGTAATTACGTATTTGGTATATATATATATATATATATATATATATATATATATATATATATATATATATATATAGATAGATAGATAGATAGATAGATAGATAGATAGATAGATAGAAATATGTGTGTGTAGTAAGATGGACTTCACGATGGGTGGTTGCAGTGATGACCAATAAAAATGACACCGTTTAGGTTAAAGACATTTATTAACAGAACGTTGGAGGACGGGTTCCCACTTCATTATAGGGACAGGACAAACTGAGGGGTCAGCTAGAATGAAGTAACAGGCTCTTAACACCTGGATCAACATCTAAGTCAAAATCTGTTTGAAAATCTCTACGAAATATCTATCTCCGATAGCATGTATCTCCTTTTTGTTTGGAAATATCCTAAATAGTCCGATAGGGCAATGTAGAGTTATAATTGGTTAGACCCCCTTCTCTTAGAATGTAAACCGTAACCCCAGTGGTCAATTTAGGTTAGAGGTTAAAAAGGGGAAAGCAGAAGGACGAGGGAATTTTTGCCCTTTACTCAAAATTTGAAAACTCCTGAGAATTTTCTCGGGGTGTCTTAGGGGTTTTATACAAAATGCCTTCATTACTTTCCGATCTAGCTTACTTTTTCTTACAAATATATTTAAGACTAAATTAAAAGCTACATTGAGAAATAAAAGTACTGAAATATTCTTATACAAATATAGTCATTAAAACCGCTGAGAACCGCGGTAGCTCAGTTGGCAAAAGCAACGCTCTCGTAACTGAGGGGTTGCGGGTTCGGAGCCCGAGCCGGCCTAAAATCTTCATGTTCATTAAAGGTGACTGGGGCACGTAAAATATATTCGTAGTTACAATGTCCTCCAAGCTCTGAAAAAATACCTCTAGTGGTGGCAGTCGAAGCCTATGGGTCTTCTGCTTGGTCCATGCTTCTAAATTACGAGGACACACTTGAGCAAAAGTCTTATTTTCCCCCTATGGGAGCTCGTTAAAAAACGAAAGGCTCACCCCTTTGCCTTAATACGAGTAGCATGTGGCGTCACTCTTCAATGTAAACCACTTTCACCATGGTTGCAGATTTTGCTCTGTGATATGCAAATTTCACCATGTGGGAAATGCAAATTTCCAGAGCGAAGAAGACGACAGGGACTTTCCCGACGGGTATAAATACCCAGCACCAACCGCAAGTAGCGGAGCGGTTAGAAGTGGTTAGGCTGGACGCTCAGGAGCTGTAAATATCTTGTAAATAAATAGTGGTAGGTAAGTCTTATGGTCTTTTTACACTTTAAGCATATGGCTCAATCGTGTTTGGCTTGACCAAGCAGCATCAGACACAACGACAAAAATATTGCTTTATACGTAGCTGCCCTTTCAGATTGCCAAAAATTGATTCATTGCTAACAATCTAAAAGCAAGTTTATACCATAGAAGTAGTAATTTGGATTCGGAGCAGACATTTTCATAGCAGTCTTAATTGAGAATTAAAATCATATAAAAGATGAGGAAATGCTTACATATTCATTTTTCTGCGCTTCAAAAAGTGCGCTGATGTTAACAGGTGCGTTCATCTGAGTGTACTTCACATAGATTTTTTTTTATTTTGAACTCTGACTCATCACCCAAGCTGTAGCAGATACCTTCAGTGAGAATTTGGATGAATTGGCTTAATTAATAGAATTTTTAATACTCTAGAATTCAAATAAAATGAATTACTGTTTAAGAATAACATATCTCATTCCACAGCAAATATTTTAAAAAGTACTTAAAAAAGAAAGATCAGTACCTACTACTTAGGTAGTTACTGAGATGAAATATATTTGATAGCGTAAATTGAAATAATTACTGGAAATACTATGATGTATATTTATAACACTGGGAGACTACATTCATGGTTAAAGATTTAAACTTTGAAACTGTGGCAACTATACACTTGTAAGTATCTTGTATCTATTTTTATTAACGTTGTTTAACAATAAGTCTCTTTAAAACAAAGGGAAAAAAGGATAGCATTGTATAAGCTGTGAACCTCATTAAATTATTATTAATGTTTTGTAATTTGTTTCTGCCTGATTTTAAGAAGCTTCGTAAATTAAGATCAAGAAATATTTCTATTTTTATTTTTGCTATCCTAGGGAATTTGGGCTAGGGAACTGAGTTTAAAATATTAATTTATTAAGATATTGTATTGTAATTTTTCTAGTTTATTTCTGAAGTTGATTTTGTTGATTTTGTCCGGGCAAAAGTTGGGAATTTTGTTTTGCTAACCATAAACCATGAAAGAAACTTTCTTACTGCACTAAATTTTATGAATCACCACCATGCAAACAATTAGCTAAGCTTTGTTGTTCTTGAATACACAGAAAAGCAACGTACTGGTTGAAATGAATTTAAGAACATTTTTCTGATATTTAAACTGGTTCTGAAGCCAAATTTAAAGTCAGAATGGCTCAATCGGACATTTTCTTTAACAATCGAAGTGGTTATTTCAGATTATGTTGAGCAAATATTACCTTCGACTCATAATGAACTGGTAATGAACTAATATACTATATACCCAGCCTTTGATCTGGGTTTACTTAATTAGTTATATTACGTGGTCTTTTGAAAAATTTTACAGGTTCTTTTGATTTTAAATAAATTTTGACAAATAAAAGTGCTACAATTTGGAATTTATATTCGGCTAACGGTGCGCTTCAGATCCACAGCTAGAACCAGACTAATGGTTCTCAAACTTTTTATGCCACCGAACCCCTCAGAGGCATACCTTCTTTAGGTTACAGATTTTACGCACATCGAAATAAAGTCCGTTCCTACTAAAGTTGATACCTCTATACCAACAAATAAATTACTTCTGTGTTCTAAAAAAACCCATGATGAATCAGAAATGTTTCCGGTGTCCAAATGATATTGAAACCTTCTTATCAATACAAAACACTTTTATCTGAATTATAAGTTATATTGGAAATTACCTTACATAACTTATATTTATAGGTCATCTGACTAGACAAAAGAAAGTTCTATCTCTCCTGCCTCCTCAAATACACTGTGACTGTTATCGTGTGCGTGTATAAAGGATTTTACTTTTGGCATAGCTTCAAGCACTTCAGCAAAACTCGGTACTAATTCAGGAATGTGTCTGTCTTTTTCCTCTCCTATTATGGAAGTTTGCTTTTGGTCAGTGCCTAGATCCTCTACTATTGTCACCCTACTAGTCATTAGATTACTAACCATCTGGTGGTTAGTGGCTTTTCGAGAGGAGAGGGCAAGAACGTCTAGCATAGCTCTGGGAGCCTGTCGCTTATGGATCATAAATGGTATACTCTGTATATTATATATATTTTTATGGGGGGCTGCACCGAAAATATATCGTGCTCCGGGCACCAGTCATATGCGTCATATTATGTTACTACGTCAGTGCTAGTAGTTTAAGAAGAAACCCCGGTCTGGTGCTTCGTTAACCCATGCTACACCAAAGTCCCGAGGCACGAGGTTCGATCCTAGGACTAGGCAAGATAGACTCCGATTTTCACCCCATCTGTAAGTAAATAAACGGAAGACCAAGCATATTTAGGAGCTAAACACTGAGCATTCCGTATAAGGTCGACTACCTAACCAGGACATATGATTCGAGGCCTGGACTCGTGGACTTCAAAAGGGGAGATTGACACCGCAGGTCATGGAAACTAATTTGGGTTGTTACGCCAAGGAATTTAATTTTTTTTTGTATAGTTTCAGATGAGCTAGATATTTTGTCATCCACACAAATTTGAGACATTCTTTCAGAGAGGTAAAAACTCATTTCCTCAGTTCCTCTAAATTACACAAAAACGGTACTAAGGAGACAAAAAGAAAGGACCGAAATTTTTCGAAGATAGACGCGGGGAAATGAAGAACATGGGAGAAATAACATTGGATCAACGGAGGTAAATTCAGAATGAAAGGAATTCGAATATCAGTGAAGGAAAACGAATAATGCGGGAACGACAAATCGAGGTTCAACTATATATCATATTTTTGGCTGTCATACCAAAGCAATCTTGATAAATGGGATGTCAAAACAGTTTCCCGGAGGAATGACGAATTGTAGTTTCGCTTTATAAATATTAACGATTTGGTGTTTAAAATAAAAAATGCGTCTCATTTTCTTTAAAGTTAGCTCCACCTATCCCGCGGGTTGCTGTGGTATTGCCGCAGTATTTCAATTGACGGACGTTTCGTTTTCTGCCGCTTCCTCATTTTCGACTTTAAAAGAATAATTATATAGGGTGAATCTAAATTGTTTATTCCAAATAAGAGGGGTGATCGTACTTATCCAGGCGAGCAATAATTGCCAATGAAATACTGGGCTGCATTTTATTCTGAGAGTAAATGCAATTTTCTACCAAGGACAAACTCTTGTCCTTGGTAGAAAATTGTATAGGGCAGTATTTCTGTTCAGCTTTACAGATTTGTTAATTCATTTGTCAGGAAAAAAATTGTATTGAAATATTTTATTAAGTATAATTATATCTTGGAATTATAGAATATAGTTATTTTATATAATTTTCAATCTTGTCACTACAGCCTAGAAAAATCCAGAAACATTCCAACGAGGTTTTTTCATCGGAGTTTATCAGTTTGGTTTGGTTTGATTTGGAGTGCTACGGTCTACTTTTTGCAACACGAGGGGTAATGAGACCGGGACCTACATCTTAAAACCGATTCCGAACGGCTAGGAACATCCATGCCACTGTGGGATTCGAACCCACTAGCTCCGGTACCGAAGGCCAGCACCTTAAACATTCGGCCATCATTCCGCCGCAGTTTATCAGATTTTGTAGGTCTCCAGTTAGTAACACTTAATGTTTTTTAGTCTTCTCCAGCATCACCAAGCCATCTATAAGTGGAGGTCTCACTGGTTTCTTAATTCTTTAAAGTTTGTTGAGGATTAATAGTTTAGTAGAGTTGTTACCGTCTGATCTAAATAAGCGTCCAAGGCATTTTATTTGGCTTGACTTGATAAATTTAACAGTGTATAGTTATTTATATAGATTATAAATTTCGTGAGCTAAGTCGGTAAAGTCAGCAATCTTGTAATCGAAGGGTTAAAAAAAGAACTAAACTCCTCGGGGCAACAGCCCTAGGGGGACAGGGTCTACGGTGCCAATCTCCGTTTCCGAGACCAAGGGCCCTGGGGTGTGAAGCATATGTTCCAGTTAGGTAGTCAACCTTACGCGGAAACACCAGTGTTTTGTTCTCAAGCGTTCTTGATCCTCAGTTTGTCTACTCACTGAAGGGATAAAAGGCTGAGTCAACCTTGCCCAGTCCGGGGATCGAACCTCGGACCTGTGTCGTGGGAGCCCGAAGCGGTACCCCAACGCCACTGGGCTATATAATCGAAGGGTTGCAGGACCGATCGTCGAGTTGGTCAAAGATCTTCCATGTTCATTAATGGCTGCTGGGGCACGTGAAATAGGTTTATAGTCGAAATGTCTTCCAAGTTCTCAAACAATACAACTGGAGGTGACAGCCCAAGAATGGGATTCTTCTGATTAGTTCCTGCTTCTAAATTACAAGGACTCATTCTTAATCATAGGAATGGACCCGTTGCATATTGCGACGGGTTGTATTGGACCTAGTGTAGGTTTTACTACACCAAGGAGATGAGTAACAACATAAATTTCACAACTGTAAAACATTCGCCAGACGTTACTTACTTTCTTGGACATTGCCGAATATTTTACGTAGTATTTTTCTTTCAAAAATTAATAGACTGTTTTATCTCTGAGACCAAAGGTCTCAGAAGGAAATTCATAACCCACTAGTACTGTACTAGATGACGCTACTGAGCATATTTTGTAACCTTGCTTTGACGGAAAGATCGAATGTAAGCTTCGAAACGAGAGGATGGGCGATAGGCTCTCCCCCTGCACCAAAGCATGTAAATAGCGCTTGTAAATAAAAGCAGCAAAGCGAACCCGTTGGATGTTCATTGTGTAATTAAGGTGTAAACAACAACAAGACTCAAAGAAAACACCACTGAACAACCGGATCGAAAGAATATGCACAGTAGCTAGCTCTAAAGCATGATAAACAGGACTCTTATTCGTTTCGGGGAAACATATAGGACAGCATTTCGGTTTGAATTTATAGAATATTTTCTTTATTAAGAAAAGTTTGTATTACAATATTTTAAAAAGTAATAAAATAATGTAGAGATTTCGCCTTAGAGGACTACTGGTTGAATTAGTGTTTTGTACATAATTTTAGCTTTATTGATGATGAGTCTTAATCTTAGACGATTTCTTAATACTAGTACGTTATCTGAAAATTAATACTTGAGATCGAAACACGTACTAGTACGTTTTCTGACGATTGGTACTTGAGCGCGGGTCACTTACAAGTATGGGTTAGTGTAACAACAGGGTTTGTTTGTGGGTACAAAAATAACGGTATATACAGAAAAACGAAGCCGAATGTTCTTGTGTACTACATAGATTCTGGAAAAATTTAGACAGACTAGTTTTTACATCAGTCGATGCGGAACCACAGAACTGGAAGGTTCATTAGAAATATCAATTTAGATTTAAAATTAACTTATCTTTGTGAAATGATATTATATATATATATATATATATATATATATATATATATATATATATATATATATTATATATATATATATATATGTGTGTGTGTGTGTGTGTATGTTTTATATATATATATATATATATATATATATATATGTGTGTGTGTGTGTGTGTGTGTGTATATGTGTGTGTGTGTAATTTAGCCCTCGTGTGCAAAACAGTAGACCGTAGCGCTCCAAACCATATATATATGTAATCCATTTTTTATAACACTCCTTCACAAGGAGAAAGCTCAACAGCTATAAGTAATGAGAATGCAGTCGGGCTTCATATTTAAGAGAACTCAGAAGTCTAATTTTAAATCTTTATTTCAGAGCGGCAACACCACACATCTATCCTTCTGGACAATATACAATCAAAAGCCACAGAGTTCACTCTGCTCTGACACAAGTACACCCAAGAGCGCTGACAACAAGAATTTTCCCACAACAAAAACAGCTTAATAGGCGAATTAAATGGAATATCAGCAAAAAGCGAAACCATGTTCCGCCACCAGCTTGAAAACTGCTCTATAGACAGAAAGTTTAGAGTTTTAGGACAGAAAGGAATGTTAAGTGGAAAATACTCCGTTGATTAAACCATTTAGAGGTTGGTAAAGATATTTAAGTGAATTAAAATTGGAGAGAGGAGGCTTTTGAAGAAATATTAAAATTAAATAATTTTGATATATTACATATATATAATGTTGTCTATTTATATATTTGTTTATATATTTCAACTTAAAATACGAAAAGTTGGTTAAAAAATTAAATAATTTTCGATCTATTGAGATTTAACTGAATAATTAAATTTAAGTTCAAAATGCCCGCTCCCGATACAATTCCGCTGCGAAATAAACCCGCACACAATGTGTTAATTTAAAGTAGCATCTGCCAGCATCAGCATTAAGCGGTAATCAATTTCAACTTTCAATTCATGTCTGTTGGTGTAAGTTATTCTAAGATATTTAAGCTTCGTAAATTGTGACTCACCACAAGCGGTGCATTAACACCCTCTTGGCTGGTTACAATCATAACACTTTTTATTAGATGTAATCGAGATGCCAATCAGTGCAAATAAAGTGTGTCACGTACAAATGTACATTTTTTAAAAGGAAGATTACACTGCGTAGCAATTTGTGGTAACAAGTGTGGAACGAAACATAATTAAGTATGCTTCTTTTGACAAGATTTTACATTTTTACTGTTGATTTTTCTTAGGTAACAGAATTGATGCTTTGACTATAATCAGTTTCATTTTATAAGAATTTTTTTTATATTTATATATTTAGTGTTTTAATTGATGAAATAAAAAAATAATTATCAGTGTATATAAAAATATATAAAATAATATAAAAAAATAAAAATTTTGAAGTCTCGGTATTTTTTCGGTTTGGAGGGATTGGACTTTTAAGAGTGGGTTAGCCTAATTTCGAAGCAAAGATCAAGAAGAACACCAGACTTGGCCTTTCCACCTCCAGAGGTATTGAGATTTGAGAATTTGGAGAACATTGCGACCACGAACCTAATTTACGTGACCCAGCCGCTATTAATGAACAAGGCGGATCTTAGGCCTACTCGAGCCTCGATTCCGCTATCCTCCGGTTAGTTTATTCTTATACTTTTTTAGATTGATTTTTATAAAATTAACACAATAAGTTTACATAAAACAACTTAGAGTAATAAATCCAGTAAATTGTAGCGCTATAAATTATCGATCAAACAATTTTAAATTTATGCTCGTTGTCAAAGTGACATTTCACACTAAAAAAATTTTTTTTACTCTTTTTTGTTTGGTCCATTCGGTTGTGAGTTACAGGGTGTTAAAAATGGAAGTCAACAAAGAGAAAACTCGGCTACACACGTCTGTAGTGACTAGCCAGAAACTCAGGGAGCTTGGTTAAGAAGTTTTAATGCATCCACCATATATTAAGGACCTGGCACCAAGCTATTACCACCTTTTTTCTCGCATTGTAAAACTTCCCTAGTGATAAAAAATTGGGATTGTAACGGCGTGATTTAGCGGTGTATCGTCATCAAAGAACTTTGCTTTGAGAGGTGGACTTGTGTGGATACAAAAGGATTGTTTTCCCCGGCACCACGATGTCTACACTGTTGTGCCCTATAGTAAAGGAACAATATGCCAGACAACACGGCACCTTCACTGACAGCCAAAAATATGATCGCGGGAACGACAAAGGATTTGCCGCTACTCAGATGTAGCCGCTAAGAATTCCAGGGACCCCTGGCTTTGCGGCCGATGATTGTTTAACCCGGACCAATCCAGTTGGTCGAAGGTGAGGTCATCGCTAGGTGACCCAATAATGAAATTGTGGGTGAGGCCCCTCCCCTAGAAAGAGACGAGAGAAGATTTTTTTTGTTTTATTTTTTAGAGAAGTTAACGAGCAACCAGCTAATTCAGAGGTCGCCTTGACCAGTCTCTCTACCGGAGAGTTTTTTGCTATAATCCCACCTTGGGATCTTTTCTTTAAGGAGTAGCCCGCATCGGCTAACTCGGAGGTCGCCTCGACCAGTCTCTCCATCGGAGAGTTTTATTTAGCGAAATCCCGTCTTGGGATATATCTCTTGCTGAGATTGAAGCGATACCCTGTGCTTTGGGTTTCTTTCCTTTTCTAATATAATCCTCTTCAGGATTGTTTGCAGTTCTTCAGAACTAACTGTGCTTAGATCTCCTACCTGTACTTCAGAGAACTTTCGCGAGAGCTACGAATTGTTTCTTCCGTCTAATCACCCATATTTCGGCAGAGACTGAATTTAGTTTAGGTACCCGTCTCTACTCAGGCCTACGTGTACTAATCACTTACCTGTGATTAGAAATTGTTTTTTTTTATAGTGGTGAAATGATGTATATAGCAGAAGTGTAAATAAATTCATTATTCAAGATACACCTGATTCTTCCTTGTGTCACCTGAAACAGGGACCGGATACGTTACAGGATCAAAAGAAAATTGTGAAAATCGATTACTAGAGCTTTTCGCCAATAAGGACCAAGACTTCGATGAGAGGCATTATGAAGCTACCTATAAAATGGCAACAAATTATACAACAAAACGATGCAAATTTGACCCAAATCGGACAATCCGAAACACGTTAAATAAAGTCATTAATTTCACGCAAAAATAATGGATATCTTTTTCCTCAACCTTAGTTTGGTTTGGTTTTTGAGCGCTACGGTCTACTTTTTGCAACACGAGGACTAATGAGACAGGGACCTACTGCTTAAAGCCGCATCCGAACGGCTACGAGCAACCATGCTATAGTGGTATTTGAACCCACGAACTCCGGTTCCGAAGGCCAGCAACCTAACCATTCGGCCATCTTTCGGCTTCTCAATCATAATTAAACATTATAATTACAGATTTTTTAAGGGGGAACATGAACTTTAAACATTCGAAAATTCGATTTAAGATTTTTTTTTTTAATTTCTAAACATTATTGAATATTTTGAAACAAATCTCGCTGAAATATTCTAGTAAGAATCTGTAAGACTTTACTTTTCTGTAGTCTTTGCTTTTCATATCATAGCTTTTAAGAAATTTAAGAAAACTATAAATGCTTTAATACATGCATTTTACTGAAAAAGGTGTTTTTCTTCTTGCATGCACTATGGATAAAACCTATTGCATATATTAATTTCAAATTTTTACAGCAAATGCAATAAACCTACCATAAAACTCTACATACTTTTTTCGTTGTTGATTATTTCATTTAGTATTTATAATATTTGAAATAGAATTTTTAAACCTTATTTAGGATTTTTTGAAAACCTAATCCCCTCATGTAACATTTCTGATATCAGGGTCCGATCAAGTCAAAATTGGGCCCAGTGCCTGGTAGGCTTTCGGCCCCCTCCTACTCTCCTTTCAAGGCCAAAAAAAAAATTTATTTTCTACTCAGAACCATGGAGTAAGTGATAAGTAAAAAAAGTGACTGGAGTGATGTAAATAAGTAAACTGGAGTGTGTTTTAGATAAAATTGTCATCATTTTAACTGTTTTTTTATTTAATTTCTGAATAAGGTTTCGTGAAATATTACTTGAAGAATTGGCAAAAAACATTTTCAAATTTTGTTAATTAAATTATTTTAAATTTAATAATTAAGTACCAAATTTTAGGGGACCCAGTGCATAGGCCCAATCGGCCCGTGTTTTAATCAGGCTATGTCTCGTATACTTTTAAGAATTTAAATAAAAGGAGAATTGTACCTATCTAGCTGTGCCCTGCCGGGCGTTGCTGTGGCTCAATATAGTTAAACGGAAATTAAAGAAAAAACACATGTTTTTAACATGTTTAATTTAAAAACACTGCGTCTGGTGGGATTCGAACCACTGTTTAAATTCCTCGGTGCTAGGAATTTTACGACTGAGCCAAAAAAAACAGCAGCTAATCAAATTACTGCGAGACACACCCAGATATTTGAAGCTTTATATATAAACAGTGTAGATAAAAACGTGTCTACTTAAAAGTTGGGTTCCCCTTGGCAAATTTGGCGAAAATATTGGCGATATTTACTAGAACACAAAGGTAATCCATCCAAATATTGTATTTCTTGCTTTTATGGCGACTTTAATGAATGCACAGTGCTCCATCGTAATAGAATTATATACTCTTACTTAATTAAAGAAAACGACTTGAAAACCGGACATTTATATTTATGGGCAATTAATCCCTTAACAGTTTACAAACGTAACAGCTCCCAATTATTAAAAATCAGCCATAGTGAACCAACCATTAATGGTTTGTTATATCTAATTGTTTTAAAGATTGCGCACTTTTAATATATAAGAAAAGAGTTACACAAGGAGAGTTGGATGCAAATATCATATACATTATAATAGAGATACAGATTGTTTGGACATGGTGAGATCAGAAGAAAATGTTAGGCGACCATACTTAAACCTTTATCGCCAAGTTGGCTGAGAAACCCAGTTCTTTAGTCAAGCCGATAAAAACATATCCGGACTCTAATACAACGTTATGCCAAAATTTCATGCCAATCGGTGCAATATTTCCAGAGATTTGGGGTTACGAACAAGCAATTTCATTTTTATTTATATACATAACAGAACCAGCTTAATGCATATTTAGATTGCTTTTTAAATTCAGGTTTTATTGTATAAAATTTTATCAAGATAAACATTCGCATCAAGAAATCAGACTTAGTACTTGTAGTTTATAGCATTCATGCAAGAGTCAACAGCGATGTTTTATACATAAATATTATAAGTCCGATAAAAATCTCAATACAGAGATTTTAAACTTTATATAGAAACGGTGTGGATAAAAGCATACCATGA
>CM063498.1:191181359-191273859 GCA_032207245.1 Pardosa pseudoannulata
AATAAATTTTAAAAAAAATTTTGAGAGTGGTAATCTTTAACGGTAAAGAATGAAGTAAACAAGTAAATGAGATATGTTTAAATCCTAATTAGAGGTTATATTTACAGGGGTTATACTTTAAGTAAAACGATGTAAGCTAATGTTCTTTTTAATTTCATATCTATTTAAAATTATTATTAGTGCAACCAATAGCTGTAAAAGTGTGAGATGCTTGTGTAAATGATAAAATAAATTTAAAAAATTTTTGAGAGTGGTAATCTTTAACAGTAAACAATGAAGTAAACAAGTAAATGAACGAATAACGTGATTTTCTATACTCACGACATTAAATGGTGAATAACCCACATTAACCCCGTAAGGCATTTGCCCATGTCTGACAGGGGCAAAATTCAAAATAAACATGTAATCAAATCGTTTACACTTTGTTTATATAACATTGTTTTGATAAGTTTAAACCCTTTCCCGCTATCTAGTCAACCCCCTTTTGTCAAAAATAACTTACACTATATTTATATGTTCCTTTTCTGTATTAAAAAAAAAAAAAAGTGTTAATTCAAAACTGTACCATTTTCAAGCGAACGTACAATCTTACAATATCATAGAAATTTGTACATGTTCGGCTATACCATGCAAGTTGACAACATGAAAAACGAAGTTGAGACAGGAAATAATGATACACCATATTCTTTTGAATAATACCTTTTATTTAACAGTAAATAATGTATCTTGATACAGACAGAACTTAACTGGAAGAACGCTATTATACAATACAGCAGTTTGGTCCACCTATAGATGAAACAGAATATCAAATATCTGTACAAATTATGTAATTTTTAGCTGTCTGTACAAAACAACCCTAAAAAATGAGCAAACCGAGAAGGATCCACAAAACCAACAGACTTTTTTTTCCCTTACTTTTTGAAAAAAAAAAAAAAAATGCTAGATGAATAATGACAAGCATCGTGTAGCGCGACATTTGATTTATTTAAATAAATAAGTAGTGTAACACAATTTAACTTAATCGGAGAAATTAATCGAGGAATTAAATTAAATACTCCCAAACCAGCAGGTCGTGGCCGAGATAAACACGTTGGTTTTGCGATCCGTTACGGTTACAAAAAAAAAAAGAAAAACCCTCAGATGATGTTCTGAAGAAAGAAAAACCTGAGAGACTCTTTAAATGAAATGAAATACAGTATTATTGCACAAAGATCAAGTGAAGAACATTTTGCGAAACGGATAGCAGCAATGTAGAAGATTTCAGGATTACAGAAGTATCCGGTGCACGTTTTTTTTTTTAAATCGGAATCTACAAATGATGCCATGAAAAGGTCTGGAGAATGTACAAAAGAATATACAGTTGTTGACAACGTGAAGTCCATTCAAAGATATTTTTAAAGTTTTTTTTCTATTTTGGATTTCTAGAAAATAGAGTGTATATATATATTTATTTATATATGTATATATTCATTCAGCATACAAAATAACTAAATGCAAATATGTTTCTCCATAAAAAATATCTCTAAAAAGTGGATGGTAAAATTGGGTGAAGTAGCAAAAATATGGATTCCTTTATTAGTTTCGTTTTTATTTTAGTAGGCACTTCCCGATTAAATTGATCCTGGTTTCAATTGAGCAGGGATGGTGAGGCCTCTCTCGTAGTTTGAGGTAGAAATCTTGAGTCGGGTTTTCACATGCGTGACCAGATAATCAAATTGCGAGATCCGACCTAGCGTTTGAGCATGGAAAATAATCTATAAAACATTGCGTATCGATAAATGTTGGTCCTTCAGGAGAAGAAAAAAAAAATAACTATATTACAAAGTTGCCGTTTAGCTGATTATACACATCTCTCATTTTTCGCGTTATTACACTAAAGAAAATTAAAATCGAAATTCCTCCCTTTGACGTATCGGATGAAGAATTTGCGAAGCTCCAATTTCCTTTCCATCGATGAACGACTAGTATTTGAAAATTTCGGAAGATATGTCCAGCAAGAAGAAACTGCTTCTCATTTTGTACAGTCTCTCTCATAAAAAAGGCGAAAAAAAAACATGAATCAGAGCTCATATTTTTCCTTTATGAACTACATTATTATTTTTTGTGTTTGTTTATCACAGCGCAAGAATTTCTGATCCACATCGGATGATTCAGATTGAAAAGAGTTCACAATTTAGACACAAACGATGAGTGAATTTAAAAACTCGAATTATTACATACCTTTAACAAGCTCAGCTTAGTATAACATTTCGGAAATGTACAGAATATAAAGATAAATTGTTCTAAAAACACTTCACCCTCACTTCAAACTGACATTTCAGACAAATGATCGGGTTAGGACAATTTGTGGAGGAGTCTCGTAGAACGACACGAATCGGCAGAAACCGTTGTGACTTGTCACTTTGAAAGTCAGTTCACACACAAACGTGGATAGAAAATCGAGGCACGGTGAGCAGTCTCAGCAAGAACACGTGATGGAAAAAAGAAGAGGCACAGAGATCTGATTGAGAAACGCCCTCTGGACACTTGACAGATCACGACACGTCTGCAAGTTCTCTCTCTCTCTTTTTCTAAGACACTGGGATAGGAACAGTGGCAGTATAAAACATCACCACAGGCACATTCTATCGACCATTCCGTTACGTAGCAGTGCACGTGAGAGCTGCATATTTTTGTTTCTTTTCTTTGACATGTAAGGTGTCAAGGAATGAGTTTTGATAAAACCTACGTTTGAGGGGGAGGAAAACAAAAAATATAGAACGGTCGTCGTCCCGTCCCCCGATTTCACTGGAGGACGGGGATGGACTTTGCCGGAGAAAATAGCAGCTGCGGGTCGAATGGCGAGTAGGGGTGTCCGAGGAAAGGGCTGAGAGGCGGGAAGGAGGTGAGTCCCATGTGCGTGCTCGGAAACTGGAAGTGGGTGCCACCCGTGCCGCCGCCCGACGTGGAGAAGCCCCGGGGGCTGGGCAGAGCGAAGGGGCTCCAGAAAGGCAGAGTGACGAGTGGTGTCTTGCCCTGCGGCAGGTAGGGGCTGGTGAAAGTCACTATCGGCGTCTGTAGGGATCCGAGGGCGGCCGTGCTCGGGATGGGGCCGATCGGCGGAGGCTTGGGCTTGGGCCTGGGGATGCAGATCGTGGTGGGGGTGCTGCCAGAGCCCGTGCTACCACCACCCAGAGAAGGGGCCGGGCTGCCGCTACCCGACGATGAAGCAGACGGGGAGTGGCACGAGTCGCTTGCTTCCGACTCGGACTTGATACGTTTAGAGGCGGCACCCGTGGTGGACAGGTCTCGAGGACTGTCGTTCGAGCCTTCGTCGTGGTCGTTAGGTTCGTCGTCATCGTCGCTGAACGACCGCTTGCTCTCCCGCCTCAAGACAGCATCAGCAGAGTGGGCGAGGTGCCTGGGAGACAACAACCAGAGCCCGCTGGACGCTGACCGGCCCTCATACAGTTCCTGGTGCCTCTTAGGCGACAGGGGCTCGGGTTTAGGCAGGCCGTAGGGAGGGTTCTGGTGCGCGTGTTGGGGCGGGGGTGTCGCCGACTGCCGCCCGAACGAAGGCTGCTGCTGCGACGACTTGTTAATGGTCTCCATCTTGACGTGGAACGGTATCTTATTCTCTGTCTTGACGATCTCCGGGAAGGAGACGAACCGGTAGACGAACTTCTGCCCGAGCACCTTCCGGATGATGTTCTTGTCGTAGTAGTAGCGGAGGGCACGAGACAGCTTGTCGTAGTTCATGTTGTGCTTGTTCTTGCGGAGGCCCCATAGCCGGGCTACCTCTTCGGCGTTCAAGAGCTTGAACTCGCCATCATTGTTGGTCCACGTGATGATGTGGGTGTACTGGTTGCTCAGAAGCAACTCCAGGAGGAACTGCCATAACGTAATATTGGTCTCCATGCCTGCCAAAGAAAGAAAGGAAAATATTAAGTACACATTCATCGATATTAGTTAAATATGGAAATAGCCAGTGTGGTTAAGTCTATAATGAAAAATTAAGAAAATAATTGTTTTAAGTATATGGTTTATTAAAACTATTAACAAAAAATTTATAAATTATTGTCCGAGAAACAAGACAATTCTATGTAAAAATAATTTATTTCATGTACATTTATGAAATTCTGAAAACATGAAAAAATTCGCCTTACAGCATCAGCGTCTGAGAGATTCCATTAATATAAAAATAAAAATTTTAAGTAAAAAAACCCTCAATTAATATTTTGCAATATCGAACCAAGTTCTTTTGCATTGAAAGTTGATTTAAAAACTATCATATTCATAGATTTCGTTCTTTAAATCTCACCCCTAATGAACAATAAGATATTTTTTCCGGAAATTGACATGTTGAAATCTTAATTTAAGCGAAAAAGCAATCTGCTTGCTCACCTGTTCCTCTCGACCACATCTTAACATTTTTTTTTTCCTAAATTAAATTTAAAAATAAATTCCCACTGCTTACAAGTGCAGTTCCAAGCGATGACCGCGAAGAAGACACGGGAAAAAGACCCCAACCGCTTGGTGCCCCGCCCCCCAATATCCGCAGCAGTGTCTGGTGACGTGTTCGCCGGTGTGCTTATGAGAATGGCCGTTAATAAATGAGGCGCAAATGATCCTCTCCCTTAATAGGAGCCAAATCAGGGCCTTGGCGAGCGGACCCCGCGAGAGAGAGGAAGCGGCTCTCGGCCAGTAATGAAATGCGTTTCCTGTAAGCCCCGAACAAGGGAAAAGGAAGAACCCCATTACCACTGGGATGCGCACAATTGGGAGCATCCTTCCCGGCAATTACAAGAAAGGGAATTGGGAACTGACAAATTTCGGGACACGTGATTTGCGAATTACACACCAAGAAATGTCAACATATGCAACCGCGCGCAGGACGAGATAAATTGGGGAAGAGAAGGAAGGGGGGGGGGGGCGGGAGGTCAAGCTCTCTGTCGCTCGGGCACCTGCATCCCATTTCCCGGGATTTAATTTGCACCCTTCAATTGCATTTTACGGCCCGTCGTTAAATCCCTTCGCCTCACTCTGGGCGATGACGCATACGGGAACAAACAGTTACCGACTGGAATTGACGTCTTGACTTCGCTCATGCAACCAAACTATAATACCGCTTCCTCTGATTTGTTTGCTGTTGCTCGGTGCCATTTTTAGTTTCAGTTGCTTTTTCTGAGGTCTTTGTATGATACATCATAACACACGAAACAAAAATTTTTTTTTTTCAAATACCGCTTTTTCTGATTTCTTTACTATTGTACAGTTTAGTGACGCTTTTTGAGACCGTTGTATGTCATATTTAACACATAAAAAAAAGTTTTTTTTTTTTTTTTTCAAATACCGCTTTTTCTGATTTCTTTACTATTGTACAGTTTAGTGACGCTTTTTGAGACCGTTGTATGTCATCTTAACGCATGAAAAAAAAATTTTTAATACCCCTTCTTCTAATTTGTTTACTGTTGCTCAATGCCATTTTGGTTCCGGTGATACTTTTTGAGGCATTTTTATACTGGGTTTGACTAAGATGCTTTTGTGGCCAAAGCACTATCCAAGTTTTGTATTCCCAACCCAATATATAACGAGCTAGTAGCATAATCCCATTCCTACTAAAATTATAACACTAAAATAAAACAGATTTAAACATTTTTTACGTACTTTCTTCATTATTTACAAATATAGAACCATTTATTGAATTAGAATTTGAGAAAACATAAAAACAAATAATTAAAAAAATATTGATTTGATGGCAAAAGAATGAAATATACAAAAAAAAACTATCATCTATCCCCCTTTTCTTAAAATACTTGGATGAATTTCACAAATTCATCTAAGCAATTCATCTAACAAAAACAATCAAGTGCAAATTTCACCGAAGATGAAAAAAAATCTGTATAAATTTTCGTGTTCCCTAAAATTTCCATGCACTGGATGCCCGTGAGATAATCAGGTTTGAAACATAAAAGGCTTTATTAGAAATATTATATGATAAATGAAATCTTAATCTTTTAAAATTGATACTAATTGCATAATTGCTTCGAGCTCGTTAAAGCAAGTTTATGTGCTGTAGTGCTGCCATCTATGAGTTAAAATAGAACTTATTTACTCACACGTCCTGCAAAGTATAATTCGAGTTTTCACTTGTTAGTCTACTCAAATTGAATGTTCATTCTACTGATAAATACTTTAGAGTATGCAAGAGATTTGAAAAATAAATTTGGGATAAAAAACGAATAGGTTTAAAGAGTTGGCAAATGCGTAATTTTATATACTCATATATTTTGACAACTTTAAAGGAAAATTTAGAATAACATGAAAACCATATTGGAATCACAATCATCCATCTAAAAGAAATAATAAAACTTCCGTATTAGCATTCATAAACTATTTATTAAATTCAAATAAAATAACTGCATACAGATGTTGAAAATGAACATCCGAAACGAGTTACAGTTCAACACAACAAGAAGTTAGGAACGTTAGTGAGTGTATGAAATGCGAAGGACAAAATAAATAATGTTAATGTGTCGCAATTAGAAATAAATAAATAGTATTCTATGAAAACGACATAGCAGCGAAATCAGATGAGTAGAGAGAAAAAATTCATCCCCCTCCGCCTATTTTATCATGGACAACTGATTTTGAAATAGTGTTATCATCCTTTCTTCAGCATTAACCGATTTCTACCAGCTTTCAGCTGCATAACATGTACACGCTCTTGTGTAAATCGAAAAATTCGGAAAAATGGTCGAATTTGCTATTTCCGCTTATTGCATCCTTCCGGCGGCGCTCGACAATTTCCGGTTGCGAAAACGGAAAAATTGTTCGATTGTTCATTATTACACAATCACCAGCTTAAACAAAAAAATAATAATCGTACCACGAAACATACGATAAAAGAGAGAAAAAAAATTGGTGTCGTTTGCAGGATGCCAATAACAATTTTGAAATAACAGGGTTCATCGGGAAAAAAAAAAATGAAAAGCACTACTAAACACACAGTGGAAGAGATGGGTGGCCAAAGGCAGATGGTTTTGTTTCTTTGATACGCATAATTTATGTAAAGTACGGGGAAGAGCGCAGTTTGAAATTAAGTGCGTATAAAAAAGTGTGAAAATAAGGGTCAATTACTATAAGCATTAATTAATATACACGTTGTGCATTAACCTTTTGAAGAAAAAAAAATGTTCAACTTAAACACGAAATGAATGCATTGGAATATTCATTTGCATAGAGAAATAGTAAATATGTATGAGTGATAGAGATAAAATGAAAAGAACTTACAAAATTACTTTCAGTGGAAATTATCCATCTATTTATTTAATGTTTTTGTGGGTATGGGTTGTTAGCTGAATGCCAGTTGTTAACATGGAGCAAGAAGGATATCTATTTCCTTCTAATGTAAATGTCACATAAACTGTTTATTTTCGAATAAAAGCTTTAGTGCAGTTAAGGAAAACAATATCTTGAGAGCAGTGGCGTACGCAGAATTTTTCCAAGGGGGCGGGGTATAATATTAAGGGGTGTTCGTAATAACTAAAAAATAATCGTCCGCATAATTTCTATATAAGTTTTTATTTTTGCTATTTTGTCTGATCTCAAGGGGGGTGTTTAAACCATTAACCCCCCTTGCATACGCCCCTGCTTGAAAATTCATTAACTTCGCGAGATTATTTGTTAAATATGCTTGTAGAAGTCCCTCCCCCTCGCCTGTTTTCATGTTTAAAACGTGGTGTTAACAGGGTGGACTAATGTGGAGATTCCCTCCTTCTCCACGTGACATTACTGTAAAATTACAGTTTAAATAAATGACGCTGGAGGGACTCTTTCTTGAAGACACATTCCAAATCTAACGCCCCTGCGGGATGGGATGTGTCAATCTGAGTGTTCGAAATGGTTAGGTTTGGTTTGGTTTTTGGAGAGCTACGGTCTACTTTTTGCAACACGAGGGCTAATGAGACCGGGACCTACTGCTTAAAGCTGATTTCGAAAGGCTACGAACATCCATGCCATAATGGGATTCGATCCCACGAAATCCGGTTCCGAAGGCTAGCACTCTAATCATTCGGCCATCGTTCGGCTCGAAATTTGTTAGGAATACCATATTCATTCAAATAAATTAATTGATCTATATTGATGAGATTTTTGACTGATTCGTCTATTTTCTAATATAAAATTTCAACTTAATTGGAGTTTTGGAGAACGTGAAATAAGCGAAAAATTGATTACGAAATTTAAACTTAGGCAGACATACCATGAGAGGTAAATAAAAGAGCATAAATAATATTACAATTATTGTAATCTTATTTTGACGATTACTCCAATTTGGTCAAATTTAATACAATTTGGAATTTACAAATCGAAAAGATAGCGAAAAATTGATTACGAGATTTAGACACCTAGACAGGGTAGACTCCTAAGGAGAACTCCTCCTTCTGCACGTGATAGTACTGTAAAATTACAGTTTAAATAAATGACGCTGGAGGGACTCTTTCTTGAAGACACATTCCAAGTCTAACGCCCCTACGGGATGGGATGTGTCAGTCTGAGTGTTCGAAATAGTTAGGAATACCATATTCATTCAAATGAATTAATTGATCTGCATTGATGTGATTTTTTGACTGATTCGTCTATTTTATAGTATAAAATTTCGACTTTATTGGAGTTTTGGAGAACGTGAAATAAGCGAAAAATTGATTACGAAATTTAGACTTAGGCAGACATACCACGAGAGGTTTTATTTTGACGATTACTCCAATTTGGAACAATTTGGAATTTACGTGAAATAAGCGAAAAATTGATTACGAAATTTAGACTTAGGCAGACATACCACGAGAGGTTTTATTTTGACGATTACTCCAATTTGGTTGAATTTAATACAATTTGGAATTTACAGATAGAAAAGATAGCGAAAAATTGATTACGAAATTTAGACTTAGGCAGACATACCACGAGAGGTTTTATTTTGACGATTACTCCAATTTGGTTGAATTTAATACAATTTGGAATTTACAGATAGAAAAGATAGCGAAAAATTGATTACGAAATTTAGACTTAGGCAGACATACCACGAGAGGTTTTATTTTGACGATTACTCCAATTTGGTTGAATTTAATACAATTTGGAATTTATAGATAGAAAAGATAGCGAAAAATTGATTACGAGATTTAGACACCTATACAGACAATGCAAATAAAAGTGCATCAAAAGTAGTTGAGCTTCAAATGCATTTTTAAATTGGATTATAATGTAACAAATAAGCTGTTAATGAGTGCTTTGTAATAAGAAATTACGCCGATTTTTATTTTACATTACTTTCATCTTCCGAATGGAATAGTGGTGTTTTTGCGCGCCAGTCTGTCGTGCATCCACAAGCCAAAATCTGCCAAGTCAGTCACAAGGAATCAGACACATATCTTCCTCGATCCCGGAGGCAATGTGGTTTTGATACCAAGTTGCAGATCCTCCACAATTTTCGAATCAAGGCAGACGAGAAATGAAGAAAGCAAGAGAGAGGCCTGGCGAGAAAAAAAAAATCCCGGGCAAGGTCACGCGCGCCCCGGGACTCCTCGAGAGGAGTTCCGGCTCCGAGCCCAGGACCGCACGTCGGGAGGGGGAGAGCGACATAGGAATCTCCACACACACACGGTGATGTCGAAACTTACTGAAAAAAGGGGGGAAGAAAATGGATGGGGGGGAATCATAGACACAATCTGAAAATGCTGAGATCCGCGTCGATTAGGCACAGATAGGAAGAGATGTAGCAAGTACGTGGATTTGCATTTTGCTTATATGTGCACAAAAATAATGGTGGAGAACAGATTTCGCATCCAGACTTGGCAACGGAAAACTATAGTGACGAAAGAAACGTTACACTGTTGCCAAAACAAAAGGAGAAAAGAACAACTACAATTGAATTTGCTTAATGCAATGCAGAAAAAAGATAGCATGTTTTACGTTAGGTAGATAGCTAGACTTCTTTTTGATCTTTATACTTATTTATTTTCAAACATTAAAACTTACGCGAGCGTTTAATGTTTAATTGCGAAACCTGTTTCTTAATATAACTCGGTCGTCTGGTTTATGCATCAGTCAAAGCGTTTGAAATCGACTTATGATATGCTATTATGACTCCATTTTATGCAAAGGAAAAATAAGTACTTGAGAAATTAATAATATGTGTTTGTAGATTTGTAAAAAATCATAGTTCATAGGTATGAGAAAGCTGACGACAAGAATGCAAGATATTTATTTTTTAAAAAATACAGATTTTGATTTTTTTTTCTTTTTTTTTTTACCCAAATGACTATAAAAATCAGCATATTTATTTCTAAGCATACACTTATGCATGTTCCCTACTGTTCAGAATCAAGGGGGGATTAGAATAATAACTAAAAATAGAAGGATCATTGAATTTTGCACTAGGTTATAAGGAAAACAACTTTAGTTAGTAAACATACCAGTCTTTTTTAAAATCAGGGATGGATTCATATTTAATGTTCAAAAGCTCGTTTGAAATTTCAGTTGAAAGTTGTAAAAATGTCATTGTTTTTGTCTGATATCTTTCTAGTTTTCAGTGGTTACTGCTTTACTGCAATACAAGTGATATTTCCCTCCGTTGATTAACAGAAAATGTATTTGATGAATTGCTGATTTATGTTATACATTTTATAATCCCTCTTCAAATAACCTCAAAAGTAACTATTTTTTTTAAATTTTAACACCTGTCACATTAAGAACTGTTATGTCATAAAAAAAACAATAATTCCACATTAGAACTAACCAATGCAATCAGAGTTTAGTAAGCGACAAAAGCCTGGCAGGGCTTTATAAAAGTAAAAGACAAGTAAAATCCACTTCTTTGAGACACTTTTATCTACTTCAAACAGTATTATAAATGTTCAGTATCTATAACTTAAACAAAAATGATAATATTTTTGTCAAAATCCGCGACCGTCGAGAGTCACACTCACCCAATATATTTAACCACTGCATATTCCCAAGTAGCAACCACAAAATTATAGGGCGAAGTGAAGGGTTATAAGGGAACGACAAAATAAATAAATCTCCCTTCCCATCTATAGAACCCCCGAATTCCCCTCACCTCGTCGAGGCGTCAGTTCCCTCCCCCCAACAATAATGAAACCCTGGGATGAGGGATGGAAGGAATTTTCCCCCTTTTTTTTCATCACGCTCACACTTGCTGCAAAATGCTTGAGCGAGAAGTCGCCAAGATCTGCCAAACCCCGCCGCCCGGAGCCTGGGGCCGAACCGGAACCAAGCTCTTTCCCCCTCACAACTATTTCCGTTACTTCCGTCTCCTCGCGGCCACCGCAATTACAGCCGCCAGCCATCAAACGACGATGCCTCTTCTCTCTCTCTCCTCTCATTTCATTAACGCCAGCGAAAAAAGACTCGTCAAGAAGTGCGCAATTCTGCCGCTGCGAACACAGGTGATCGCACACACACCAGAGAACACTGGAAGCGCTTAATCCCGGCAAGAGGTCAAGGGGCGAGGAGACGTAAGGGCATGGACGCTCTCTCGGAAGGACATCTAATCAGGAGGAGAGAATTAATTACCGCGGTGAAGGATCAGTTACGTACAAATGGGTAGCGTTGTCGTAAATAGCTTACATCAGTAGACGGAATAGTAAGTAGGAAGATGGGATGGATCTGACAGGCATTCGTTTTTGGAGATGACGAAAGCATATTCACTGGTTTTCTTGACTTAGGAGGCTGGCGCTTTATAGTAGCTATAAGTCTGTAATACCATAGCCTCAAATTAAATATAGCTTCAGATATTTTTTTAATGTCTCGTCGCTATATACTGTGGACTATTCAAACCAACAGAATGGGAGCGACCGATTTAAATTGAATACTAATATATATATATATATATATATATATATATATATATATATATATATATATATATCCAACATGTAAAATTACTCATGAAAAATCTGTTTTGATTTTTTCTTCTTAATCCTGCACGCCTTGCATTTTTCTTCTATTTGCAACTCATACACTATGAGGGAACAATACGCTTTATCAACGAACCCTAGCTCACTTCGCGGATGTTAGTTACGCTAACCACTGTAGATGAGGACGGTTGCATATTGTGTTTACATCATAAAGACTTACTTCTGTTTCCGGGAGATTTGATGGATCATGCTTTAAAACTGTGGTTAAAACTACATTAAAGTAAACGTGGCAATGAAGAAAAACTCCACCCTTACATTATATAAAACATTCGCAAGTCTAGAGTTATTGGCTGCGGGAAACCTGTGATCAATCGTCACTTCATTTTATACGAAAGAGTTAAAACTCCCAATGTACCCCAAATATTTTGTCCGAAGCAAGCATGTGATAAATTTACTCCAGCAACATTTCAGAATAAAATAAAAAAGGAATTTAACTCAAAACCAATGCGATAAAACGGACATCCTTAAAATGTCTCTCCATACCTACGCCTGAGGGTTAGGATGAAAACTATCTACCCATCGGAGCGTTGCATGCAAATAGAGGATTCAAGAGAGACAGCAAAATATCTCAAGCATTTTTATGGAATCTTTGTCATCGAGACGGGCTATAAACTTGATAGAATCTGAATCGCAATGCCTTTTAAGCACAGTGTATGTCGTCCAACTGAAGCAACCCTGCAAGATGCCGAAAACAAGGGAAGGGAGAATTTCTTATCCCCTGAAATATCCGACAGAGGAAAAGACCAAACAACTTATAAAACATGTTGCTTTTACCATTAGTACTTCCATTTATGTTGATGGTCGCGCATATATGTAAGGATTGTTTAGCAGTGACCTTTTCGTGTACCGACTGCTTGAAAGAAGGTGAAATGTTTGACGGATTTGGAAAACACTTCCTTTAACAGATCTTTAGAGTAAGAAATGGGTGTTTCTCATTTCAAGGTCAAAATGTCTCAACATCAAAATTAAAAGAAAAAAAAAATGTTTTCTACAGAAATTAAGAATTTCTGCTGTTTGGCTGGGTTTGGTTGGGCGAAGCATAATCCAGTTTAGTAGAATCAAAGCTAATGAGGTCGCGTCTACTGCTGAAATGAAACCCAGGGATGATTAGGATCGGTTAGGATCCATGCCAAAAGATGGACCCATAAATTTGCTAAGGATTCTTATAATAACTTGTAAAATGATCTACGTAAATCTTCAATCAAAACGTTAAAAAATGGAATTAAAATTTTAAATCGGCTAACGTTGTATTTCCGAAAAAAAAAATGAAAACAAAAAATACCCTAATCAAGTAAATTTGGAATAAATTCAGTAAGAGAAGTTGGTCAAAGTTAATATAAAAGACAACAAAAAAGTATGAAAAGAAAGTTTCAACCGTAACCTTTTAGCAGAGGGAGTTTCTCCCTATTCTTGTAGGTAAAGAGGGGATTCTTATATTAATTAACCAGTTCTGCGCAATTTGTTTTACATCGTATAAAAACAAAAAAGATAAAAGGGATTAAAAGGTTTTTACAGGGGGTAAAATGTAACTGAAAATATCAACGATCTAATAGAAGTAATCCCTGAGGATGACAGCTAAACTGTAGGGAAAGAACGTTCTTTGCGCATATTTAAACCAGGCCCGTAGTTTTCAAAATTATTCTGCTTGGTTGAAATATCAACCCTCCACCCCCAAAATGTTAAGTTTTAATTTATTATTATTATTATTAGAGTGGCAATAAGAACAGGTATGTTATATCAAACGCAGTGATTTTCCAGTTAAACTTTAAGATGAAATTTATACGTAATTAAAAAAAAAAAAGTAATGCTTGTTACATATCTAAAGTCAACAATACTATTAAAAATCATATATTCATATATTAGACAGTATAGCCAAATTCATGCGTCGCTTATGAAAGAAAACTTGTTAGTAAACGTCAACTTAAAAATTACGAAGTAAATAAGTAAAATTAATTTATTTTTCCAAGCTCATTTCAATTCTATTTAGAAGAATAAAGGAAAGCTTAAAACAATAATTTGATATCCGTTAGCGTGACGTAACAAAATATAAGTTATTTAATTAGGTTATTATTTGTTGACGGTTGCAGTTGAAGGTTACACGAGTTATTAGTTTAACATTAAAAAAATAGCTTAATGTGTTATAATATAAAAAATACCTAAAAAGTAGATAATAAATCAGAATGCATATGCAATGCACATATCGAATTCAGCTAAAATTTGTACTGTGCATATCTTACAACTAAGTTCTCTCCTCCCTCATATTGTTCCAAGAAACAAAACATGTCTATGGAAATCCACATTTTCTTTAGTTTCCAGACACATATTTATTATGCTCGGCGAATTTGGTTTTTTATTTCCCCCAAACACAAAGCCTTTCTCAAAACTACAAACAAATGCCTCTTGTATTTCATCCCACTGGGTTTCGTAACAATTATTCTAACGCTTTTTCTCGCACTTTTCGGTATTTGCGAAATATGACCCAAGTTGGCGCTTTTCCCCCAGCTAAAATTCAACACGAAAAGACTTTCCTGCATAGGACCATAAACAAAAGCGATCCTGCGCATCTCTTTATCTCCGCGCCAAGATAAACGGCAGTTAAATAAAGTTTAGTGCTTCTAAAGTACGATGACGAAGGTATGGAATATTTTTTTTTTTCTAATTTGCTATATTACAATGTTCATACAGGTATTTGGAAGTAAAAATTAAGCAGTTTTTTAAAGAAATTTATAAGAGCCATCTGAAAAAGTGAATATTAAGGAGTTTTTAAGAATTTTTCTTGTAACTTTGTTATGAACCTCGCTAAGAAAATTACGATTGACAGAAGTCAATTCAAGCTAGAAACATATCTCCAATTTCATGAAAAAAAAATGCAGAAAACTACAGAAGAAAAGGAAAAGTTACAATTTATAAAAACAAGTTTTCTTTTGGCGATTTATTTCAAATTTGGTGTCTGTTTTAAAAATACTAATTTGGTCAAAAATGAAGGAACCTGAGGGAAAAATAATGATCTTTTCTTGTTTAGAGCTCTTCAGTCTACTGTTTTGCTATACGAGGGCTAAATCTACTGGTTAAAGCCGATTCCGAAAGGCAATGAACATCCATGCTAACATTGGGATTCGAACCCGCGAACTCCGGTATCGAAGAGTAGCACGTTACTAATTCTTCAAATGTCTCTTTTAAGTAGGTTTTAAGGAGTGTGCATATTCTATATTACGCACCAGTTCTTACACACATTTAAATATTTTCCCCACTAACAAGAGACGCTGTAATTAATGTGAATAAGCCATCATATTTCATCGAATTACTTTTTACCATAATATAACTGCAATGTACTGAAGATAAGATCAGAGTTTTTAAACTAAGATTAGATAATAAGTTATGGTTGAGACTGTGGCGATAGTTTTTGCTGACTATCAAAAAGTTGCCATGTAAGTCATGAATTTTTTCTACTATGTAAAATTCTAACAGATCCGGTTTCATCTCAATGTCAGTCTTGAATAATGAAAGTGTAATCTCATAATAAATGTCTTATAACATGTCTACCTGTACACGTTGAAAGAGCAACAGATTCAGTTCCCGATTCTTTTTCCTGGTGAAAATTGCGCTGATTTATGCTGGCTCAAAATTGTCAAACATATCAAACATATCAGGCTAAAGTGCCTTTAGTCAGTTGAATACCCGCGCATTCTTCATCGGGGAAAGATATCATAAAATGATTCACTTGCTTTTTTAACGCGCACAGGGTGAAGCTGTGGTTTCAACTTTCTGCTGCATTAGGGCTAATTAGGCCTACTGCTCAAAATCGATTCCCAGTATCCATGTCAACTATGGAATTCGACCCCACAGGGCACTATCCTTCAGTACCGTTTTGTTCCTCATCCACAGTTCAACAATAATGGAAATTACATGGGAGTAATGGACTTTTAATGTTTTACAAATTCTTATTTTAGATAAAAATTTAACCTTTAGAATCAGAATCAAACACATTTTGTATTATATATGTATGCATAGTTGCCAAATTTTATACATTGGAATCAGAAAAACTTATCGCGAAATATCGAATGGTTGAGTTTTTGTAGCACAAGTAATAAAACAATTAATAAAAGTTAATTGTATTTTTTCTTTTCCTCCGGAAAATTCTAATTAAAATTTAATTGCAATTAATAAAATCTTTGTGTTCAATATATATAATAATTTGATTCTAGAAAATCACAAAATTAACCTTAATGTCAAACTTAAAATCTGTTGAGCAAAATCAGTGAAATGTTAAATTTTATCAAACTATGATTTACTAAACTTTA
The DNA here is from genome assembly GCA_032207245.1 of Pardosa pseudoannulata. Lineage (NCBI taxonomy): Eukaryota > Metazoa > Arthropoda > Arachnida > Araneae > Lycosidae > Pardosa > Pardosa pseudoannulata. The sequence continues at coordinate 191,197,633 of CM063498.1, forward strand.
TTTCTTTTGATAAAATTCATATTTTTTTCAATATGCAAATTTTTAAAAATATTATATTTCCAAAACTCTGATAAAATTCTTATAACCTCTGGTCCAGTGATGTCACTATTTATTTTTAGAAAGTTCATACAAAAATTTAATATTTTTAATGCATATTAAGTATATTTATAGATCTTTTCTACCAGCTATGTAAAATTCTGATGAAATTAAACAGATTTTCTAATTTTCAGATGTATCTAAAGTGAAAAATTTATTGTCCGTTTTTCGAAATTTTCTATTTCATGTTCATAGTACCGTGAAAATCCTCGGTCCATCCGTAAGTCCGTAAAATTAAATCAAAACCGTAAATTTTACAGATAATCCGTAAAAATTGGTAGTTATGTATTTGTGTTAAACAACAATAAAACACAAGCCTACAAAGCAATAGACGTTCTCAGTCTGATGAGACCAAAATTAAAAACGACCAAAAAATATACAGATTTACGAAAACAGTATTTTGGAAACAAAACACGGATTGAGAGCCGCCTATAAATTTCAGCCCTAAAAATTTGTTTATGAATAATTTTTCTCCAGAACGCTAACTCGTCTTATCGTCCAACAATTGCTATAATTTTGATTTGTTGGCGAGTTGCAATACAGGCTCTGATTTACCTTTGTTCGTACATGTCGTAAAACAGGGAGAGAAAAAAAAATGTCCTGCTGAAGAAGTACATGTAAAGAATGAAATATTTTACCCCTCGAGAACAGTCCGAAACAAATTTGGCGCCCGCGTACCACCGCATAACTCTTCTGTTTTTACTGCCCTATAAAAATGTTGCCACTTGATTTACTCGTGTGTCCTGCCAATACGCAGCTCCTGTCATGTGTTTCTCATTTTGCGGGGACCACTCACAGAGGTCGACAACCTTTTAACTCCAGTAGGCTTTCAAAAAAAAAAAAATAAATAAAGTGGGGTTAGTAAAACCTCAACATAACGTTTGTCAACCCTGCACCGGCCGATACCAATTGTAATAATCTTGCAAAAAAATACAAGGGGGAGGGGTCCGTACAAAGAATTCGGCACGAGCAAACGATAGGAGAGAAAAAAAAACGCATAAATTCTGCGGCAACCCCTGGAAAAGAGGGAGGGAAGGGGGTGGCGCAATTCGTGTCGTTCGGTCTGACCCCTTGCGGTGACCCGGATGTAAGTGCTTGGCGCCTGCCCAACAGATGAAGCCCGGGCAGAGCGAGCAGAAGCTATGTGGAGACCCGTTTGCCGAAAACCTACCCTCCCCCCCTTTTCTAGTTCTTTTCTTTTTTTTTTTAGTTATTACATAGCTTTCACGTTTTTTTCCGACCCACCCGACTGAGTGCGCCCACCGACCAGAAGAATCTCTTCTATTTACTTTTTATCTTCTATTTTTTTTTCTCTCTCTCTCCCCACTTCTGAAAGTTATACGTAGATATTGTGTTTACATGTTTGCAGTATCTCTACGGTGTTTGTTTCCGACTGCGTTGTCATTCTGCGGGATCCGATTTGTGGCTTTTTTTTTTTCTTTTCTTTATTTAGTCGTGAAGGCAATAAATTGAAGAGCGGTTATAATTGTCTGCCGGAACTACATTCTCGGTATCACAGAGAGAGTAACAAAATAAATGCCCCCGTGTTTTAACGTTAAACAGTTTTGATTTGATTTGTTCGGCTACTTTCGACTGCTATGGTTCCCAACCTTTCCTAGACTCCCGCCCCCTTTACAAGATATTAATAAAAAAATGGTATATCTCCTTCCATAATAGTTAATTATACCGAATATCAAAATAGTGTTGTTTATTATTTATAACTTAATATGACTATCTATCTATTATCTACCTATTCATTTCAAAATAGAAATGAATTAAAATTAAAATGGCCATCAAATGTAGTAAAATTTTTTTTATTGGAAGTTTAAAAATAAGCATAAAATTAATAAGAAATAAAAATTTAATGAAATGGTGAAGCTAGCTAATAGAGATTTAGCAATTTCTTACTGCGAGGTTCCGATTTCGTTAACATCATTCGCAAATCTCCACGCAATGAACATTTTCTTAGACAGTCTAGCTGCTGCACTGTGCCCACGTTCAGCCAAAAGCGATAACAGAAAAGCAATAAAAATATTTATAATCTAACCCAAGGTAGCCAAGTGACATTCCGTAGTAGAATTCATAAAATGTATGATTGAAACGAGATATCGTATTTATTAGGATGAATAACACTTTATTGGATTGATTTATAAATATTCTTATAGATATTATGCCTACTGACCGCCCTCCTTGACGCCTTCATTTACCTCTGAACCTGCTACTGCCCCCTTGGATGTTTAAATCTTCAGATTTAAACATCCACTGGAGGGCGGTACTACTGTTTTGCTACACCACAGCTAATAAGACCAGGACCTAGAGCTTCAACGGATTCCTGATAGCTACGAATATTGATATCTTCTTCGGGAATCAAACCTGCAAAGTCTCGTACCGAGAAACAACGCCCTACCCACTCGGCCATCGTTCGACTGCTAGATTAGATATAAAGGGATAATCATCTAACATTATTTGATCATCTAGCGTTAATCATCTAACATTTTAAATGTTAGATGATTAACGCTAGCGGTGTAATTATACTGATATTGTTTCAAATGTCTATCATTTAAATTGTACAAATTATATTCCATAACGTTAATCAGTGGTGTTGCGAGCATAACTGGCGCCCGGTACATGATACTTTTTTGGTGCCTCTTTCCACCGCCCCCCCCAAAAAAAAAATATATATATATATATATATATATATATATATATATATATATATATAGCTTGTTTTGACTCGGGGACAATTTAGCTCAGAAGGATGCCCGGGAAAGCTTCTCTCTCGCTAAGCCACTGATGTTTATCGTAATTACATATTATATTTTCATATGAATAACGTTATTTAGAGATGTAACAATTTTATTATTTCTTCCGTTTATATAATTTTTCAATTATATCGAAACTTTTCTTTCGACTGCTATGGTTCCCAAACCTTTCCTAGACTCCCGCCCCCTTTACAAGATATTAATAAAAAAATGGTATATCTCCTTCCATAATAGTTAATTATACCGAATATCAAATAGTGTTGTTTATTATTTATAACTTAATATGACTATCTGTCTATTATCTACCTATTCATTTCAAAATAGAAATGAATTAAAATTAAAATGGCCATCAAATGTAGTAAAATTTTTTTTATTGGAAGTTTAAAAATAAGCATAAAATTAATAAGAAATAAAAATTTAATGAAATGGTGAAGCTAGCTAATAGAGATTTAGCAATTTCTTACTGCGAGGTTCCGATTTCGTTAACATCATTCGCAAATCTCCACGCAATGAACATTTTCTTAGACAGTCTAGCTGCTGCACTGTGCCCACGTTCAGCCAAAAGCGATAACAGAAAAGCAATAAAAATATTTATAATCTAACCCAAGGTAGCCAAGTGACATTCCGTAGTAGAATTCATAAAATGTATGATTGAAACGAGATATCGTATTTATTAGGATGAATAACACACTATTGGATTGATTTATAAATATTCTTATAGATATTATACCTACTGACCGCCCTCCTTGACGCCTTCATTTACCTCTGAACCTGCTACCGCCCCCTTGGAAGATTTAAACATCCACTGGAGGGCGGTACTACTGTTTTGCTACACCACAGCTAATAAGACCAGGACCTAGAGCTTCAACGGATTCCTGACAGCTACGAATATTGATATCTTCTTCGGGAATCAAACCTGCAAAGTCTCGTACCGAGAAACAACGCCCTACCCACTCGGCCATCGTTCGACTGCTAGATTAGATATAAAGGGATAATCATCTAACATTATTTGATCATCTAGCGTTAATCATCTAACATTTAAAATGTTAGATGATTAACGCTAGCGGTGTAATTATACTGATATTGTTTCAAATGCCTATCATTTAAATTGTACAAATTATATTCCATAACGTTAATCAGTGGTGTTGCGAGCATAACTGGCGCCCGGTACATGATACTTTATATATATATATATATATATATATAAATATATATATATATATATATATATATATATATATATATATATATATATATATATATATATATATATATATATATATATATATATACATACATATATATATATATATATATATATATATATATATATATATATATATATATATATAGAGAGAGAGAGAGAGAGAGAGAGAGAGAGAGAGAGAGCTTTTTTTGACTCGGGGACAATTTAGCTCAGAGGGATACCCGGGAAAGCTTCTCTCTCGCTAAGCCACTGATGTTTATTGTAATTACATATTATATTTTCATATGAATAACGTTATTTAGTGATGTAACAATTTTATTATTTCTTCCGTTTATATAATTTTTCAATTATATCGAAATTTTTCTGAATTATATAATTTCAACGAAATTTCGAAAACTATTATAATTTGTTTTAAGGAATCTTCGAGATGGAAGCCAATATAAGGGTGCAAAAACAAAGAGAGGTTGTTGGAGTAAACAGATGATGTAAAAAAAATCACAGGGAGCAACTTACACGACAATATTATATCCGATTTTGACGAATGTTAAGATAAAGTTCGCGCCTGCAAGAGGCAGACTCGCGAAGAAAGCAACGCATTATCGCAATTTCCCCCCTTAAACACTTTTCTCTGTCCATCAAATTCGAGAAACCAAAGAAAAGGATTCGAAACACTGACCCAGAGAGATAAATAAAAAAATATAAAAAATAAAACTCCCTCCTCCTTAGAGAGCTGTAAAGAAGAGCGAAACAATGGAGGCAAATGACGAGACAATCGAAAAATAAATTGCCCACTACCACTCTACCTTCCCGACCCCCCTGCTCCTTCCGAACGACGCAAAAACCCGCGTTTTTCCTCCAAAATGCAGGAAAACGACGATCTATCAGTAGGAACAATGCCTCTGCTGACGTAAATCAAAAAACGAGAAAATGCTCACTATTAGACTGATACAGCTACGGGGCCCGAGCACACATCACGGAGCCGCACGACACAACACCAGGTTGGTGGCAACGATCCGATTTATGGAAAATGGTAGGAGTGCTGGAGTAGCTTGCAGATGCTGAATCATCGAGAGTTGTAACCGCAATACTGATAGCGAGGAATTTAAAGAGTTCATTAATAATCGAGCTGTTGCAGGAGTTCAGAAAAACTGCGAAGATAGAAACTGTAAAAAATAGTAAGTTAATAAATTTTTAAAATTCACCTTACTCTTGATTAGAGCGGTTTAGGGATCAGTAACACACATACACACACACAAAAAGTGATTATCAAATTTCATGATATTTTATCAAATGCAGTATAATCCCGGCACAACGAACAGAACGAGTTGCAAGCTATGTAAAAAGTTATAACTTGGTATCTGCAATATCTATATATTTTGTTAGTCATAAAATTAAAAGAAGTAGATCATTATTTAATTTAGGCCTGAGATTTTCCCCACGATTATCAAAAACTTCAGTAAAGTTAAACTTGTTGCATAATAAGGCGATTTCCTGCAGTAGGGCACATATCAACTTATGACAATTCTGGCTTTAGTTTCAAACGGAAGAGCATTTTATTGTTTGCCTATTGGCTGTTGTAAATATGAAAATGAATGGAAAGGGCATTATAGTAGTTCGTTGCGTTGCGCGAAATTGCTTTATTGGTAAATGTTTTTAAACGATAGCTTTGAAATGGAAACCCGTACTTTAGAATTATAATTTTTCATTTCGTCTTTCAACGAACGTCACTAGTGTTATCAGTTGACCACAAAACTGAGCGGATTATTCTGTCCACGTAATAATAAAGCATTTTAATACGCGATTTTTCCTCTTAAAACGGGAAAACGTTATTCAATTATCTCATAGGTGAAAGATAGAACTCTTAATGGCCCTTTGTTCACGATTTTTTCCAATTTTACCGTAACGCGGTGTTTGTTACGGTAAACTTAGTTCTGACGATACAAAACGAGTTACCCACTGCAATTTACCAAAATTTTTCTCGGTGGTTAATAGCCTGAAGAAAAAAGGGCTTAACAACTCTTGTCTCTGAAATGATCTTTAATAGGATCAAACTGCGTTCTTCTCTTCCCTTTCCAATCGTATTATAGCTGTAAAACGATTTTCGGAAGCAAATAGCGTCACTGTCAGAGTCATTGGTCCATCAATGAAGTAAGGTTATAGAATGTATTCTAAAGAACCTATAATTAGGATATCATGTCGCAACTACTTATTACAGATGCTTAAATAATAACAGTTGTTTTCAGGCGAGGCTGCGGCTCCTGTGTACAAAAATGAGGCCATGGTGGTAAAATTGAAGACGGTAGTAGAATTAAATTAATAAACAAAACAGAATTGCCAAATAAAAACAGCCTCATTTCCAAGCAGGGTAAATAATTTTAAAGCACTATAAATTTTCATGAAAACGTTATTGTATCCAATCGGCGTCTTGTACAAATTATAGCAAACGGCATTCGCTTCGAGATGTGGCGTCTCAAAAATCAATTAAACTGCGGTACAAAGTTTGTAGAAATTGAAGTTAAAGGTTGACTATATGAGAACACAAAAACTGGAGAAATGAATAAATAAAAAGAAACGGTCAAGTGTTGACTTTACAAAACGACACAAAGATCACGGTAAGTTAAGTGTCAAGATGGATTCCTAATTGGTCAGCAAGGTTCCTTTACCAAGGACATTGGTAAAGGGAACCTCTACCAATGTCACAAACTGAAGAACCGTCCAGACCTATATATTAATTATGTCTCCCAGATATTCCAGAAAGCATTTAAGAGAGTGAAACAAAGGTAGGAAAAGTGAAACAAAGGTAAAAAAAATCAATTAAACCGCGGTACAAAGTTCGTAGAAATTGAAGTTCAAGGTTGACTCTATGAGAACACAAAAACTGGAAAAATGAATGAATAAAAAAGAAACGGTCAGTCAAGTGTTGGCTTTGCAAAACAACACAAAGATCAACGTAAATTAAGTGTCAAGATGGACCCCTAACTGGTCATCAAGGACTCTCCGTTCCTTTATCAATGTACAAATTGAAGAATAGTCCAGACCTATATATTGATTATCTCTCCCTGATATTCCAGAAAGCATTTAAAAGATTGGAACAAAAGTAGGAAAAGTCCAGCGAAACCAATTTTTTTCATCTCCTTGATCCTTTCTCGTCGACACACTCATTAGCCATAGACTTAGTCGGAGACACACGTATTAAGGGACAAAAATTATATGTTCTCACATTACCATCAACCCTTTTAAATTAAAGGGGTGTTTACCTCAAGATACAGGAATGTTCTTGACCACCGGCGTCTCACGGCAATCCATTTCCGAATGTCATTTTTTCGTCATTAGCGAAAATCTCACACATGGCCATCTTCAATCGACACCTGTTATCCCCTTTGCAAACCGTCTTTTGGAAACATTACAACAGATACAAAATCAACTTTTCAGTTTAGCCCACCCGAATAAATAACACACTACACATCGTAATTCCACCTTGAAAGTCATTATTTCCAAATTTCCGGTAATTCTTCGTTGTTTTTTTTATTTACTTTGCTTTAAAAAAATATTTCACCGAATAAAAGTTTTCGTGACCACATCAATCAGCGCAAATAAACGTAGTTTATTGTTATCACTGTCTGCCACTGCATTTTAAAAACATCTGCTATTTTATTTTTTCCTAACTCACGTCCAAAAAATTAAATTTTAACATGTCATAAACAAATTAACTATATTTCTGCCATATGAATATGAGAGATTATGTAATTATTAGGAGAGAAAAATTAATCGAACCGATTAGAACTGGTGGAAAGGAAATAACTACAAACCCGATACAGCCGAATCGGTGATTAATTTGTTGAGGTTTGATTATAAAAGACAGCTCTTTGCAATATGAAAGCTACTTAGAGACTTAGGCCAGGGGTCGGCAAACTTGAGAGGGAAGGGCCAAATTCGTCAATAAACAATATAATGAAGGTATCAGAGAGCTATTTATATGTATATAAACTTTGATACAATATTTGGAGGCAGAAATCTGAAGAGCTATATGTCTACACAAAGCAGAATGCCTATACAAAGAGCCTTATACGGCTCGCAAGCCACAGTCTGCTAACCCCTGGTCTAAGTCAACACTGAACATCTAAACTAACAGCGGTAATAGACCCATGGACTGCGGTATCTAAGCATTCTACCCATTTAGCCGTTATCCAGCTTAAGTTATTAGAGATGTTCAAGTAGCGAAAACTATTCTACATAAGAAAATCAACTTTTTTACAACTTTAACGCCTCATCACACGCTAACATGTACGTGTTGGAAGAGCAGCAGATTCAGTTTAAGATTCTTTTTCCCGTTGAAAAATATACGAATTTCTCGTCTGATAGTGATAATTTTTAACCGATTAGAGGCCTTATCACAAGCCAACCTGAGGTAAAATTATCGGTTAAAAACTTTTCGCTGATACGCAAGAAATCTGCACATTCTTCACCAGTAAAAGGAATTATAAAATCACACGTTGACGTGTGATAAAGCGAATGGGGGATGGTTGAGCTCCTGAAGAACGCATGTTGGCGACCAGTCGAAAAGACGACAGACCACCTTAAGGGTCGAACATTCGCAGTATGCATACAATGAGTTGCTAATGGTAACATATAGCGGGATTACCGATATTATGACCCCTGGTTAGCAGCTGGAAGCACTTAACCATTATGATCAACCCATTTAAAATTGTTATATTACTTTATTTTTACCTAGGAGCAGACATGAAGAACGAACAGGAAAAATATTTTTTGGAAAATAACCGGCCAAAAGAAATAGTTTGCATTATTTATAATCCTACGTTACTAAGTACCTAAAAGTTTATGACTTTAATATAATAGTACTCTACAAATCATCCTTTAACAGCGTTATTGTTCATCACTTGTGCCATTGCGGTTTTTATTGCACTTCTGGTCATAAAAGAAAAAAAAAGCAGCCCGGGTCTCAGGTACACAGCCAGATCGGACAACAACAATTTACCTTCCCGATACGAAGTGGCACATAACTCTCATCGATTCGCGAAGATTCTTGAATCGTGCCATAAATTTCCGAGCTCCACGGGCACAGAAGCTTGAGGAAGCGGCTTTTTTCTAGGAAAAAAACATCTCTACTGCTGCCGGGCATGATTTTATTTATTTTTTTATTTCTTTCTTTCTTACGTCTCGGGATTCTGTGTTTTTACATCAGTGCCCGTCAGACTTTTCTTTGTTCTCTTCTATGGGTGTAATTAAAGTGATTTGGAGAAGGAAATGCGCACGCGGAGTGAAGTGAATTCTTTCAAGGTGAAAACGCGACGTGCCCGCTCACATAGTACTAAAATAGCTTGTCTAAAACTCAAGTTCGATTCTAATATATGAGGCACCGAGAAGCAAAAGGGTGTAAGTAACAAGTATGAAAATTTTGGAGATAACTGTCTCATACGATACTAGAAAAGGTATTTCTTATTTAAATGAACAAATACATAGCTGTACATAACATAAGTAAATGACACTATGTCCATTTATTTAAACTGATATTTTTGTGTAATTAGTGTATGATTTGTTCGCCTCTTTAATGTCTTTAAAGCATTACATTCATTTTCTAAAATTAACAGATTTAAGAAATCGGTAAAGATACCATACAAATTTACACACACACACATATATATACATATATGTGTGTATGTATATATATATATATATATATATATATATATATATATATATATACATAAAATATGCATAAAACCAACAAGGTTTCGCGGTAAAGACAACTATTTATACATAAAAATTTCTTATGTCTAATACTTATGTCTACTATTTTCGTCTGTTAACGGCTCTATATTTTCTATATTACCATTTAAAATTTAAATATACCATTAACATTTAAAAAGCTTTTCATTAAAAGCAGCCCGATTCAAAGAAATTTGCCAAAAATTTTACTTAGGCTCTTCTGGAAAATTGGTAATTTGTGACATAGAGTCATTTTCATGTATAAAAGGACTGTTATATAAAAAAACTGCTAGAATTTTCCTCAGCTCTAGAATCTCTGCATTAGCTTTATACAAAATTTAATTTTATTACTTATTTACTTTTGCTTCTCGCTGCTACCTATAAAGAATGGTTGAAAAAGCCATGGCCGGATGCTTAGAGGGGGTTCTCGGGATACAGGTTTATTTTGGGGGCCCATACTATCATAAGCCCATTAATCATAAAAATCTACATTTACTCAATATGAGATTTGAAAAACAACTACGAAAAAAATTTATTTATAAAAGAGCATACGATAGGCTGTATTGACAATTCCTATATATTCACAAATTGAAATTTGGGAAGTGTTCATACAAAATAGCTTTGAATAGAGAAACAATAACTATATTCTGCAAAACTCATGCAATATTAACCTCTTAATGAATGTAACAATTAATTTTCGTAATGATTTTTCCATAGCTAGTTTCCTGATAACAATATATTATTGCCAGATGAAGCTTAGAGATTTAAGGGTCCCGTTCTATGAGAGTTTGCTCGTGTGATAATCAGGATTGGTTAAAAATCAGGGTTCCAATTCCAGGACAAGATTAAGGAGAATGATAAAGAAAAGAACAAGCATGCATAAACAATAATTAAAATGCTATCCAATGCAATACTAAGTACTAATGTGACAGTTGATAAAGAAGACTGAGTATTCTATACCAAAATAACAACTTTTAATTCATGTAGTTAAGAAATGTGGAAAGCAGTTAAAGCAATGTTTGCCATATGAAGAGTATTTTATCATTCTATTGATAAAAATATAATTTCGGTAGTGAAAAATTTTACAAAAGAAGCCATGCGATAGATTTTGAGAGTTTTTTGGGAAACAAACAAAAATAAGAATATGAATGATTAGTACTGTAGGAAAATATTAATGATCAAATTATAACTATCTGGAATATATAAAATAGTTTAGCTGACTAGCAAAACGGTATAGTTTATTTCTTTATTTTTTTTTACTCTATCGTATCTACTGAGTAGGGGAAGCAGTTATAACTTTTAATTACAAACCATTCTTCATGGACATTAATTTCAAAATTACAAACTTTTTTTCTCAACATCACACTATCGCATTTGTAAAAATAAATTAAATTATATCAAGATAGTAAATATTGGTGAGAAACAAAGGAAATGTTGACTATATGTGAAATATTAATATGAAGTGAATAATTAAAATAACTCATTTAGTTTTAAAAACTATTGCAATCACTTTGCATTTCTTCATAAAGTGATGCGTCAACATTTGACTCACATCATAATAGAGTTATTAAGGATCATTTTATCAACTATTTGAAATTATAAATACCGCTTATTACCATTCGTGAACACTTAAAAAAAATCTTTAACTTGATAAAGTAATTGAAACCGAACCTCTTGCTCTGAAAAGAGATGTTCGAAGTCGGGGGTTATTAATTTTTTCAAACTTACTAATATTTAAAAATTAGCAAGGGTTGCACGTTGTGGGAAACAAAAATATAGCTAGTTATTATATTTGTTATTATGAGTTACAACCCAATATAAATATTCTTATGCAACTTTGTATTGCAATTGGCAAGACTAATAAATAATTTTTTTAATATTTTTATTGGATAATTACATTAATAGTCCAAACATGGTGACAATCAGCGATTTTCCTCCGACAGTAAGACTAATAAATAATAACATTTTTTAAAGCTTTTATTGAGTAATTCCATTAATAGCACAAGTATGACGACAATCAGAGATTTTTCTCCGTGAAAATAATGACTACATTTAATAAAAATACGACAGTTTCTTAATTTAAAAGATTTTATCCCTACCTATAAAAAACTGTTTAATAATATATATTTATTTAACCAAGCAATTATTTGCGGGCCGCACTTTATAAAAGAACTTATTCAACTAAAGACCCCTCCCCCTAAGTGCTAATGACCTAAATCCCTAAGTACTGAGTACAAAAATAACTATAAGTGAATAAGTTCTGAAATACCGATATGTGGCGTGATCATAATGAATCTCGAGTTTTTCCTAAATTTCGAAACTGTTTATTGCTGGATTTATTCTCTCTCCCCAGACAAACATGTTTATGTGGTAACCGCACACTACACTTTATAACCACTCCCTTTAAAGGCAGTGATTAAAAACTAGTGGTTTTCAAGGTTAAACAATAAAACGGTGGGTCAAATAATTGCTCTGACTATAAATGTAAATAATAATAATAATAAATAATGTATTTTTGACGTAGAAAAACTGAAAGGTTTCTAAAATATAGAAAAATCACTTTTTTGACTTTTCATTATAGTGCGGCGGTTAAAAGGTTAGTACAAATAAAAAATACAGGTTTTACGTTAAACGATTGAAGCTTATATAATGACTATAGAAATAATTATATAATTGAACAATAATCGATTGACTATTGGTAAACAATATTTTTTAATTATTGGATTAACAATAATAATAAATGTATTTTTGACGTAGAACTACTGAAAAGTTCCGTAAATATAGAAAAATAACTTTTTAACTTTAGTACAGTACGGCGTTTAAAAAGTTAGTACAAATAAAAAATGTAGGTTTTATGTTAAGCGATTGAAGCTTATATAATGACTACAGAAATAATTATATAAATGAACAATAATCGATTGACTATTGGAAATATCAAAATATCATATATATATATAATATATATATATATATATATATATATATATTATATAGTCAGGTATAAAAAATTATATAGTATAATTAAAAATATAGAACTTATTTAAATAATTAATAGACGAGTGTAATGATAAAAAATAACTGGTTTAAAAATAAAACATATATTTTACTATAGAAATAAAAAAATACAGTTTAAGCTAATAAGTTACACAAATGGCTTTCCGGACCTATTTTTAAAGCCGATTCCGAACGGCTACGAACATCCATGCCAGTAGCGGAATTCGAACCCACGAACTCCGGTTCCGAAGAGCAGCGCCAGTTCTGAGCGGGAACTCGGGCTGATAACTTTCTCCACGCTTGTCGTGGCAAAATATGAAAACAAAGGATATCTAAATGGCATAGCCATGGACCGAAACATTACAAAAAAGAAGTTTTTATATATGAAATCAAATGTACCTTCCATGCCTTAACTACTCGTCCATGTCATATATATATATATATATATATATATATATATATATATATATATATATATATATATAATATATATATATATGCATACATAAATATATATATATATATATATATATACATACATACATACATAAATATACATATATATACATACATACATATACATACATATATATATACATACATACATATATATATATATATATATATATATATATATATATATATATATATATAAAAGTATCCGATATTTTTTTAATATTTTCGGAACTATCATAGTATTTACGAACTCTGATAACGTATTTAGATTAAATGTATCAGCATGACCATCTCCAGGAAAAATCTCGAATTTTGGTTTCAATCTGATAACATACACATAGTGTAAAACGATCCTCGAGCAACCTGTTACGAACAAGTATTTCTGTAAATTAATACTGAATCAGCTAGCCATAGCACGAAAAAGAAAAAGGATAGAAATAAAACAAATAAAAGTGCGAAAAACGAAGCTCTCCGCGTAATCAAATTTGAATAAGGAAAGACGGGTTTCACCCGATACTGTCGATTTGCGAAATTATCACCGTCGTAAGCGATGATGAGATGGAAATGATAAGAGCCAGAGAGAAACGCGAGAGGCCACTTGAAGAATTCCCCCCCGTGTTAACCGCATCCAAGGGAAAGTACAAGCGTTCTTCGTCGCCCGTTGACGTAACACGGCAAGTGTTGCATGCGGACCGAGACATACGGTGAGCAGGTTTCTCGGGAAAATGTTGCGCGTTCAGAACGTCATTACGAAAGATGAAAAAACGTCTAGAACTGCAAAAACCACCGAATGCTGTGTGGGATGAAACTGAGATGAGATAGGGACGATATATCAGATGCTCTAGTCGGGTTTGGAAACATTTTTCACCATTAGAGACCACATTAAAATTAAGCAGTAATAAAAGAGACCACATAAGTTAATATACTGACTACTGTGATTATAGTTTTATTGCAACATCAAATGTTGTGTGGGGATGAAACTACAATGAGATCGGGACGAATAACAGATGATGTAGTCCAAAGTTAAGGAATATTTTTCAGCATTAGAGATCACATTAAAATTAGGCAGTAATAAAAGAGACCACATAAATTAATATACCGACTTATTGTGATTATAGTTTTATTGCACCACCGAATGTTGTGTGGGGATGAAACTGCAATGCGATCGGGATCAATATCAGAGGCTCTATTTTAGAGTTTGGAAACATTTTTCACCATTAAAAACTACATTAAAATTAAGCAGCATTAAAAGAGATCGTATAAGTTTGTATATATCGACTTTTGTGATTATAGTTTTTGTGTAGCTTATTGCTTTATTGCAACACAGAATGTTGTATGGGGATGAAACTACAATGAGATCGGGACGAATACCAGATTTTCTAATCCAAAGTTAGGGAGCATTTTTCACCATTAGAGACCACATTAAAATTAGGCAGTAATAAAAGAGACCACATAAGTTAATATACCGACTTTTGTGATTATAGTTTTATTGCACCACCGAATGTTGTGTGGGGATGAAACTGCAATGAGATCGGGACGAATATCAGAGGATCTAGTTTAAGAGTTTGGAAACATTTTTCACCATTAAAAACCTCATTAAAATCTAGCAGTAATAAAAGAGATCGCATAAGTTGATATATACTGACTTTTGTGATTATAGTTTTGTATAATTTTATTGTTTTATTTGAACACAGAATGTTGTATTGGGATGAAACTACAATGAGATCGGGACGAATACCAGATGGTCTAGTCCAAAGTTAGGGAACATTTTTCATCATTAGAGACTACAGTTAAATTAGGCAGTAATAAAAGAGACCGTATAAGTTGATAAACCAACTTTTATGATTATAGTTTTTATAGATGTATCATTTGATTGTATCCTATAGATTTAATTAAAAAATTATTTATTATATAACTCTTTGCCTGCCCTGCACATAACATGATATATATATATATATATATATATATATATATATATATATAATGCTTCTGACTCCTATATATCACGTGTGATACATAATGAGTTACACTTTATATAAAGCTTTTATACGTTTTATATCATTGCACATCCCATGGTCATTAATATATCCCATGCGATATATTGATTTCTAAATGTATTCAAATATATGTTACGCATAATTTAGTAGCATAAATAATCATAATTAATAAATACAAAAGCTAATTTTTATGAAGGTCGCGAAATTCACGGTGCATTAGAGGGGTATCATGTATGGGACAGGCAAAGAGTTAACAGAAAAATGTATAATATGAAACATGTTTGTATTTGTACATTCGTAATAACCTTTAATAATAATTTAGTTACTTTCTAATTAACAATTACATATTTAAATACTACTTCATTTAAAAATATTTCCGTCTGGCAGTAGGCTCCGTTTTAATATTTAAAATATACAATTGGTTATTAACACGAGTAGGCACTCCTAATTACATTCATACAGTTTTTCTAATTAATTCTATTAATTTTGAATTAATTCCAATCTATTAAATTAAATATTAATTAATACTAGAGCTAGATTTGATGGAGGCCGCACGTTCTCTATTGTTGATATACAGTATTAAAAAACTTCATTTGTGGTCTACAGTATTAAATCCATATGATATATTGAGTGCTAAATGAATTAATTCACAGATATGTCACCCATAATTTCACAAGATGAATACCCACAATTAATAAATACAAGAACCAATTTTTATGAAGATCGCACAAGAAATTTGCGGAGGCTGCATAAGTCCCCACCTGTGTGTCTTGAAGACTACAAGTGAGAAGTATTTAAACCTTGAGGGCAAGCAGCTAAAATATGAGTTATATATGCCAGGAAATTATGTTTAGTTACACAAACTTTAAAGATAAAAAACACCAGACTGGTGCAATTTGATATAAGAAAAAATTCTATGGGGAAATCTGTTTTAGTACCAACTTTTAAAATAAAAAAAATATTTTGTAGTATGTCGCCTTAATATTTATTCATCAGCAGGGATATTTCCACCAGTCTTTCTATCAATATTACCATATACATTTTAACACTGTAATTAACACCTTAGTTACTCATTTATAACATTCAAGTCCTATCTTTAATTCGTATTTTAATTTCTAAAAAATTTAATGTCACGCATTAAATATTTAAAAATTATAAATAAAACACTAAAAATATGTGTCACTGTCATACCTATATATTTAATTAAAAAATAATTAATTGCAGCATCATAATGACAGGGCAAATTAGTATTTAAAGATAAGTATTTAAAGATATGTTAAAAGTCATGGCAGTGAAATTTAGTGTTTATACATCCAAAAATTTATACTATATCACTAATATTATAACTTTTTGGATTTTAATATTAGGATTGGGATATTATATTGGATTATAATATTAGGATTAATATTTGGATTATAATATTTATCATAATAATATTATCTCGAAAATATTAATAGTCCATGAAAATAATTTTAACCTGATTTAGACATAAGAAAAACACATCCCACCTCAGTGTTTAAAAAGTTGTAAAAATAAAATTAAAAATAATTAGCTTATATTAAAAATTGCATGGGAATTAAAATTTAAAGATCTCAAAATTCCGGCAATTCAAAAGCATTTTAATGCATATAAAATCCCCTACAAAATTAATGATCCGTAACTTTCTCAGCGCAAGTCTCCTCAGATCCCCCCCTTTAACATGTATCATTAATAACACTTTTTCGATTTTATCCTTTAGCTACAAAATGATTAACAATATGCAACAAAACGTAAGCGGAAAAACATAACCATCATATAAGTGGCAGTTATTTCAAATTCAGATCCTTGAAATCAGATCTTTAAACGCAACAGGGAGAAAAACAATAAAGGAAGTTTTGTGTACAATCAATGCAGCTGGTGGTATGACGTAATGGGAAATTATAATTTAATTTAGGAGGAAATATCAACGACAAAGGATGTGATAACTATACGGAAAAAGTGCAAGCGAAAATGGAGAATTTTTTAAAAAAAATATATATTACTTAATTGCGAAGGCTTTAAAACTGAAAGCATAATATTCTATTAAATAAATAACTAAAAGCATTTTAAAATATTACACCCATCAAATACAGCCATAAAAAAAAAAATCTCTTCCCATCCCATTTGAGGATTCATTGTTTGGGCAAAAGTTGTCAGAATAAACAATTATAAATACTCTTAGAAATTCTAGGGAGGGGAATTTCTACGCAAGCAGCTCATGACGCGGATTCCTTTTCATCATCCTCAGTAAATAACGAGCGAGTTTGCTCCCCTCCCCACTAAAACATGACGTCAATTCGCCGTGACCTTGCTTGGCGACTTGGCAGCCAAGGACGTCGCCGATCTTGGCGTCCTGGCCAGCTGATCCAACAAACTTCACTATTAAGCGCACAGACATAACTACTAAGTACAATGCTCAGAAAAGGTGATATTGCACAATAAATAAGTGCATACTATCAACCAGCAGAGTAAACCTCAATAGTAAATGACAGTTAAGTTAACTAGTTATCGTGGACGAATTTGCAGCAAGTGGTTGCCGAAGAGGAATTTCCAATGCATATGAAATGCGCATCGGAGAACATGTGTACTAAATATACTGCAAATGGGTATTTAAATGGTTTTTATCCTTTAAAATATAGCAGATCTGCCAACGTCGAAGTGCATGAGTTACTCCATGCAGCGGATCTCTGAGAATGTAAACACGCAGACGAATCTCCACCGTGCTCCACGCTCCGCGAGACTGCAAATTTCAGTTTCTTCCAAACACGAAACTACTAGTAAAAAAAACCAATCTAAACTAATCCTTACCTTCTGCCCGCAAGTCCAGCGCTGCTGACTCCGGATGATGCATTGTTTTGTTGGCTTTAATTACGAATCAGTAATCCAAGAGTGAGGCATGCCTATTCCGTGCAACAGAAAAAAGCGTAAACAGAGATGCGCTCGCGAGTTACTGAGCCACCGGCTGCTACTATTCTGATGATCGACCCCGGATCGCAAACGTCACTCGAGGGACGGAGGAGTGGTGGCGCCGCCTGGCGACGGATGCGGGAGGTTGCGCAATGAAATGGTTTAAATGGATGATTTCGGGATTGAAGGACGACGATGTATGCTCGTTCAACTCTGCAGCATCCGATATTTGTCTAATTTTTTTTCTCTTTCACTCGTTACGAAATGTGAGGGACACTATTGCATAAAATGACTCCCGTTACATAAAGAGTTAAAAGCCATTTTATTTATTTAATGTGGAAAGTCAAACTCAGGAGGTGTTAAAAATTCAAATTTGCGATAATAAATGAACAAATAATGAAAATTTGTTTTTCTAGAAATTTTCTCCCAGCATATATTTATAAAATGTATGCATGTAATATATCAAAATTATTTTGATATTTCTTTAAAAACCTCTTCTATCCATTCTAATTCCTTAAAATCTTTTTCCCAGCCTCTAAATGTCTTAATCAAAGGAGCGTTCTCAACGTAAAATTCTTTTGATCCATTTCCCAAAGCTTTCTATCCTATAGATATAAATTTTCTGTCTATTCAACACGTTTCCCAGCTGTCGCCGGCAAATGGCTCCTCGTTTTTCCTGCTCTTGCACTTAAATTCGCTGAGTAAGTGGGAAAATTCTTCCTGTCTTTGCTCTTGGGTGCACATCTGTTCGAGCAGAGTGATTTTTGTGTCTTTCCTTTGTCGTTGAGTAGTAAAGATGTCCGTTTTAGCAGCTCTGAAATAAAGATTTAATTCGACTCGTGCCGTTCTCTTCAATGTCGGCCGACTGCATTTTTATTACTGCTAGATGTTTAGCTTTCTCCTTGTCCAGCAGTTTTATAATTTAAGGATTATATGCATTTCTTTAAAAGCGTGTATTTTTAAATTCAACATACAAATTTCTGATTTAATACATTTATACACTTTATGTGCAATTGCTTCTAAAAATTATTAAAATAATAATAAAAAAGTATAGCACAGACAGCTGGGGAGATATTAGGCTTATATATATATATATATATATATATATATATATATATATATATATATTATATATATATATATATATATATATATATATATATATATATATATATATACATAACTAAAAATCAATGAATATAATAAACAGTCAAGTAGTCAAATTTCGTTCTTTCTACATTGTTAAGTATCAAAATAATTATTGTACTCATCAAATATATTTGTAAAATATAATTTTAGAATTATCTAGATGTCTAAATCCAGTCTTCAAACAAAAAGCTTTGAAAATAATTGGGAGACCAAAATATAAGAAGTTAAAAAAAACTTTTAAAAAGTTTTTAAAACATTACGTTTTAATTAAACAAAATGTCAAAACAAACTTTCCTGACTATGTTTTTAACCGGAATATGAAATATAAATGAATTGCATTTACTGTTATACCTAAATTGATCATTATTACTATTATAATTATTTTATTTATTTATTTACTTAATCATTTATTTTAATTTTATTTATTTATTTAAATAATTCCATGTTCCTTTAAATT
Organism: Pardosa pseudoannulata; assembly: GCA_032207245.1. Taxonomy (NCBI): domain Eukaryota; kingdom Metazoa; phylum Arthropoda; class Arachnida; order Araneae; family Lycosidae; genus Pardosa; species Pardosa pseudoannulata. The sequence continues at coordinate 191,217,403 of CM063498.1, forward strand.
AATAAATATATGTATCAAGGGGAAGAGATTGCAAGCTTTTTAAATATAATATTTGGAAAGTAAGCTTTGAATTACATCTAAAATTCCATTTATTGTATTCTACATACATGTGAGAAAAGCAAAAACTCAAGGCTTCTCCTACTTTTGTAATAAAACTGAGTAAAAACATTATAAACTTAATGTACAGAAGCAATAACATGTTAGTTATAATAAAAGTAATGTAAATAGAAAATGAAATGTGGAAATATGGAATTGCCTATATTTTCTTATTAAAATTGTATCTATATAAATCAATTAATTCCTGCATAGCATTAAAGTTATTTTACATTTTTTACCACTAACATATTGTGTGCAGGCACATTTCGCAGCAGAACTGTAGCTGGAGCGGGCGTTTTGCGCGTTAATTTAGTTATTTAATTAAATCTCAATAGATCGAAAATTATTTAGTTTTTTAACCCACTTTTCATATTTTATATTGAAATATATAAATACAAATATATATATATATATACATACATACATACATATATATATATATATATATATATATATATATATATATATATATATATATATATATATATATATATATATATATATACATATACATATATATATATATATATATATACATATATATATAAATATACATATACATATATATATATATAATATATATAAATATACATATACATATATATATATATATATATATATAATATATAAATATACATATATATATGATATTTTCGCAAGGATAAATAAAAAATTAATTTTAAATCTAAATTGATTTTTTTACTCAATCTTCTTTTTCTGTGGTTCCGCATCGATTGATGTAAAAACTAGTTTTTATTTGTCTAAATTTTTCCAGAATCTATGTAGTAGACAAGAACATTCGGCTTCGTTTCCCTGTATATACCGTTATTTTTGTACCCACAAACAAATCATGTTGGTACACTATCCCGTACATGACCCGCGCTCAAGTATCAGTCGTCAGAAAGCGTACTAGTAAGTCTCCCGCGATCTAGTATCAATCGAAACAAAATGTACTAGAACGTGACCCATTCTCAAGTATTAATCGTCAGAAAGCTTAGTAGTACGTGTCCTGCTCTCAAGTATCAATCGCCAGAAAACGTACTAGTGCGTGTCGAGCATACAATCTGGTAATAGTGTTTGATATAGAGGAATTTTCACTGAATTTGCTGGAGCTCAAAGTTATTTCTTTTTTAATATTAAAAACAAATTCATTGTTAAAAATCTTAAAGGGATTTATTTTAAAACGGATGATACTGTTACCTATCTTATAAAAATCAGATACATAAGAACATCCGGTAATTTCCAGAAAATTGCATTAGCTATCTCTAATCCCACCTAAAATCTCTTCTAAGAGAAAATAAAAAAAAGAGGACAGACTGAACAAACTTAGAAATAGTTTTTATGTATTTATTTATTTATTTTCCCACTGAAGAACAATTTTCCCTTTCAAGATTTGTTCCGACATTAGTTCCGCTATTGCTTCAGAATCAGTACATTGAAAAATTCTCCAACCATCCCCTTCTGCTGGTAGGAAATAGCGGCATTACCCCATTAAAGTGACGCTAAGAAAGTTTTGAAGACTTACAAGCGTCACTCCGCCATTTATAATCTGGTACTTCGCAGAGATTTCAGCTCTCTCCGTTCCAAATCAGTCTAATTGACCAGGTTGGAACAAATCTAAAGCAAATAACTCCAGGATTTTAATAAAATTGTTTACTCTGAAGAAGACAATCGTTGGTGAAGATCTAGCTGTTTAGCCGATCCGGATAAAACTATAAATTGCCACCTCATCTTCACTATAAAACTTAATCTTAACACATTGTGTGCGGGTACATTTCGCATTGTACCGGGAGCGGGTGTTTTGAGCGTAAATTTACTTATTCAGTTAAATCTTAATAGATCGAAAATTATTTAATTTTTTAACCAACTTTTCGTATTTTATGTTGAAATATATAAATAGACAATACATATATATATATATATATATATATATAGCCTCCTTTAAATAAAATAATGTTTTGTATAAAATACGAAGATTAAATGCCGGTTTCACAATTATCTGAAAATTATTCACTGACAGCCTTTTCAAGTTGCCTTTTTAACATTACATGTATTGTTCTCAGTGTTCAAAGCATCTGAAAAGTAATATTACATGAACAGAACAGTAGGTAAGTACGGAAAGGTTTTACCCTGCATTGAGTTATCTCGTTGGGTGGTAGAGGGGAAAATATCTCCCCTACCAGCACTCAACAGCAGGAAAGGCTCCATCAGCTGTACTTGAAACGATGTTTACATCAAAATATTATCTATCATCCTTCCTATCGTATGCCATCCGTCACAAGACGGCATAATACGTCTGATAAAAAAAGGGGGGGGGATGTTACCCTTCACCAGATGTTGCCACTATCGGGGAACAAAAATCTGCAATTTCGCATTTCAGCATCTGGATATGCCCCTCTCTCGATAATGCTGCGAAAAAGGGTGAAAAAGCTTCCACCAGGGGCGGGTCCGAAACTTAGAGGTGGCATTTTGGCCCGACTTTGTTAAAACTGTATTATTAGGAAAATATATGTATAAAATTCACTTTACTAAACATAATACCTTTGAGTTTGGAAGTCTGAAACATATTTATTTCATATTATTTTTTATTCATTTATATGAAATGTCAACCAGTGCAAGTATTATTATTATTATTATTATTATTATTATTATTATTAGTTATTTATATTTCATCCAGATTTTACAATTTTAGCGTATTGTGCTTCGACTAGTCTTGGTTTCGACTCTTTTGGTAAGGCTAGGATATATTTGTATGTCGTTCCCTCATAGGGAGCAACACACCTCATAATGTTATCCACCTATATGGCGTACCCATAATAAAATTGTAAACAAAATCTACGGCATTGTAGAGGCCAATGCTAATAAACACAACTGTCCCCGCATTAAAAAAAGTGTTTTTAATTTTTATTTTTGGTATTACTTATTTATTTATTTATTTATTTTTACTATAGATGAAATGATTAATAACTCGGAATGTAAATTTGATTTAATGATTACCTACAACAATTACTTTAAGTTTTTGTAGAACACATGTGACCTTAAAGATGCCCGGTAAAGTATATTAATTGAACATTCTAAAGATTTAGAAGTAGTACTGATCTATGGAGAATCAGGGGATAGAAACCCGTTTTATCTCGTGAACGCTCTTCTTGCAGGTGGAAGAGTGTCAGTTTCAGCCTTATTAGGTGAAAAGGTAAAGTCCAGTTGAATTTTGAAACTAATATCAACTCTGGGTTTCGCACCATATCATGGCTATTGCTTTAGAATATTGCTTTCATTGCCAATAAGTATGGTAAGTAGGAACTTAAAAATAGTGTTGGGTTGACTGAAGAATTGGGTTCCCTCGCCAACTTGGAGATAATGATTTGAGTGTGGTCGCCTAACATTTTCTCCTGATCTCACAGCGTCCAAATAATCTGTATCTATATTATAATTTATATGATATTTGCTTCCAACTCTCCTTGTGTCATTCTTTTCTTATATATTAAAAGTGCGCAATGCTTAAAAAATTAGATAAAACAAACCATAAATTGTTCACTATGGGGGATTTTTAATAATTTTGGAGCTGTTGCGTTTGTAAACTGTTAAGGCATTAATTGCCCATAAATATAAATATGTATAAAATTCACTTTACTAAACATAATACCTTTGAGTTTGGAAGTCTGAAACATATTTATTTCATATTATTTTTTATTCATTTATATGAAATGTCAACCAGTGCAAGTATTATTATTATTATTATTATTAGTTATTTATATTTCACCCGGATTTTACAGTTCTAGCGTATTGTGCTTCGACTAGTTTTGGTTTCGACTCTTTTGGTAAAGCTAGACTATATTTGTATGTCGTTCCCTCATAGGGAGCAACACACCTCATAGTGTTATCCACCTATATGGCGTACCCATAATAAAATTGTAAACAAAATCTACGGCATTGTAGAGGCCAATGCTAATAAACACAACTGTCCCTGCATTAAAAAAAAAGTGTTTTTAATTTCTATTTTTGGTATTATTTATTTATTTATTTATTTATTTATACTATAGATGAAATGATTAATACCTCGGAATGTAAATTTTATTTAATGATTACCTGCAACAATTATTTTAAGTTTTTGTAGAACACATATGACCTTAAAGATGCCCTTAAAAGTATATTAATTGAACATTCTAAAGATTTAGAAGTAGTACTGATCTATGGAGAATCAGGGGATAGAAACCCGTTTTATCTCGTGAACGCTCTTCTTGCAGGTGGAAGAGTGTCAGTTTCAGCCTTATTAGGTGAAAAGGTAAAGTCCAGTTGAATTTTGAAACTAATATCAACTCTGGGTTTCGCACCATATCATGGCTATTGCTTTAGAATATTGCTTTCATTGCCAATAAGTATGGTAAGTAGGAACTTAAAAATAGTGTTGGGTTGACTGAAGAATTGGGTTCCCTCGCCAACTTGGCGATAAGGGTTTGAGTATGGTCGCCTAACATTTTCTCCTGATCTCACCGTGTCCAAACAATCTGTATTTATATTATAATTTATAGGATATTTGCATCCAACTCTTCTTGTGTCACTTTTTTCTTAAATATTAAAAGTGCGCAATGTTTAAAAATTTAGATATAACAAACCATTAATGGTTCACTATGGCAGATTTTAAATAATTTGGAGCTATTGCATTTGTAAACTGTTGATTGATTAATTGCCCATAAATATAAATGTCCGGTTTTTAAGTCGTTTTCTTTAATTAAGTAAAGAGGTTTGGAGAGCTGAGGTCTACTGTTTTACAACACGAAGGATAATGAGACCGAGACCTACTGCTTAAAGCCGATTCTGAACGGTTATGAATCTTCATGCCAGCAGTGGGATTCAAACTCACGAAGTCGAGTACCGGAGATGAGCGCTCTAACCACTCGGCCATCATCGGATATTATCGTAAAACTGTGATTTCCGAAATGGGTCCTGCATAAAACAGTTCACTCATGGAAATAGATATGGTACCAGTTTATAAACCTTAGAGACCTTATCACATGTGTATTTCTATACACTGAAAAAAGCAACATATTCAGTTAACGATACACTTTTGCGATGAAACACCGAAGGCACTAAAGAGCAGCATCTTATCAATTCGGTCATCGTTCGAAATTCTAATTAGGGGAAACCTCCCGCCAAAAACAACAACAAATAAAACCACAGGCATGATGAAAAGCTACTATATAATAATTTTATAAATGATCATAGGCACTGCTAATGAAATTATTTCACATTTATACTTTTATATTTTTATTGTAAACGATATTTTATTTTTAATATACAAACACACAAGCACACATATATACATATATATGTATATATATATATATATATATATATGTATGTATGTATATATACATAAATATGTATATATATATACATACATATATGTATGTATAAAATATAATGATTACATTAATGAGTGTTTTTAACCCACTATAAAGTTAAAGAAGACTATCTATCTATCAATTCTTGCCCCCCCCCTTCTGTCTCTCCTTTTAGAACGTTTACTGAATACTGAAATTGGAACTCGTCTGGAAGTGATCGCCTAAACTCGACTCCTCCGACCTCATCCGAATCAGCATTTTACTCTCGAACATGATTAGCTTTATTTTAGATTTATTCACTGGCCAGGAAAAATTGTGCTGAAAGTGACTTAAAGAAGCTTTTAATTAAAAAAAATATATATGTCTATCCCCTAGCAACCATTTCTGTGCAGTGTCTTTCATTAGAAAATTTTCTTTGCCACCCACAATATTATAAGCGAGGATTGCCGCATCGCATTTGCTCATAGAGGTTTCGTCTTAATCCCCAGCTCGCGCAGTGTTCCTGCCGAACTGGGTTGAGCTAGGCAAGATGGAATGGAAGATGGGTTGTTTCAGGTAAGTAGCGCAAAGGGAGGGTGAAAACACCGAGCCAGAGTGGGATCTCGATGATGCGTAATCAATGATTCATGCCTGCGGGAGGAAAGGAAAAGTACTGGCAATCAGACCATGGGAGAAATGTACCGCAGGAGGATGTATTAATCGGAATGATTACGGTTAACTTCATTACGAAAACGAGGCTCTCGCACAGTATAGCTGGAAAAATAACGACGGATAAATGTATTCTTTTTCAGTGGAACAGTTCCTCAAATGGCATGGTGCGAGCTTGAAACAAAGGCTACAAAACTATAGAATCAGAGATAACGCTGTTAGAATCTAGTTATTATTTTATTACGGATATAAACTATATTTTTTAATAAGCGTTCGATAATTAATTCAAAATTCTGTGTTGCTACCTTTTAGAGTAATGTAACTCACTAATAAAAACAGCATAATAAAATAGCATAATAAAATAAAATAATATAATATATATTTATAAATAATTTTAATAAATATTTTAATAATAATTTTCATAAATAAAGGTGTAAGTGTTTTTAGACCACCATAAAGTTAAAGCGAACTATCTGTCTATCCATGTATCCTTCCCCCTCTCTCTATTTTATTATTTATCTCTCTCGCTATTTTATTATTTATTTATATAATAAATAAATAATAAAATAGCATAATAAAAATAGAATTTCGCATTTTCTGAAAGCGTAGAATCCTACTGATTTTTTTGAGTGAGCATTCGGTAATTCAATCAAAATTCTGTGTTAGTGCCTTTTATCGCAATAAAAATAGTTAAAATAGTTAGCATCAATAAGATCAAACATTTTCTAAAAGCATATAAAGGGTCATTTTCGAAATATCTTGTTTTCGTTGTACCAATTCTGAAAAATTCTATTGGTGTAGTTTAAAGAAGTGAAATTTGTAAAAGACTCGGTTTTAGATACATATCAAAGTCAGTGTTTTCTTTCTCTGTTTATTGTCGCCAAATCAAAGTTGAGGTGAGACAAGTGAATTTGAAACAAAAGTCAACAAAATTGTCGAATCATAGAGTTAACACTAACACTTCTTATCTACTTTATATTTTATTCCCGATATAAATGTGCCGCTAAACACATTTTTTCACATTTTTTGAGTGAGTGTCCGATAATTAAAACAAAATTCTGTGTTACTGCATTTTAGTGGAAAGTAAATCCTCAAAACAATTAGAATCAATAACACTCAACATGTTCTGAGAGCGTAAAATGGCTTACTTCCAAAATATCTTGTTGTTTTTGTACCAATTCTGAAATTGCATAAATTTAATTACATGCACTATTGTTAATATAATTGTAGAACTTTACGAATTTCAAATTAAAGGAAGACTACTCAAAAATATACTATACTCGCCAAAATGTGCGTATTTTAATACAGCTATCTTATTTATTTTTTCTCTCTCTCTCTTTCATTTCGTAAATTATCTACTAACTGAAATCAGAAAGTGAAAATGAAATGGCATTACATACAGAAATTCCATGGATTCCATATGTTAACCTTTTGGAGCTATCTGCAACAACACAGATAACGGAGATCAGTTTTTGCCTTAAAAATCTGTGCAGCCATTTGAATGCAACGTCAAGATGTTACATGGAATATTTATCTTACGAATATTTATCATGTAATATTTATCACTTTTAGCACATGCATATTTTAAATGCAACTATTGAAATTTGATCTCTCTTTAATTCTCCTGTTTTCATCAAGTGTATATATTTCTATATTAGTCACATATAATATCGCTCATATCTTAGTTAATTATTTCAGAAATTTTCTTTTTTCTAGTAACTAATAAATGTACGAAATAGTTAACATCAGTCACTTTAATCTTAATAAAATTTAAATTTTTAGTTTAATTTTTATTGCTATTTCACTTGAATTCTAATTTTTAATATTCTTTTCATTTAGTTTTAATTTTTATTACTATTTGAATTCAATTTTTATTTTTTTATTGGTTTTTTAAATCAATTTTTAATTTTATTACTATTTAAATACTTTTCAAATTTATCTTATTTTATTTGAAGCCAAACTAATTTTAACAAGAAATATTTTGATAAAGAGTTTTCAGTCTATTTCAATATTATTTTTCTAAATTCAAACGTTTCACCTTATTTAAAACGTTAAAACATTTGGTAATTTGACTCTATCCTTGGAGATTTCTGATGAACAAGAATATATTTTGGTTTAATTGAACAATTCATGTTAAGAAATTAAAATTCAATTTCTTATTTAAAAAAAATTGTTTATCTCTACCAAGAAATACTTCGTCTACCTGAATGTTTCATGTGAGTTTCTTATAAATCCGTTTCCACATATATATGCATATATATATATATATATATATATATATATATATATATACATATATATATATATATAAACATATGCATATATATATATATATATGTGTGTGTATATATATATATATATATATATATATATATATATATATATATGTGTGTGTATATATATATATATATATATATAAACATATATATATATATATATATGTGTGTGTATATATATATATATATATATATATATATCAGGAGTGGCCAACCTGCGGCTCGCGAGCCACATGCGGCTCTTTGAAGGATTATTTGTGGCTCTCGATAAATGTACCCGAGTTCCCTTTTCATTTTTGTGTTATTATATTAAAAAAAATTACAACTGATGGAACTCCGGCAATGCTGGGTAAAAAAATCGGTCTTATTGTCCTTTTAAGAGATGATTCTCAAATTCCACAATTCATACCGATTCACTGCATAATTCACCGAGAACATCTCGTTACAAAATATTTAAAATATCCCGATGTTATGAAAACAGTGTAACACATTGTAAATTGCATTCACACCAATGCAAAAATCATAGACAATTAAAAAAATTTCTTGAAAAACTAAAGGACGAAGAACTTCTAAATGACATTCATTAAATATAATTTCTGCAAAAAAATTTTTTGTATAACTTTTAAATACATATTTAATTGCAGTTCGCGAAAAATTTCAAATTATGAAAAATGGCTTGGATTATCAAGGAGCTTGGCCACCTCTGATATATACATATGTATATGCTTATATGTGTGTGTATATATATAATCAGAAATATGCATACATTCATATATGTACGATACATGTATTATATATAGATAGATAGATGTGCCTGGGTTCATTCGAAAGATCCTGTAAATGAAATTCCAGTGTTTTTGGTTTTGCGTGATGGCAATAGCGGTATGTCGGTCGGCCCTGCCACACACTGGCATTCAACAATGGCACTCCTAATTAAGCCTGCATTTTTGCTTGGCGGGGTGGCAATATATCTGCAAGGGAGCGAGAGAAGAAAAGAGAGAAGACGGAAGGAATTCTAGGACTGGGAATGGTTGTGATGCATCTCCCCACAGGTGCCCAGGAATGCCTCACGAAGCGCACCTGAACAAACCTCTTTTTTGCTACATTTCACCCCCGTCGTAAAGATACCCCTGTCACGTACCAGAGGGAGGGGGAAGCGTAACTTACAGCGCACGGAAAAACGTGAGTGCACGATGCACCTTTTATTGTTATTTTTTTTTCCTTTGCCCCTCAGCCCATCCCTGTTCGGTTCTATTATTCTTTTATTTCATTTTCCTTGTCGCGGAAAAACAGGGAAGATCGATAGATTGACGGAGACACGTGATTTTTTTATAGCCATGCAATCCAGAACTGTACTGAAGACAGACAGTGGAGATATAGAATGCAGCATTTTGCAGTAAGCAGATATGCAAAATGCTCAACAAATTGTCTTAGCAAAAATTGCAATATGATGCACTCCTGCAAGAATGCAGTAGTACATTTGTTTATGATCAGGAAGTCAAAACTGCAAACAAGTAGAGGTGATATAGAATGGATGTAAACAGTAACAGACACGTGATTTTTTTTTTATAGCCATGCAATCCAAAACTGCACTGAAGACAGACAGTGGAGATATAGAATGCAACATTTTGCAGTAAGCAGACTTATGAAAAATGATCAACAAATTCTCTTAACAAAAATTGCAATATGATGCACTCCTGCAAGAATACAGTACATTTGTTTACGACCAGGAAGTCAAAACTGCAAACAGGTAGAGGAGATACAGAATGGATGTAAACAGTAAGCAGAATCATACGCACTGCTCAATAAATTGTGCTTAAAACAGTTACCGTGTGATGCACTGCATTATTTATGGCCATGCAGTCGAAACTGGACTTCAGACTGAAGATACAGAATGCATGTAGGCAATAAGCAGAATCATGCGAAATGCTCAGTCAATTATCCCTACAAAAATTACCGTGTGATACACTCCTATAAGAATGTACTGCATTTTTTTTATTAACATGCAGTCATATCTGCACAAAGACAGTGGAGATACAGAATGTGTGTATATAGTAAGCAGAATCATACTGCTTGATCAATTGTACTTACAAAGTGATGCACTTTTGCAAAAACGTGATTTATATTTTTTTAATTACTTCTCAAATATTAGATTTTTCATAGAAAATTTGTATCAGTTGAATTTATAAATTTCAATCCTTGATTAAAATATAAATTTCACTTTAATTTCAAGCTTTGATTTACCCTTCCTCACCGTTGTATACAATTCTTGTATAGAAATCGCTATTAAGATTTTAGATTAGAGATTTCCAAACTATTTCTTGTAGCACACAATATTTCTGTATATAAATTAGATGACACTAAATCACCATCATTAATTATTGAGGATATTTTGCAACAATACAAATTTATTGCAAATTACTCGACTATCTACTTCGTGGAAGCTTAACCATAGGTTTACATATTTAAGAAATCCGACATATTGAATTATTTTTCTCTATTCTTCGTTAAGAGAATCATATTTAAATCAATTCTTTATTAATTAACTAATCTAACTTCAGAGTAACTAACTACCTATACCACCTTTGATATTTTTATACTACACCGTACTCGGGAATGTCAGCATTAAATGTATTGCTTGTTCGAAATTATTATTGAAATGATCATTTGATTCTAAAAAACGTTTAGAGATTACGTTAGCTTGTTGTCATTTATCCGAGTAACGTTTTTTAATAGCTTTAAGTGGTCTATAAACTAAAACTAATCTATATTGACACCATTTAATATCGGTTTTCTTCGAAATTTAGAACACAAAACAGTACAAATATGAGAATTTTTATTGAAGAAAATTTGAATTTTTAACTACTAGTTTATTAAAATTATATATGGTTTAACTATTAAACAATCATTCATTCAAGAAAAAGCATTCATTTATAATACATTCAAGCATATACAGGTATATGTGAGTGTATGAAAGATCGGCCTTGGTATTTTTGTCGCCGTTAACTAAAAAATATGCCACCGCCCCTTCTCCAAGCTTCAAAAATGTTTTAAAATTTCCCCTAAATAAAAACTTGCGTAACAAAAGAACCAATTGACTATAAAAATGGTAAACAATAAATATCAGTTGTCGACAGTAATATTACAAACTAAAACTAGAACCTACTATAGATATACCCAAAAGCTTGTCAATTCCTGTTGTATTTGATTTTACAACTCATTTGTTTAACAGATTCAAGCAATCAAGATATATTTTCTTGAGTAGTGATTATTTTTACGATTTATCTATTTTTAGTTTATATATTTATGATTAGTATTTATTATTAGTATTAGTTTATATATTTAGTTTTTATATTTAGTTATTATAGTTCAGGCAGTTTTGCCCCATTTAAATTTTGCCGCTGAAGGCAGTCGCTTACTGTGCCTACCACCTATGACCGCTTCAGTGCGTGAAACATTTGAAATCTAATCGAATCATTTTATCACAATTGTATGAACATTTTAATGCACTGAAGACCAATTTTGAGGTCTTTCAAGCAATCTAACCACACAGAATATATAAATGTTTTTCTACTCGTACTTCAGAATTTGTTAAAAGTATTTGCAAAATTTCAAACTTAAAAAAAAATTCCTTCCATATAGGTAAATAAGCCGTTAAAGAATCTCGCTGTTCAAAACTTGCGTGAAATAGTCAGAAAAGCAAATATCAGTTCTTTATTTATCCCTCTCGGAACGTGTTATCACTTAACTATTCTTCCCTCACAAATTGTACTCAAAGCATTCAGAATAACAACCGACTGCAAACTTTTTTCTTAGCCAGCCGATGTTGGTTCAGCTTGAGCAGTTTTCCTCCCGGACCGCTGCATTTTCGTTTTCTTCGAACGCTCATCATCATCCCCGGGCGTGCAAAGTGGTCGAAAAGTTTTCTCCCCAACACGGACGACAAGTGCGAAAGAGAAAACGTTCTACAGGTGCCCCACAACGCGTCAAACGGAGTAGGGCAGGGGTGGGCAAATACTTTTAAGCGCGGGCCAAAATGAAATTTTCAAAATGTCTCCCGGGCCGGAGGACTATACCGCGTACGCTGTGCACACGCGAATGTTTTGGGTGGAGTTTTTTCCCTGCCCAAGAAATTTTTTTGACAAAAACACTATAAGTATCATTTTAAAGCATTTGGACAGAGAAATTTGACAGTTAATAAAAGATAATAGTAATAATAAATTGTCTTACTTAGGTGTATATGCGAACAATTTGTGCCCAGTAAAATATGTCACGTCATTTTTAAAGAAATATGATCCATTATATTAAATTAATGGTCATTAAATAAATCAGTTAATGAAAGATTTTTTTTATATTTATTTATATCTTAACGATACAAATTACTCTATTTTTGATCATAGTTATTACATTTTTATATTTGTATTACATTTTGTAAATATAATAGTAAATAGAATTATAAAAATTAAAGACAAACATCAAACGTTAAAACAGAATAGTTTTAGTTAATGCGAAACATGAAATCTGGAATGTTCATTTGATATTATTTCTTCAAAATTTGGATCCAAATCACTTGTAGCAATCCTTAATACCGAGTGTAGATTTTCGTCATTTATATGTACACTACGCATACAAATACTGTTGATTTTAACAAAATCGTATATAAGAGATTAAAAAATTGCATGCAGGGTTTTTGAACGGGCCGTATTAAGTAAGCAAAAGAGCCGTATCCGCCCCGCGGGCCAGCTTTTGCCCACCTCTGGAGTAGGGTATATAACCAGTAAGTGGTTCGGGGAGAGAGAGTGTCTTTAACAAGTTTCTAGCCTGCACGCAGGCCCCTGAAATCGCTTGGCGGTTTTTTTTTCCAGCAAATGACTAATGGCACGTATAAGCATTCGCGATTAAGATGGAACTTATAGTGTGTTGGGGGGGATCAGATTTATAAAATTCTCACTCGTTGACTGCTGTAAGAATTTATAGATTAGACGTCATTTCGATGCATGTTTGCATATTACCACTTAGACGAACTGTTTATTCACAAACAGACGAACTGTATATAGATGAACTGTTTATTTGCACACGAACTGTTTATTCTAATAATATATCCACTGTAACCAAAAGAAATAGTCGTGAATGTAAAGGGCGATCTATGACATCACAGATGTTTAGTCTTAACGTGAAATGAGGAAAGTTTTCTTACATTATTGTTGATATAGCATCGAACGATGTTCGAATGCATAGGGAGTGGCTCTTTGTCTTCAGGGTTCGTGGAGTCGAATTCTACTATGGCATGGATGTTCAGAATCGTTCTTTGAGCAATAGTCCCCAATCTCATTATTCCCCTTGTAGCAAAAGTAGACCATAGCTCTCCAAACCAAACCTTAGTTCCGTGTTGGTAGCATTGGTTAGCATTTGGGAAATGGAACATAATATAATAAACAGCCCGGAACTATACAAACGCTACATGCATTTAATCCTGATTCATATTTTAATCTAAATAATCGAACTCTGCTAAAATAAATAAATAAATAAATTGTTTATAGTAAGAATTGTTGTTATTAAAATCTTTTATGATAATAGAATATTTATATCGTTTAAAAAAATAAAAATTTTGACGACAAATTTTTTATTGTACTGAAACTTAGCCATAAAACATTTTAGGGATGTTTGCCAAGTTACCAACGTGAAATCATCCAAATCAAAATACAAAATATTTTTCCATTCAGTGTAGAAATTTATAAACACTTTAATATAATAATAAATATATAAATATATTGAAAGCCTTTTATCCAGAGCAATGTAAAGTACTAAAAAATTTTTACAGTATATTTGAGTTAAAGTAAATTATTTAAACAAAGAGAATATAAAGTATTTATTCTTATAAAACCTTTAAATTACTTACAGTAATTTATAGACTTTTCTTCGAAAATTTTCTTTAGTAAATCTAATAGCACTAGTTGTTAGCCCCAAATAACTTAAAGCTAACTCTCCAATGTCCTAAGAAATAACAGGTAGTCTTGACCATCAGCAAAACATTCCAAAGCACGGAGGAGGAGGCGGGGTAAAAGATGCTCTTTTCAATTTTGTCGGAAGTAACCATTTACTTACATTTTATTCTTTGGGAGATTCCGGGCACAAGCTGAATTCTTCCCCTGCCTTTTGTCCAGGGTATGTTATGACCATGGGAACTGGTACAGATAACATTTCCGATAAGGTACAGGGCGTGGATACCTGAAGATATTTTTTTTTTAAAGAATATTTCGGAAAAGTGGGCGGAATTCTTCAATCTATCAAGTATTGTGAGACTTGTCAATTAGTCAGTTTTCCCTTCCGTTTCCCATCCCATGACCTTGGTGGGCGTAGAAAAAGATCAGTAACAAAAAGAATGGAAAAAAGGGAACTAAAGCAAAAACTTTTATGTTCCCTGTTTAGGTAAGTCATTTATATTTTATTGATCTAAGAAAAATTTGGTTATTAAATATTTCAAAAAGGTTTCTACCAGGAAATAAAAAGAAGGATAATAATTGCTACTCTCCTCGTCTGGACATAATGAAACACAGTGTTCTTTCTTTATATTAATTAGTTTCGATGTCTGGTAAAATGCCTTTAAAAATAAATGGACAGCTCTAAGCAAATAATTACTAGAAGTTTCGAGGAAATTCTAAGAGCGATAAACAGGGAACTGCAGTTGAAACTTTTATACCCTCTATTTTAGTAAATCACCGATATTTTTATTGACCTAAGAAAAATTTGGCTATTGCATACTTCAGAAATGTTCCTATCGGAAAATAAAATGAACGGTAATCTTTGCTTCTCTCCCCATCTTAAACATGATGAGACAAAGTATTCATTCGTGTGAGGAATCAATATCTATGCTCTTAAAATAATTTAACAGCAATTAATTACTAAAAGTTTCAAAGAAATACTCAGTTTTGCTACGCGTAATCATTACTATGAATTCGTCCAGTGCACTAATATATTATTCGTAGAATAAATTTTTATTTCAATGTATTGTTATATAAATCCTTAAACTATATTTATTCTGTTATTCATTTTTTTAACTTAAAACATTTAAACTATTAAAGCCCAAGTTCGAAATTAATACATATTAATGAATATCTTAAATGTAACTTATCGTAGAATGCACAGAGTAAAACTAATATGAAATTTAAACAACTTTAAACATTACAGCTTGTTTTCATTAGAGATTGTCTATCATTTTAAGAATGACTAGGTTGCTATTTATTTAAAAAGAAAAATAAACAGAAAATTTCTTGATAAAAGATATATTTGGTGTCACATATAGACATAGTAATGTAAAGTGAATATTAACAACAAATAAAACTATCCGTCATGATTTCAGTCGATGAACCTGCCGAGAAAATATATTCAGGCGCAAGGCACAAAAAATCATAAAATATCGATCCACACTACAAAATTATAAATAATAAGAGCTATCCGAAAATTTATTAAATTGTTTACAGCAGGGCTTGCTGTAGCAATTTTGTTGCCCCGAATAAGATTTAAAATGCCGGAGATTTAAAACAGTGTATAAACATAAAAAATATTTATATTACTCTTAAAAAAAACACACTTTACAACACAGATTACTTATTCTTCTTACTTAGATGAAGCACTCAGTTGTGTACACTCTTCTCACACTTAACATAGTACTAGCACAATTAGAAGAATAGAATGGCCTTTTTCTTAAACATATTATAATAGGTCAGCGAAACCCTCTCAAAATAAGCATATCTACGTATGTTCCATTATGAATTTGTTTCAACAAATCACTATGCGGCGAAATATTTCTTTTAAAAATGTATACCCCTATCTTATACATTTTGCTTCCACTGGCTGACATTGACGTTAAATCAAATCAAATAAATTAATAATCCCTAATTATGTTCCAGATTTCCAAGCTATAAAAAATTAAATTTTGTAAAATATTTTTAAACAGTTTTTTTTTCTAATAATGAAGGCACGTAGCAAATTTGAGATAAAATGCCGGTTCTAAAATTTACCTCCTCGGATTCATAGGATTGCCACAATTCTGTCTTTGCTAAAAAAGAAAACTCGTTCCGAGAAAGTATGAAAATTCAATTCTCTGTTTTTAGCTGTGCCTAAAAAGGGACGCTAAGCATTAATGGGTTAAATAGCTGCCTTTCTGTGATAAAACAAAAGTAGAGGAGGTAACAATGTCGGAAGAAATTCCGCGGTCTGCAAAGCCTAAGAGGGACAACTCATTCTTGTATTTCTTACGTGAAAAAAAAATGGAGTGGAATTACAGGCGTGTTGGGCACTTTCCCATTTAGAGAAGATGTCTCGCAAATCGCAAGGAGATGGCAGGGCGGAGCTGTGGTCTATTGGCGCTCTCCTCTTGCGCTTGGATCCACTCGAGGTGTTCCGTCACCGGATGCGAAACACCCGTTTCCCACCGACACGTTCCAAGAACTCCCCCGCAGGAAAGAGGATTCGTGCACCCCTGCACACCCGCTCTTCATGCCCACTTGGACATCGCCTTTCGCAGGTGCACGGGACCATGCAAGGGGACACAAGAATGAGGTCACACGCCGAGGATGACACTCAGAAGAAGGAGGGGGGATCCCAGGCACCCGCATCTTAGAACAAAATGTGAAAAATGTCCATTCTGTGTTCGTCTAAACGCTCCCTTTCTCCTGCAAACACTTGTCGAAGTGTCAGCAAGAAGAGTTTAGGAACTAAAATGTATCACAAATAAGGTGGTCCCACTTGCAATGAAACTTAAAGTCAGACCGAAGGCGTCATATGATATTAGATGCTTTACTGTATGATATTTTTGTATCTTTCTCTCCTTCATGTGAGAGTTTCACGTAATAACAATAATCCACTCTATCCAACTGACTCAGATGTTACCCCTTGGCGAACTACTGTTGGCCAGAGGTTTCCTATTTTCTACCTTCCCATCAATTTTAGTTTTCGCCAATTTGCACCTGACCGTTCTTAACGTGTACAAGGTGATCTTCGAATGCATCGCTTGTCGGGCTTTTATCTATTTATTTTGTTTCTTCGGGGAGGATGCCTTTTTTGTTGTTTTCTTCTGATTAGAGTCTTTTCTTGAATTTTCAGGATTTATCTGCCGGATTTTGGAGAGCTAAGGCAGTGATTCGCCCTATTTTATGAAAATAAAACATAGGGAATGTAACCTTTTGTATCGTTGATTTTATAAAAATAGTATTATTTCCTCGCTGTTTGAATAATGTAATATAGACTAGGATTGAATTTTTACACCAGCTTTCATTTCTGAATTGGACTTATCAAAATAGCCTCTGAAATAATCAACCTTTTAAACGATAACGGCAACATCTATGTCACAATAGGAAAAAATCTAATGTGGACATATGACCTCCTCCTACCCCTAATAAATTATGTGCTTTTTATTTTACAATTTGTCATTAGAACTATCATTTGCACATTCCCTAAACGATTCGAAGTAAGTTTGGACTCTTAAGGTAACGGTGCTAAGTAGAGTTCTAGTGCTGCTGTTTCGCAGCGACTGGCAGAGTTAGTACCCGTTATACTGATCTTCGGTTGCATAGTGATTTAATTATAAATTGAAATTTTTCACTAATACCACACTACCTTTACTTTATATGAATAAATAATAAAATAGTTAAAATTCAAAACTATTTACTCCAAATAACAGATCTTTATATTTAATTTTCTAAAAATGGACTAAAAAAGCAATCGTTTCACCTGCTTAAAAATGTATCAATTGCATGTGATACGTCACTATATTTTTCTTGTATTGTTGTAGAATGTCAATAACTGTTCTATGCTGATTCTAATCAAAATGGGAAGTGTACAACAAGATGTTACACCAGTAGTAAATATTAAATTTTAACATGCTCAGATTAATAGTTGAGTTATGCGAGATAAACATAAGTCAAGCAGAAACTAATCCAAATTTATTTAGAGATGGTCAAAATGGATCTTTAAAGACACAAAGTTACAGTTGACTTGTATCTACGTACAGATATACCTCCGAAATTAGTCAAAATTAATGCTGTCATGATGAAGTTGGGACATTTTTCTTTTACAAAAATCTATCGCAGGTTACCAGTCCAAAACTCCTGCTCTGTGCATAAAATCGTAAATCGATGCTTGAAAAAAAAGACAGAATTTAGTTACCTTATTTCTGAGACAGCTAACACGAGGAAAAAATAATTATCCCATTCTATAAATTTTTCCGAATCTTAATAATTCTCATACTAAATTTCAATAATTGCTTGTATTCCGCCAATGCATAAATGCTGGCTCAAACAAAAGCTTGTATTAACATAATAATAATAACAATAACAATAATAAAAGTCAAACTACAGACTTCCCGGTTGCGCAATCGGATGTGTTTATACTGAAAACTTCATTTAAACCTCGATTATTCTTTAAAAAATATCTAGATCATCCACCTTCGGTTGCTGGAAAACACATGAAGCCTGAAGATGTTGCTTTCTTGTGGGAAACATTTCCATAAAACATATTCAAAGTGTTGATAAACAACGCCTACGTTAGTCAAAAAATGTTAGAGAATCGTGTCTGGATAATTTGAACAGGGTTCGAATAACAGGAACAGGTTTTGAACAAGCCTCAATAGTTTTAGATTAACGGATCTTTACTGTATTAATATTAAATAAAAACATGAATTCATTTCCATGCTTCCATGACCTTTTGTTCGGAACCGTATGATACTATAAAGGAACAAAACAATGTTTTAATGCCAAACCTCGGTTAACAGGTGTGAAAACGGTATTTAAATGAGATAAAGCATTCCAAACCTATTGTAGAGTGTGTTTTATTTTTAATGTTTTTATCAATGTACTATTCGTTGCACGGCTAGTCATCAATCTAGATATACATAACCAGTTATATCATGTATCGTCATGAAAAACTTGCATGGGGTATTTTCATTTCTGATAAATTATAATATATTAAATTAAGATGAACGTATTTATTTTTATTCTTGAGATTCGATATGAAATGGATTTTCATTTCGGGAATTTAAAAATGACTAAATGTAGCTTTAAAAATTTGGTGATATGCTTTACAAATTATCGAAAGCGTTTCCAAAGCGTCCCAAAGAATTTCAGATGTCAACTACCTCCAAACCATGCAATTTTCCTTAGTACCAATGTATATAAATTATCAATAACCTGCAAAATATCGCATTATTAACACATTGTATGCTAGACACTTTCTAGTACGTTTTCTGACGATTGATACTTGAGCGTGGGTCACGTACTAGTACGGGTTAGTGTAACATGGTTTGTTTGTGGGTACAAAAATAACGGTATATACAGGAAAACGAAGCCGAATGTTCTTGTCTACTACATAGATTCTGGAAAAATTTAGACAAATAAAAACTAGTTTTTACATTAGTCGATGCGGAACCACAGAACGGGAAGGTTGATTAAAAAAATCAATTTAGATTTAAAATTAACTTTTTATTTATCCTTGCGAAAATGATATTATATATATGTGTATATTTATGTATTATATATATATATATATATATATATATATATATATATATATATATATATATATATATATATATATATACTTTATTTGTTTACTTATATATTTGCTTATGTATTTCAATATAAAATACGAAAAGTTGGTTAAAAAATTAAATAATCTTCGATCTATTGAGATTTAACTGAATAACTAAATTTATTCTCAAAACGCCCGCTCTCGTTACAATTTCGCTGCGAAATATACCCGCACACAATGTGTTAACAATTTCGGGAAAAAATAGCCTAAGTTGATTAGGAAACTATTCCCCAGAAATTTTTAAAATCTTCATCTCAGGATGGCCCTGGCCTCCTAATTTCTGGAACCCCAAAATTTTATATATAATTTTTAAAACTTAAGTTATTTAATTAATGAAATTTAAAAAATCTTTCTACTTTATTCTACAAGCAATATTTCGTGAAAATGAAAAAGTTATATAAAATGATAATTTTTATTCTTATTGAAAAATATAACAATCAACAGTCAAATTTATCTTTGTTGGTATTGATAAACTTCCTCATAGCATCATGTAAGGAAAGTTATTATAATTTGTACATATTGATTGAACGTTATATTGAACTTCAGGTTGGGAGCCCCAAATAAACAACAGGTTCAAAGTCCAATTTTGTTTTCATCTGGTCCTAGTTTTCGCCTGATGCATACATAGGCACAAAACATCCAGCATCTCATTCATATAAAAGATTTGCCTTATTTTTTCAGCTAATCTGAAAAAAGGGTTTTTCAAACTAATTACTAAAATAATTTTTAAGTTTGTTACGTTTTATATTCTGAATCATTAAGAATAAAACTTAATGCAACATAAGAATAACTGATAAATCTAAAGGCAAAAAAATTAAAATTTCAATAGTTGCCTTTTATGTAAAATTTCAGAATGTATTTAAAAATTAATATATTAACTATAATATCATATATTAACCGTAATATATCAACCATAATATATAATAAACCCAATATATTAATCATAACCATAATATATTAACCATTATATTATATAATTAACACTCTATGAATGTGAATTTAAAATTTTCTAAATAAAATTCCCCATTATCATAAGCATGTATAGTATTCGCGATAGTATATTAGTTTTTAAATTTTTGTTCAGCTATGGTTCTGAAACTGGTGCCACGGCAATAATCAAATTGCTAATGAAGGCACATGATACTTGAAAGTTAAAACTTAAAGTTGTCTTCCCTAACCACTGTCGATTGTCCTTGTATTTATCTTGAGGTACGACTGAACCTTTATCGACATGGTTCTCAAACTGCATACCGTACCCTGGGAGTGCTACGAGTGTATACCAGGGGGTCATGGTGAAATAAGTTTGAGAACCCTTGAGATTAAGATTAAACTTTTGGTCAGAAAATTCATAAAGTAGCAAATAATTCTTAAAGCGAAAAAATATTGAGATTTCGATAGCAATTTCAAATGTAACATTTCGGAATGTGATAAAAAATTAATGTTCTTCCAACAAATATAAACTAATGAGAGAACGACGTCATCATCCGAAAAGGCGTGAAAGCGGGGAAATTGTCGTGCTGACTCGGGGCCATTAGCATCCGAAAAGTGGCACCTGCGATTGAGTCGTCTGAGATGTGTGAGTGTGTGCGTGCGTTATCCGATTTGTCGTGTCGACGCATCTCTGTCAATAATATCTTAGACACTTCCTCGACTCCTTCGCAACAATAACCGCAATGGCACACGCGAGTATCCCCCGAAGGCAAAAGCATGGGGGCAGAAGCAAAACGCGGCGATTCCGAGGCACCGAAAAGTGCCTTTTTGGGGAAAGTGAAGTGGCAACGAATTCCGCGGGCGCACGGGGGGTGACCGTCGTGCGCACGCGAGTGTGCCTAATCGGGGAGGAAAGGCGCGTTTCCGATCGTTCTTTTTCTTGGTGATTTCCACTTTTTCCCAAATCATCTTCTCCGGCGTCCGCACTCATGCATCGACCGAATCGTCATTTTTGGGCACAAAACTACTTCCGCCGACAACGACCCGCGCCAAGGACTCCACTCTCTCTATCCGAGAGGGGGAAAGAGAGAAGAGAGAGAGGGAGAAGAAAAAAAATAAGCTGTTGTCTTACCCCCAACCCGTAGTAGGCACCCAGTCCAGCGTGACGTCATTTCGCAATATCGCACCCGAAGATCGAAAGAAGGGGTTGAGGTGGGGGCGGGGGGCGGCACTCACAGGAAACCGAAAACTGGGGGAAAAGTGCGGAGAATCGAGCGAAAAAAAGGAAAAAGAAGAAAGGAAGAAGAAGAAAAAAAAAAATAATAAGTAATGTTTCCCCAAATTTGGCCCGGCACCCAAGCACGACATTTGCGAAAATTTTGCTGATAACGCGTGAGGGGAGCGAGATCTGGGAGATTTTCGAGTCATCTCCTTATTATTATTCGACCAAGAATTGTCGTTAGAAGACTTTTTCATCCGGTCTCGAAAATTGGTTTAAGAGCCCTGAGATGGACCTCATTTGGCAAGGAGGGATGCCGTATTTCGGTGATTTACCTAAACGGCCTTCCTGTGGGGAGATCTTAGATCAGATTACAGACCGAAATATCACTGAGGTCTTTTGAGCAAAGGGGTGCATCGAATCACTAATACTAGGGGGGAGGGGCTTGAAATCCCCCTTTCAGCATTGCGAAATATCACTTGAGTAAGTTGAATTATCTAATTTACAGATTACACCCAAAAACGGAGATGGACTGGGAGATACATCATGAATCAACCAATTATTTTTATTATAACTTTTTGATACAGTTATAATTTAAAATAAAAGTGCTTCGTTATTAACATTAAATAAATGATATAATCACACAGCAGTTTTAAAACTTATACTATTTAAATGAAACAATTCTATACTACTTCTATCAGTCTTATACATATCTATACTTACAGCATTTACGTAATACTTTCAATATGTCAAACGATGGCCGAATGGTAGGGCACTGCTTTTCGGTACTGCAGTTAGCGGGTCAGAATCCCACTGATGGCATGGATGTTTGCAGCCGTTCAGAATAGGCTTTAAGCAGTAGGTCTCATTAGCCCTCATATAGCAAAACAGTAGACTGTAGAGGTCCAAACTAAACCAAACTTCTATTATATTTTAACAATACAGTTTCATAAAACTTATATACTTTTTTTTCACATGATTTCTCTATTTGAAATGCATTTCTTCTACTATTTTCAGGTTTTATTATTTATGTGACATCAAGGTATGGTATTAAATTCATGCAAAGTAATTATACTACAGCCAGCTTTCAAATATGATAGATGTGCACGCACCACAACTGTGCAATTTTAATTACTGGTTAAAACAATCTTTTCGATTAACTCTTCTATATTTATATATAGAAGAATTAATTGCATGTATATTTTTATGGATTATTCAGTTATAACACAAATACATCTGTTATATGAATATAAATCCTAAAGCTTTACTTTATATGCTAAAACCTAAGGAAAATACATTAATCACCTATAATATAGTTCAAGATGATTCTGAATCCAATGCAAGAATGTAGATTTCCGCCTACGTCTAGTGGTACGCAGATCACTCTTTTACACTAGTTGTACAGCTTTAATGTATTTATTTTAAATGTTACGTCAATTTATGTCTTAGAATTAAATCACTCGTTTCGTGTTAGTTTGCAAGTAGTTAATAATATATTTTAATAGACTCTAAACTCTACTTATGTGTTAACCATACTCTATGAAAAGGATGTAGCCTTAATATACATATAAATATGTAAAATAACAAAAGAAGTTTATAGGAACTTACCAGAGTGTTCCATGGGTTTGTAAAAGCCAAATTTCATCAGGAATGTGGAGAAATACCTAAAAAAGAATAATCAACATTAAATACAAAATTTTATTTCGAAGAAAAAAAAAGTTTTTTTTTCATATCTTTAATGCCCAAGTCACAGCTATCGATTACATATCGATGCATATTTTGAAACTAATTAACTATGGAATGCACAGAATAAAATAAATATAAAGTTTTAAACAACTTGGAACATTGCAGCATGTTCCAAGTTGTTTAAAACTTTAAGTTGTTGCCACGTTAATGATCAGCTATAGTTTTAAACATCGTAGTATGCCATTTACGGAAAAAGGAAGAACTCCATGAACCAAGATATTACATGTAAAAATAAGTCCTGTGAAATGGAGTTTTACAATCCATAAAGCAATTTGTCATGATTTCAGTCTATGTACTTTCCTAAATATTAAGTTTATCTGGGTTTTTCGAAAAAATCGCAATTTCTCATGATTTCAGTCTATGTACCTTCCAAAAAAGTAAATTTATCTGCGCTTTTCGAAAAAATCGCAATTTGTCATGATTTCAGTCTATGTACCTTCCAAAAAAGTAAATTTATCTGCGCTTTTCGAAAAATCGCAATTTGTCATGATTTCAGTCTATGTACCTCCCAAAAAAGTAAATTTATCTGCGTTTTTAAAAAAAATCGCAATTTGTCATGATTTCAGTCTATATACCTTCCGAAAAAGTAAGTTTATCTGCGCTTTTTGAAAAAATCTCACGCAATTTGTCATGATTTCAGTCTATGTACCTTCAAAAAAAGTAAATTTATCTGCGCTTTTCGAAAAATAGCAATTTGTCATGATTTCAGTCTATGTACTTTCCTAAATATTAAGTTTATCTGGGTTTTTCGAAAAAATCGCAATCTCTCATGATTTTAGTCTATGTACCTTCCAAAAAAGTAAATTTATCTGCGCTTTTCGAAAACAAAATCGCAATTTGTCATGATTTCAGTTTATGTACCTTCCGAAAAAGTAAGTTTATCTGCGCTTTTTGAAAAAATCTCAGTCTGTCATGACTTCAGTCTATGGACCTTCCGAAAAAGTAAATTTATCTGCGCTTTTCGAAAAATCGCAATTTGTCATGATTTCAGTCTATGTACCTTCCGAAAAAGTAAGTTTATCTGCGCTTTTCGAAAAATCTTAAACTGTCGATCCAAATGGAAAATTTATAAATAACAGAAATTACTTAAATTTTGTAGATTGTTTAAATGATTGCCCTATACCTACTCTCAAAAAAAAAAAAAAAAAAAAAAAAAAAACTCTTTCTTAAAAAATTTAATATATAAAAATAAAAAAATTATAAACTATTTTTTAGTGGTATCTAAAATGAAAAATTTAAATTTAAAGGGTTAAATTTATTTATGATTAGAAGTCAAATATTATCAAAATTTTAATGAATAAAACAGACTTTGACTCCTAGAAACAGTAAAATGGATCCATGTATATGACAACATTATCAAGTTTGCATTATTTTCTAAAATTTAACCATTTTATAACTTGTCGAAATTGGTTGCTTTTAGATTTATATTTTACTTTGCATGCCAACAAGAAGAAATGACAGAAGAAAGAAATGTTACCACTACCTGTTTTGATAAGCATACATTGCTAAGGGTTAGGAGGACAGTCCAAAATTTCATAACACTATTGCGAAATTCCCCAGAGAGCCGATTCTAAAACATGATTAAAAATTGTGAATGATTCAACATACGTCAAAAGTTACTGTCACGTAGTCAACAAAGTCTAGATACGTTAAATTAGTATCTATCCCATTCTTGTCGAACATTGTTACAATGGCTGTGTTTGCTAGACATCTTTTTATTTTCTCGTATTGTAGTACCCTAGAGTATCTCAAAGTGTGTTCCGCAACGACCCTCTAGGGGTTTCATGGGGATTTTTTTAAATACGATCGAATTTTTTTTAATTAAAAAAGGAAAAAAACCTTAAATTACTTTTTGTTTTTCTTTTAAAACAAAAATAAAAAATAAAAACTTAAAAACGATGTGACAATCAGTCATTCAAACCGCGACTGTACAGACTACGAAGGAGTGACATATTTATCAATGTAACATTTTGTTAGTATCATTTCATTAAAAAACATTCTTACTGCTACATCAACTTTTGTAAGTACTGTGTTAACCCCACTAGCATACAGCCCGTCATATGACGGGATCAGTAAAATTTTTAATTTTCCAGAATTGTATAAAGTACCCTATGAGGCAGGCAAAAATATAGTTTGTTTTTTGGCTGAGAATTATCTTGCAACAAAAAATAATCGATGATTAAATTTAAAATGATCACATATATACCTAATCTAATATTTAAGCCAAATATAAAAGAAAATTATTTACGTAATATCTAAGTTCAGTGATAAAACGTATGAAAATAATGCAGAAGATATTTAAATAATTTAAAATAAGAAATGATTAAATGGGATGGTTTTAATGATTAAAGGGGATAGTATTTTTACCTATTTATCATGTGATAAATTTAATCGCCTGCTCTTAACCGGGGAAAATAGGGCTTGAAATAACGGCATTAAACTCTCGAAAAGGGAGGTTTGGTTTGGTTTGGAGCGCTACGGTCTACTGTTTTGCACACGAGGGCTAATGAGACCGGGACCTACAGTTTAAAGCCGATTCCGAACGGATACAAACATCCATGTCCGTAGCGGGATTCGAACCCGCGAACTCCGGTTCCGAAGAGCAGCGCTCTATCATTCGGCCATCGTTCGGCTCTCGAAAAGGGGGGAAGAGGTGGATTTCGAACGTTTTAAAGACGACAGTATTTTTCGCTGTGATATGAAGCATATTTATACCAATTTATTTTAGAATCGGATCGATAGTTTAGGAGACGATAAACTTTACTCGATTTGAATTTTGCTAACCCTAACTCATCAAGAATCCAATATGGATGCCTCTATCCATTCCAGGTCCAACCGCTTCATAAATTCGAGGACAGAAGGATAGATAATTTAAGCTATTATTATATAGGGATTTTTTAATGCTTTATATTGTCTGGTTTTTATGTTTATGCCTATTGAGTGATAAATAGTAGACTCTTACTTTTTATTGAGTAATATTTATTCAGAAGTTTCGTTGATATGTACGTGCAAAACAAGGGTTATGTAGGATAAAAAAGTTTGAGAACCATTGTAGTACACGTAACTCATGTAGTATAGAAAAAGTATTGTAATCATCTAAAAATTCGACCTCACAATTTTGATTGATCCCTTTTGGAATTCGAAAACATCATCTTTGGAATCACGTCGGTGTAGGGCCTGTGAACACCATAATTCCAGTACGTTTTGGCTACGAGAAACCAAATTTTGAATACATACATTATAGCAAAACTGTAGTTTTATATTAACTATTATATAATTTTCTAACTACTGAATAGCTACTTCCGGTTACTGTACGGTTTATTATACTATTACGATGTCGTTGTTTAAATATTAAAATTACGTCTTAGTAGGTAAATGAAAGAATTTTATATATTAGTGTTCATATGTTTTATAATTGAAGAACAAAAGCATGAGTAATAGAAACAGTTACTTTTCTTTGAGCATGCGCAAAAGTCGAAAGGAGACTACTCCTCTCGACTTTTGAAAGAGGTTGGTTGGGAGCACTACGGTCTGCTTTTTTGCAACACGAGGGATAATGTGACCGGGTCCTACTACTTAAAGCCGATTCCGAACGGCTATGAACACCCATGCCTCAGTGGGACTCGAACCCACGAACTCCGGTTCCGAAGGTCAGTGCCCTAACCATTCGGCCATCGTTCGGCCGACTCTTGAAAGAAATTTTATTTAAAAATTCTTTTTTTAGCAAAGAAAGACAAGTAATGGATACACCTTCATTTTAAAAAGTGATTTACTGCAATATTAAATATTTTAGCTTATTATTTTAATTATAAACCATTCATCTGTTGTAAGGATAACGTTCTAGGATTAAAGAAAACAGGGTAAATATTTACAGTTATTATTTATTCGTTCATTGTGAAATTTTAAAAATTTATGACACGTGTGATTGCAAATTACAGATGGTCGCTTTTTGCAATCGATATGTTTGCATCTGGTCATTGTAGCCGTTGCCATTTGGAGTGTAGAATTACCACCGATTTTGTTGCCACATGCTATCACGTTTTACGCATAGATATTTTTCAGTCTTAATATTTAATACAGACTTAACACTAGATTGCCCAGGGAAGTCATTTTGGCTGCTTTTTAATTTCAGTTAGAAAAACAGTTATGCATATAATGGCACAACTTCTAAGAATTTTGTGTCATTATATACATAATTGTTTTTCTAATTGAAATTAAAATGCAGTCAAAATGGCATAAATTGTGTCATTA
The DNA here is from genome assembly GCA_032207245.1 of Pardosa pseudoannulata. Classification (NCBI taxonomy): domain Eukaryota; kingdom Metazoa; phylum Arthropoda; class Arachnida; order Araneae; family Lycosidae; genus Pardosa; species Pardosa pseudoannulata. The sequence continues at coordinate 191,245,500 of CM063498.1, forward strand.
TATACATAATTGTACTTCTAATTGAAATTAAAAAGCAGTAAAAATGACAGAAATTGTGTTATTATATACATAATTGTTTTTCTAATTGAAATTCCAAAGCAGTCAAAATGGCTTCATTGGGCAATCTAGTGTTAAAAAAACTTTAAAGAAAAACTTTATTTCAGAGCTGCTATAACGGACATCTTTACTAGTCAACGACACACAAGAGAAAGACACAAAAATCACTCTGCTCAAAGAGAGGTGCACCCAAGAGCGGAGACAGAAACAATTTTCCCACTTACTCAGCGAATTTAAGTGTAAGATCAGGAAAAACGCGGATTTATTTGCCGGGAAACATGTTGAATAGACAGAAAATTTACATCTATAAGAAAGAAAGCTTTGGGAAATGTATCGAAAGAATTTTAAGTCGAGAACGCTCCTTTGATTAAGACATTTAGAGGCTGGGAAAAAGATTTTAAGGAATTAGAATGGGAGAGAGGAGGTTTTTAAGGAAATATTAAAGTTAAATAATTTTGATATATATATATATATATATATATATATATATATATATAATATATATATATATATATATATATATATATATATATATAAATGGTTTGACTTGGAGCTCTACGGTCTACTGTTTTGCACAAGAGGGCTAATGAGACCGGAATCTACTGCTTAAAGCCGATTCCGAACGGCTACGAACATCCATGCCATAGTGGGATTCGAACCCACGAACTCCGGTACCAACGATCAGTGCCCTAACTAATTGGCCACCGTTCGGTTATATATAAATGATATATATATATAAATTTGTACATTTAATATAGTATAATGTCTTTTACAAAGTGTTTTATACATTTTCAATGATATATTCTCCTCACTACAGAAGTAGAGTGTTTTCTTTTTACGCTTACTAAAGGAAACTAAAATAAAGGAAAAATGCACCACCTGTCATTTATTTGAATATAAATTTTCTTTTTTTCTTTTTGATGCAACAACCCCATGCTTGAACCGCAATCCCACCTGATCGCTAAATGTTTATTTGCAAATGACATTCAATCTGATTAAGATCTTGCAGCAGGCGTCGTAAAAAAAAAACTGAATCTGCTGTAATAAAATAGACCGCTATGTAATACGAAAAGAGATTACATTAAGCTTCCCGAATTAACGTGTCCTAAAAGGTGCTGCCGTCTCCTCTCCCAATCCCGAGCGGCGTGTTGCGGATGCCCTTGACGAGTGCATCACCACCGCAGATTCCCTTCTGCCATCGCATCGCTGGCAAACCAGGAACACACAGCCAAAACCTTTGACCGCCACACCTGCAAAAGGCTATCTCCATTATTAATTGCGAAAAACGGAGCGCTAATCATCCAGAAACAATGGAACCGGGCCTGGGGGGTTCTGCTGGTCAGACTCGGCCCGGGCCCCTCCGCCACCTGCGGGCCCTGCAGGTAGGGCCTCGGCGACGCACTAGCAATGGAATTATGAAAAAAAGAAAAAAAAAAGCCAAACCTGCACATCCGGCGGCGAGAGATCGGAGAGTGGTAATGATAATGAAATTCAAAGAATAGAGGAAGATAAAAGAGAAGGAAGAAAAAAAAATCGGAAACGTTTAATTCTTCGTTTAATATCAGACGTGACTGAAAAGGGAGAACAGATGAAAACTTTTTTCTCTTTCATTTGATAGCATAATGTTTGTTGAATTCTTTGAGAGCCCATTCTGGAACCTCTAATCACACTAAAATGAAATTTTAAATGCACGTTTAACTAGCACATTACTTTAAACGCTCTATTTCTCCTAGGCCAGCGGTACCTAGTCCTTTTTTCAGTCCAAGTAACTGCCCTCTTCCCGACCTTGAATCTTCCAAATATCACCCCCCTTCATCTTCTAATTTATTTCACCCTTTAGAGATTCGGAATAATTCCCAAACAAGGCATATATAGTTTGAGAACTGCTGTTCCAAACGAACTACTGAAAAAAGGGCAAATTTCGACCAGTTTTAAGTAGTTAGCAGAAAGGTTCCCAATCTTTTTCAGTCCGTGCAACTACCCTCCCTATAACAAATCCTAAAACCATGCCTCCCCTGGAAAAAAAAAATCCTCTTTTAAATTTTTTTACCCATTACAAATTCCAAAAACTTTCCAAACAAGGCACATGCTAGTAAGAAACTGCTGTTCTGAACAAACTAATTAAAAAAAGAGGGGGGAGGGTGCATTTCGATTTGTCGTAAGCAGATTAGATTTAGGAAAATTTTGGATACTTAGGTAAATTGTAAATTAGTAAGAGGGCATAACAATGCTTATTTGGAAATTCATATTCAGTAAATACTATTTAGTTAAATAATAGATTACGTTCATATGTGAACATTTTAAATTTAACACTGGTTTGGTTTGGTTTGGAGCACTACGGTCTACTTTTTGCAACACGAGGGCTAATGAGACCGGGACCTACTGCTTAAAGCCAATTCCGAACGGCTACGGACATCCATGCCACTGCGGGATTCGAACCCACGAACTCCGGTTCCGAAGGTCAGCACCCTAACCATTCGGCCATCGTTCATTTAATACAGGAAGATGTAAAGATGATGTAAAAATCTGAATATTTATGTAAAGATTTTGCAATCGCCCAATGATTTCAATTCTGTTTAAAAAATTATTTTGCAGTTACTGAATAACATAGCATTTTGTCACAGTTAAGCAAACTAAAAAAGTGTTTGTAATGCACTTTAGAATTTAACAGAGCGATGTGATCCAAAATAATAATAGAATTTGCAAAATACATCTCACAATTGAGATTTTTATTTCCTTTTTCCTTTATCTGACAATTTTTCTTAGGAAAATTTGAAATTTACATTATTTAAATTATTTTACTTTACTGCCTACAATTTCAATTTTTTCAGTCAGATTTCTCACTAAGAAGTTTCCACCATACTTATAATTGTATTGGCAGACGATTATAAATGTGCTTTATATAATTCAAAATTAATTTCATGAAAAGATGTAACAAATATTTTAAAATTTTATGAGTGTCGAAAACGTTATTGCTCTTAGAATTTAAAGAAACATTAAAAGTATCTATATGTAAAATTTGTAAAGTTTTGCAACATATATAGAAAAATAATAGCTCTTTTTTTTCCTCAACTTCTTTAGCAAACTCTTGAGTACGCTTGGTTTCAAAATAATCCTATTTCGAACTTTATTTTCAAATTTACCCCATGATATTAATTTGAATGGAAAAGAATTCTGACATTGATCAATCAAAAGTTCTGCAGACGACAAATTCGCAAGGTTCGTAGATGTCTGAGTTCACTATCCCTCCTAAAGAACATTATTTACTTTCTAGTTGGAACAAGGCACACTATTTTATCATTGCTCGGCCAGCAACGAACATCAACGTTCATGACAGTCACGTGGGGGTGGTCGGTTTTATTAGGAAATGGTCCGGGCGCAACGGAAGGACACAAAGCGTCCTTAATTTATCCCCATAATGTCCGGAAGAGGACAATTTCGCGAACGAACCAATCACGGACAAAAGGCGTTAACGATGAATCCCTTTGCCCCCCTCCCCTTGAATTCGTAACCTCTGCATCGAATGAAATGGAAATTAATAGACGCACTCCCCCGCGACCGTAACTGAGAGCCCGCCGTGCATTCGGCACTTTTGTTCCAATTTCGAATTTGTTCTGTTCGTTTCCGGGCCTTGTTTTGTCATCGGGCGTGCAGACGGCGAATGTCGCCTGGCATGTCGCCATGGAAATATCGTAGCTGGCAAAATGAAATAATCGTCTGACCTGCACTAGAAGACGGGCCAAGATTGACAACGTTTTCTTTTGTCTTTGAGCAAGCAATTGGCAAGAAGCAGTCTCGAAAAGCGCGAGACGTTGGAAATGACCCCTGACGCCTGTGGTATTCTCCAACGAATTTCTGAAATTTCCCACTTTCGCCCAAAATTGCCTCTGATTGAGAAAACAAACAGTACTCGAGTGCTTAAGTGCAATTCATTGTCAATTCTTCGATGTGCTCCTTTTTTCCAGATCCAAAGAGGTTTAGTAAATCATTTTGATTGCATTCAGTAGCCACAGTCTAAATATTTTCTGCTGAAACTTACTTTAGACTTTTTAGCTGGGGGTAGTTGCATATTCTAAAAATTTGCAACTGTCCCCAGCAATAATAAAAGAAAAAAGTTAGTTCCAGATCCAAAGAGGTTCAGTAAATCATTTTGATTGCATTCAGTAACCACAGTCTAAATATTTTCTGCTGAAACTTACTTTAGACTTTTCAGCTGGGGCTAGTTGCAAATTCGAGCTTATTTTTACCCACTTTTTTTAGTTCTTTCTCTTTTTAGCCAACTTTACCTACTCCTGCAGTTCAAATCCATATTTTTACGCATCATACACTTTTAATATAAAATTATTATTATTATTATTTGCCAGTGTATAACCTTAAACTAATAGTAGACCGTACCATACTTTCAATCTGTAATGTAGTAAAATTTTTATCCGCTTAATTTAATAAACAGTGTTACCATATCGATCAATCCCCTCAACAGTTTAAAATTAAGTATTTATCAAATTTTCGCCATTTTATAATTTGTTTGGATTACTTATATTTAAATTTGTAAAACTTTTATTTAACGTATTCAAAGAAAAATTTTAGTTCACTTTTCAAAATTTATTTTTAATAAATTTTAGACAATATCAGTTGCCTACTTCATACAATCGTTTTGATCAAACATTATGGATACATAATTGATAAATTGATTTTTTCTCCTTTACCACATATTTTTTTCCGTAATCCAATTTAAAGAAGATATTTAATATATGGTACACTTTCCGAGATTATATAACATTAATATGATAACCGTAATGTTTATAAAGCGATTTGACTGCAAAGAATTGAGATAACGAGAATTACGCGTCTGAACACCAAATATAAAGAACAAACTTACGATGACATAATTATGTAGTAATTTCGATTGATATGAAACCGATAAATTGATGCTTACAATGTCATCGTTCTATCTTATCTAAGATTAGCAGAAAAAATTACAACAGTCTATGAAATTTTTAAAAACTATCACTCCGAAAGAAGTAACACTTATGAGTGTTATTAAGTAATTTTATCAAAAAAGTTGTTAATTGATATATTTACTAGAGTTTATTTAACTGCTTTACCACTAATTTTTGTTTCCAACTAAAAACTCAATCTTTTCCAAAAAGAAGGATAATCTAACTTTTATTCGAGAGTGAATGATTTTCTCGGAAACTACACTAATATACAATGGAATAAGCGTAAGTGTAAGTTCATGAAAACTAATTCTCAGTTAAGGCTGTGTATCATCTCTGAAACAGATCCTTGGTTTCGCAAGCAAAATTTTCGCCCTCACACTAAAAATCTAGTATTTTTCAAGGGGAAAAAAGGAATCCTAAAGTTATTTTTCCTATACTTCTTTTTCAACTAATTATGACGTACATGTTGACGTGCAATAAGGCTTGAAAAACATGGGATTTGACCACACTTTGGTATCTTGATTGTACAGAGCATCCGAACTAGAAGATCTAAATAGCTTTCCATAGAACACTTGGGTAGTTACCCTACTCAGTAAGTACAAAATTAATCTATTTTATGCACACAAAATACTTCGAATGATAACATCGGGTGTCCAGAAGAAAGAATCTTACATTTTACATTAGTCTATGCTTTAGACATATTCACTAGGTTATTTCGTCTATTGTGTTATTTCTAGGTTATTTATCAATTTGTCCTACAAGCTGTAACTGAAAAGGAAGCACCTCAAAACATTTCTAATATCGACTAATTTGAGACATATCTTAATTTTTTGCCTTGATTGCTTCGTAATTTGATTCATGCAGCAAACATGAAAGCTAAATCGTCGTTCGACATGCAGAAATGTATGCTAAAGGGTGAAACATATGCTAATCTTCACATCCGACCATCGACAGATAAAGCGATACTCTCAAAAGCACGAACAATAACCTGTGCAACATCCATAAATATGTAGTGCTAAAGCGACCAATAATGCACCATCATGTCATATCCGAAAGAAACGAAAATGCAGGAAATAATACCGGAACACTTTCTGATAAAAAGCAGTGATAACGGATTCATTCCACCAGACAAACCACGTGCTAGACGGACACTCCCATTGCTAAAATGGCAAGCCTGTTTCAGTAATTTTTGTGGGCGTCACATGCAATTAACGAAACAAGCTCTTAATTGATGTTTGGAAATCTCGCCGTTGCGCATCAGAGGCGACCAGAGTAATTGAAAGAATAACACAGTAGGCGTTGAAGACTTCTAAACATGCGTAGATCTGCAGCGGTGATCTACGATTTGGAGATGAATTATTGAAACAGATATTGTCATAATTATATTCGTATTTAATTTCGAATTTTTATTAATATGATTTAAAGGAGTTGATTGGAGGTTCCATCAGAGTCGGCATTCTTCTCACGAGCTCCGCATTTTCTCGAGAAGATCTTTGCTGCATTTTGTTCTGAATGGGACAAGAAAATGTTCGTTATTTTTTTAGTAACTTAGTGTTTTAAAACTGATGATCCCCCGTTAGTCTGGATATTCCCTAACATAACTTTTCTTATGAATTTTGTACAGTAATATAAAGATAATTCCATGGAAACCAAGGGTGATCTGGAAGTGAACAAAGTTCCTCTCTTCAGTTTTAGAAGAATTAACTGGAATGGGGAGGGGGGATTTATTCATTATTCAATATGTTATTACTTCTCCCTATATAGAAATATTTTAAGTACTAGATAATTCAATTACCTTTTAACTTGAATTCAATAGATAGAAAACTACTCATATAATGAAGCTATGAAATGTCTATGAGAATAGATTTGGCTTTTGGTACCACCCGTTGACCAAAGGAGAATGCATGCTATGAAAGACTTCTAGTAGTAAAGATTCACTGTTATGTTCTACAAGACGGAAACTTCACTCACTACAGTCTGGTTGAAGACAAAATTTGTTACCAAGCCGATATATATCTGCAATAAATATAATGAATCGAAATCTGTGGAGGAGAATGCATGCTATGAAAGACTTCTAGTAGTAAAGATTCACTGTTATGTTCTACAAGACGGAAACTTCACTCACTACAGTCTGGTTGAAGACAAAATTTGTTACCAAGCCGATATATATCTGCAATAAATATAATGAATCGAAATCTGTGGAGGAGAATGCATGCTATGAAAGACTTCTAGTAGTAAAGATTCACTGTTATGTTCTACAAGACGGGAACTTCACTCACTACAGTCTGGTTCAAGACAAAATTTGTTACCAAGCCGATATATATCTGCAATAAATATAATGAATCGAAATCTGTGGAGGAGAATGCATGCTATGAATTCTTCTAGAAAGACTTCTAGTAGTAAAGATTCACTGTTATGTTCTACAAGACGGAAATTTCACGCATTACAGTCTGGTTGAAGACAAAATGTGTTACCAAGCTGATATATATCTGCAATAAATATAATTAATCGAAATCTGTGGACTGGTTAACGAATTTGAGTCATTCAACCGAACATTCATTTGATAACTATCCTCGCTAATTTTTTTAAGATATCTTGCCCATGTATTAACCCTTAATTTGGCTAAGTCTGGCCGCTACACCGGACATGTATATTTATAACTACTATATAACATAATTGTCAGAGTTCGCCACAGCGGACATTAATTATCTCAAAAATGGAAAATGATATATTTTTTTTTGTTTATTTTACAGAGATTCTAATGTCTATACAGACAAGGGAAAATAACAGAAATTAAAAAATATTTGAAAAACATCTTGTCAAATTAAGGGTTAATTATAAATGATTAGATGTGTATATTTGTAGCGTAAAATCATAAAATTAATTTTAAAAAGGTGGCAAATTTTTAAAAGTTAAGTACCTAAAAGGTGGTGGTTTATATCAAATAATACATTCTCATACTTTGTACCGCGCGAGTATGCCAAGAATGCCCCGGCAATAATTAAGAAATGATGAATAATTATCCGAGCACTTTTTTCATCGTATTAACGACAAAAAACATTAAATTTGTACAATTTTTCGCTTGTTTTCCCTTCGTATTCATTTTGCCTTAAGGGTAAATTGCACCACGAAATTCTTTTAACTTCACAAGGGTGCATAGGCAAGACATTAGATGTTGAAACTAAAATGAGTTGGCATAACATAGAAAATAAGATAAAGATATACATTTTAAAACGAGCAAGATTAAAATGGGTACGTAAATTAAATCAGGGAAGAAGAGTTTAAGTTAGAGAAAATTCAACATAATGATCTGTGCGCACAGGGACTGACGGATTCCCAGGCAACTCGTAGAATCTCGCAGTATCAACCAATGGCTAACTAAGGGTAAATTGCACCACGAAATTCTTTTAACTTCACAAGGGTGCATAGGCAAGAACAGTTTAAGAACCGTTGCAATAGCTTAACATTCTTTAAGGACAACACAATATACCATGTCTATTACATATTTATTAAAAGTTGTAATGGGTACGACAAATCTTAGCAGTTTTTCGGTGTGTGATTGCTTTGTGCCGCGAAGTATCCCAAGGTCGTAGAATCATCAAAAAGGGAAAGTGAATTCGCTCGTCCAGGAGCTTATGTCGTGTAGCGTTTACAGGTACACACCTGTGAACAGTCCGCTCGCGAACATAGTGAAAAGGGCTTTTTGCACACATCGGTGTGCTTCGAACAATATGCGGCAGTGGGTTTCATCACCGGAAGGAGACTTCCGCCCGCCAAACAAAAGTCCCGCTTTCAGGATGAGTTAGCAGCCACAGGAAGATCCCCCCCCCTTTCAACAATGGGACGGAATGCCCTCTTCGGTCACAGGGTGCGAGCCGCTCACAATGTGGGTCTGTGGGTCACTCCGATTCTCAGATTGGACAGTCGTTAAGGAGGACCGTTAAAATAACGCGGCTTATATCACACCACTCATTCCGCAAGCGTCCAGTAATGCTCTTGATCTTTTGATTATTTTTGACGCCAAGTCAAGCGCTCTTTCAATCGGCCTACGCTTTTAAGCTGCTGCACAACTTACTCAGTTTTAGTAGAGCTTTAAAGGGAGGAATCACATAACGATCGTATCGCTATCATTTCATTGTCATATATTGAGAAGTAACGGTTCTGGTATCGGATTGAAACGGGAAAATAAAGAGAGTATTTTAAGTAGGTTATGGGATTGTGTATAACAGAAGAGGACTATAAAATTTCATGACTTACGGATAGACTGTCTTCGACAAGGCGAGGACTATATCTTTTAGTGTCTGGGACAAAGACCTGGCTTGTGTAACTACCATTATATATAATAATGAAAATATATAATCATGTTTAACTATATATAATATAATCAGCATGATCTCAAAACTCACAAATTAAGAAACTAACAACTCTATAATTATATATCGCGTACAAAGGAAATGTATTTACAGCATTACTTTTTTTAGAATTAACATCCACCAATTGAGTCGATGACTTCATTACAGTTCCACCTATTTGCGGTTTCTTTCTCAATGTACAGTGTAGGCATATTCCCTAGTTGTTCAACATTGTCCCTAACCAAAAACCTGGATTTGACTTTATTACACTCAACTTGTCGAAAAATATGTCCACACGAAACTGTCGTTGTTAGCAGGCATGGAAAGATTCTCAACGTAGTTGCTAAATTTGGATATACATTACCTAGTTCTAACTGATGAATATCTTCTGAAATTTTTTATAGACTTTTAAAGTCCGGCCTCATTTGATTGAATAGTTAGAGCTTGAGATCGACTCAGAATGCGGGTTCGAATCCCCGTGACAGCAGAGAGTTGTTAGTGGGTGTCGCTCAGTGGTAGAGAGTTCGCCTTGCATGTGAAAGATTTTTCAAGTTTTCGGATCATTTAAATCTATTCTTATATGTGAAATACTTCTTTATTAGTTCTAATTTATTGTATTTAAATTTTATCCTTTAACTACACTACGGAATTTCGGAAGTTATTTATCAATTTTCGTTATTCCTATGCCGGGTCGATTTGTCCTCGTTTGGACCTCTTTTCCATCTTTGAGTGATTTAACCCTTTCGTGGGCCATGGGACGATTACTTTCCACCTACACGATCTTACAAAATACACCTGTGGGAAGCGCAAAACCAATTCTATTATTATATTGGTCTTGTTATTGAAAAGACGAAAAGACTGATTCCCGCTTCGGTTTTGAGCTGTCATCAATTGAATAAAATCGATTGAATAAAATTAGCAGCTCTGTTTGAAAAGTTTGGAAACGTGGAGTGAAAAATAAATGGCTCAGGAAAGGGTTAACAAGCATTTTATGGGCACTCTGGCGTCCTTATGATTGCTTTACCCGTGGCAAATGCCTCCTTTACAACGCCCAGGTTCTGACCCTGATCTCGAAAATATGTTTTATTTATCTCCAGACTCATACAAATAAACTTTAATTAGAAGCTAATTGAGAAATTAAACCATAGCATCAAATTTTACTCTTTAATCAACAGAATTTGCTTTAATTGATTTCTAAAGCAAGCAAAAGAAATGTTAATTAATGGTTAATTCTTTTCCACTTTAAGAAAGGTATAAAAACGAGGACAGCTGGGGTATGGGAGGGGAGGCGAGAAACAAGTGTGATAAAGCAAGAATGCTAGAGAGGAGGCACCTTTCTTCTCGACTGCTGCGTCTCAACAGGTGTACATTCTCAAGTTGAGCTGGAAGAAGGCAAGGGGCAAACGACAACGGGCGATACAAGCAACGGAAAAGTACAGAACAGTTCCGTTCTGAGCCTTTGATATCGATTATGTAATGTGTGTCGATTCAAACGAGAATGTGAATAGATAGAGGGAATTTCGTAATACAATACGCTGATATTTTTTTTATATTTTTTTTTATAATTCTATTCAAGTCTGTTTCTATACATTTTTTTTATGGAAAAATGGTTGTTCAAGGATGAAATGTAAATGTAAAATGAATATTTGATCTCTCTCAAAGCATCAGTTTTTGTCATCTTGAAAAACGAAACATTTATTTATCTTTAGCAATTTAAAGAAGTTCCTCTTTACACTTTATTTTTTTCATATCTGAATGTTTGATTACAGTAATGTACAGATCAAAATTTAGATGTTGCTTCACTAAAAACACAGGAAGTGATGTTGGGAAAGATTTATTCTATTAAAATTTGCTTGGAAAAAAATAAGATTGCCAGCAACTAGCAAATGGCTCGTATTTAACAATTACGTTACCGAAAAAAAAAGCATCTCTATAAAATATTAAAAAGAGGATTTAAGATGCTGTTAAATTAGTAATATAAATAGTGAAAGATAATCATACACAGTTTCCTTTGTGTATTATGTAATGCCATGATATAAGCTTTCAGTGCTAAGAAAAAAATTAATTTAATAAATGAAAGGATATATATATATATATATATATATATATATATATATATATATATATATATATATATATATATATATGTGTGTGTGTGTGTGTGTGTGTGTGTGTGTGTGTGTGTGTGTGTGTGTGCGTGTGTGTGTCTGTATGTATTTTATATGTATATGTATATTTAAGTATATATACATATGTATGTATATGCATATATATATGTGTGTGTATGTTTATATATATATATATATATATATATATATCGTGATCTAGTGTGAAGACGAATGGAAAACAGTCTTTCTTGATAATAATAAGTTTATTAAATCATAGTTCCATTTGAAAGCAAGCTTGCGCCATTTTCATTTTTCGTGGCGGAGTTAAGCGCGGAAAAGGTGTAGACAGCTCTATACTGAAGCTCTAACTGACTCTTATCTGTTTGCAAACTCATCAAATTCTTCCAAAATGCTTCCGCCTGACCGGATTATCCTAAAAGCTTACGCGAGCGTGGGTCTTTTTCATTTATTTTATTATTATAAAAGAGTTCTCTTTTTAAAATCGTTTATAACTCACGTAATTTCTAACTACCCCTTTTTTAGACCTGACATATATATATATATATATATATATATATATATATATACATATATATATATATATATATATATATATATATATATATATAATTTTACAAAAGATAATTGATCTGTTTAAAATATGTTTTATTATTAAATGAAGATTATAAATTTTTTAGTTGTTCAAAAGATGGTAAAAACTTTATTTCACCATATTTTGAATTGGGGAAAAAATTTACTAAATAATCATATACTACTAAATTCTCTTCAAAACTGTCACATTGAACGTAGTCCATTTGATTTTTCATAATATCACTGCGCTGTAAATTAAAGCTATAACATAGCAAATCTTATAATGTATTATTAAATATTTTATCCCACGTCAATTTGTACGCGTTTAAAAGGCAACAAATTGAGTTTGTGATTCCTTTTCCCCATAGAAATTCCTCGTGTGACAGCGAAAACTCTGCACATTCTTCCTCGGGAAAATGTATCTTAAACTGAATCCGTTGCTTTTTCAGTGCATACAGATAAACATGTGGTAAGACCTTTACGGTTATAAACTGGTACCTTATCTATTTCCATAAGTGAACTTTGCTATATATGCAAGGCCCGCTTCAAGAAGCAAAATTTTACGCTAATTTCACATCCGATGATGTCTTTAAATCAAAATAAACGAAGTTAAAAATAAGATATCCCTAAAATGGAAACCATAACTTCCTATATTTTATTTTTCTCTTTTATTGCGTGAAATACACTCTGTATCTAAAAGCGGATGTTATGCTTATACCACCTAACGAAAAAGAAATTATAAAAGGAGATCAGTCGTTTTCTTCAGCAGTTGCTGAAAGAGTTTTTCATAAAATGACGCCGCAAATAAAAACGTGCTAACAAAATTTTATCATTAAATCACGAGAAGTAAACATTCGCGCTCTCTGGAACGCTGAGACATCTGAAATGGCGGGGACACTTGCAGTTTTTTTTTTTTCACTCTATTTTTTTTTATTTATTTATTTGGCGCTGGCGTTACGGAAGAAGCAGAGAAAGCTGAAAACATTTTAATTTTTCTGGTTTCATTTTAGCTGAGTTGAACTTCTACTGCTGCCAAACGATACATAAACCTGTCACCAGTTAGTCGGAGAAAAAAAATGGCGTGAAACGTTTTATTCCTTCTTATTACTTGCTCTCTTCATTGAGACTTTCCTTAATTTCATTTCGGATTATAAATCTGATGAAATCACTTATAATATAAAGTCACGAATGAATAGTATTGAGTCTGGAATGCAATAAAAATGGATCTCAGAGGAAGAATCCTACTGAAATAAAATAATTATAAAAAATTCATTCGTAGTTCAAAGCAATAGAATGCTTAAGGTTGGTACCAGTTTGGTAGTTCTGTCTCAGAAATAAGTAATTGCATTGGCAGATGTTCTTATAAAAGACAGATATTTATTGGTAAAAGAGAGAACAAATTTGTATAATTCTTATACAGGAGTCCCAGCAAAACTTATCAGAAAAATTCACTGACCTTCCCAGAACAAAACTCACAAAATTTCTTGTCCAAATAACACGCAATATTATCAAGTCCACTTTTAGATGTAAGTAAATGTGTAACTAAATGTAACACGTGTACTTATAAACGGCAGATATTTATTGGTAAAAGAGAGAAAATTTTTTTATAAAACATTCTTATACAGGATTCCCAGCAAAACCTATCAGATAAATTCACTGACCTTCCCAGACCAAAACTCACAAAGTTTCTTGTCCATATAACACGCAATATTATCAAGTCCACTTTTAGATGTAAGTAAATGTGTAACTAAATGTAACACGTGTACTTATAAACGGCAGATATCTATTGGTAAAAGAGAGAACAAATTTTTATAAAACATTCATATACAGGATTCCTAGCAAAACTTGTCAAATAAATTCACTGACCTTCCCAGACCAAAACTCACAAAGTTTCTTGTCCAAATACCATGCAATGATACAATTCCACTTTTAGATGTAAGTAAATATGAAACTAAATGTAACACGTTTAATTATATTTATATATAATTTCAGATGTAATTAAATATAAATGTGATATTAGTTATTATATCAGTGTTAGCAAAGCTACCTCACAATGCTTTTCGCCGTGTCTGCTTTGTGTGACTATTTGTAATCAGAGATTCCTCTTATTTTCATAGGAAATAAATTCTTTAGAAAAACTTATAAAAGAAATTTGATTTTAAGCAAGCAATTGAAACTTTAGTCTACCTAATTATACTAAAGTTTCAGTTTTTTATTAAGCAGGTGAATCTTTTAGTTCAAGCAAATTGTAAGTGTGGCCATCTATTCGTACAGTTTATTTCTGCTGTACCTTTTTTTAGTGTTGTTTTCTGTATAATGAATGTTTTTACTTTTATATTTTGTACTCTATGTTCTATTTTATTCAGCGTTCCGGATAATTTAGTTACAGTTGTGTGGCAACCATTTGTGTGATGAGAACTACAACTTTAGATACGTTGGCCGAACTTTGCTGCTGGCATTATATCTATTAAAATAGTTTTAAAGAGCATGATTTTTTTTCAGTCGTTAATGGTGTATGTTTTTATCCATGTCGACACCATCTGAGCATGTAATGAATCAACACGATAAAATTGCTGTATTTAACATGTTTAAACCGTGTCTATTAAATTGAAATACTTTTTTTTGCTCTGATTTCACGGATTCATCCGTTTAAGCCATCTACAATTTCTGACTGTAGACATTAATTCAAGGTTTTCCAAGAACCATTTTCGATAAGCATCTGTGAGTTTAATTTTATATCGAGAATCTCGCTGCTAAAGATTAACGTTGCTGTAACGCATGCATTCACGAAGAAATCTACTGATTGAGCGAATGTTAAAATGACATCTGTTTAAACAGGATTTTCTCTTTAGGAATTTGTACTCCGCTGAAAACGTCGAAGGTTCTTTATCACTGCAAATAGTTTATGCATACCTAGGTTAAAGTTGTGAATAAGGTATGTTTAGTTACATTCTTTCCAAGGTAACAAGAAATAAAAATCTCGCATAGATGAAATGTTTTTTTTATATATATTATGCATTAAAACACAAAATCAAAAACCAACCACTTTTCAATGTTAACACTGCGACCATTCATTTTTTAAAAACCAAAATGGCTTAAAAATTTATGAATTTTTCACATCATACGTCAAATATGCATTGAGAAAGTGGCGATCCTGAAGGTATATAGTGCTTGCGTGCAGGTTTTATTGTGCTCCCCTTTATAATTTTTTGTGCACTTCTAGATAAATTTTGTGGGTTCCTAATAAAACCTAACTCAAAAAGTTATTTTTACCGAACGATCGCCAAGTGCATAGGCGCTGCTCTTTGGTACCGGAGATCATGGGTTCGAATCCTACTGCTATTAAGGATCTTTATAGTCGTTTGAAATCAGCTTTAACCAACGTTTTCAAACTTTCAAAACATAATTGCTAATTCTATTCAATCGATCGATCAATAGATGACACAAAACTGAAGCGGGAATTAGTTTTCCCACCTTTATAATAGCTAGACCAATATATTATAATGGGTTTTGAGCTTCCCACAGGTTATTTTGTAAGATCATGTAGATGGGAAGTTATCTTCCCAAAGCCCACGAAAGGGTTAAGCAGTAGGTTCTGATTTCATACAGATGTTCATACAACTGAGATAATGTTCGATTTGATTTCAAACATTTCATGCACCAAGGGAGGTCGTAGGCGTAGCAAAGTCAGCAACTGTCTACAACGGCAAAATTTAAGAGTGGCAAAACCACCTGAACTAGAATGTATAAATAAATACACAGAAATAAACACTACCTACAGAAATATATTTCGATTACTTGAATTTGATAAACAAATTAACAATAAAATCAAATACAACATTTGACAGGAATTGACAGACTGTGTATTTCTATATGAACTTCCAAATGTTTGTTTGTCGAACAATGGTCAAATGGGTAGAGCGCTGCTTTTTGGTTCCAGAGTACTCGGTTTCAAATCCCATTGCTGGCATAAATGTTCGCATCCGTTCTGAATTTGTTTTAAGAAGTATGTTTCGGGCTTATTAACCATCGTTTAGCAAAAGAATAGACCGTAGTGCTCTAAAACCAACCAAACAAAAAAATACTAAAACAGACTTAACCAGACGGGGATATCATAAATTCTTACTGCTTTGGAGCATCTAAAACAAAGAAGACCGATAGCATATGACTAGTGACTAGTGACTAGGTTTTCCAACAATAAGGCAAGGATAAAATGCAATAATATTTATTATACGGAAATTTTGGGTAATGTTTTTACCATAAAAGTGATAATAATATTTTTGTCTATTGTGTTAGCTAAAAGGAAAAAATAATCTATTAAATCTACGAATAATCTATTTTTCTTTTCACAGGTAACTTCCTCTTTATGGGTTAAACACTGATTTTACCGCCTCTATATTTTGCCGCCTGTAGGCTGGGCATTCACTCCATACCCACCAGGAACGTCTCTGATTTGAGAGTTAAAAAACATGTAGCATATTTTCGTAACAAAGATTTTTTCGCACAAATTAAGAAATTGAATAGTATAGAAATGTAATATTGTGGTTGTTACACACTGTTAAACGTGTTTAACATACAGTGAAAGCTGAAAAACATTGAAAAATACGTATCATTGGTTTGGTTTGGAGCGCTATGGTCTACTGTTTTGCACACGGGGGTAATGAAACCGGCACCTAATGCTTAAAGCCGATTCCGAACGGCTACGAACATTCATGACATAGTGGGATTCGAACCCACGAAATCAGGTACCGACGATCAGCGCCCTAACCAATCGGCCACCGTTAGACACGTATTACCGGAAATAGAAAGCACAAAACAAAAATAAATATATGCATCAAAGGAAGAGTAGTATTTCAGAATAAATAATTAGAGTAATAATGTTTTCAAGAACTAATCTGAAAAATGTAGTATAAATTAAAAATAGTAATATTATATTTCCCTAAAAATCTGGTAGAAACGAACATGAAAAGAATAGCTATAATTTTCTGTGTAATAAAAAATGGGAATTTTGAAATAATAGCCTGACCAACTACATATTTGTCTAGACTGTAGAATTCTACTTGGCTAAATGAAACGTTAGAGACATATTACCTTTGAGGGTTACGAGTGCTTTATGAACTGAAGGAGCTCTTTTTGAAAAGAATATTTTTTTTTTCAATTTTTTACGAAACTACAATACTCATATTTCCTGTTTATACTACATTGTTCAGATTATTTCTCGCAATTATTTTTTATAGCGGAATACTGCTGTTCTCTTGATGCATATTTTTATTTTTAAATTTTTAGAAAATATAATACTCACATTTTTTGTTTATACTACATTGTTCAGATTATTTCTTGCTTAATTTTTTTATTCCAAAATACCTGCTGTTCCCTTGTTGCATTTTTTATTTCTGTTTTTAAATTTTTAGAAAAATATAATATTTATATTTCTTGTTTATATTCCATTGTTCAAATTATTTCTCACAATTTTTTGATTCTGAAATACTGCTGTTCCCTTAATGCATAGTTTTATTTTAATTTTTAAATTTTTAGAAAATATAATACTCACATTTTTTTGTTTATACTACTTTGTTCAGATTATTTATTGCTTAATTTTTTTATTCCAAAATATCTGCTGTTCCCTTGTATTTTTTATTTCTGTTTTTAAATTTTTAGAAAAATATAATATTCATATTTTTTGTTTATATTCCATTGTTCAGATTATTTCTCACAATCATTTTTTATTCTGATATACTACTTAATGCATAGTTTTATTTAAATTTTTAAATTTTTAGAAAAATATAATATTTATATTTTCTTGTTTATACTACATTCTTCAAATTAGTTCTCACAATTATTTTTTTGTCCCGAGATATTGCTGTTCCTTTAATGCATAGTTTTATTTAAATTTTTAAATTTTTAGAAAAATATAATATTTATATTTTCTTGTTTATACTACATTCTTCAAATTAGTTCTCACAATTATTTTTTATTCTGAAACACTACTGTTCCCTTAATGCATAGTTTTATTTAAATTTTTAGAAAATATAATATTTATATTTTTTGTTTATTCAACATTCTTCAGTTAAGTTCTCACAACTACTTTTTTTTTCTTTCAAAATATTGCTGTTCCTTTGATGCATATTTTTATTTTTATTTTTAAATTATTAGAAAAATTTAATATTCACATTTCTTGTTTATACAACATTCTTCAGATAAGTTCTCGCAACTACTTTTTTTTCTTTCGAAATATTGCTGTTCCTTTGATGCATATTTTCATTTTTATTTTTAAATTATTAGAAAAATTTAATATTCATATTTCTTGTTTATTCAGCATTCTTCAGATTAATTCTAGTAATTATATTTTTTGTTTCTATATATTTCTGCTCTTTATTGTATATTTTTAATTTGTAATCACGATTGTCGTGTGTGCAAGCATTTTTCATCATTTAACAACCAGAAATGCATTTGCAAATTAATTATCACTCGAGAAATCCGAGCAGTCATTATGTGGGGAAAAGAACACCTTTTCAATCACAGAAAAAAAAGTGATAACTTTTCACTCTTTTCCCGAAACAGAGTGAGATTTGCAAAAATTAAGAGAAAAGATGCTTCCAAAATGGCATCGTAGCTCAAATGATTGCTGTTCTACAGTGGAATGTATAACATATTTTTTCTTCTGAGAAAGAATTTCTGCACATGTTGATAGGAAGTAACTGAATTTGGTGGTTTTTCAATAGGTTGACGAGCGATAAGGCTCCAAAAAAGCCTCCGAGTTGATATGTAGGTCTGAATTAAAAATTTCTCGGTAATTGGTCGTCAAGAGCCGACTATCGAAACCGAGTCGCCAAAAGCATTTATTTATTATCGCCAAATGTCGCCTATATCAGCCTTCTGCGCGAAGTCCGGAGTCCAGTGACGTCATGGGCAAACATCCGTGTCAAGGCCCGGTTGAGGTTCCGGGATGCAGCGCATCATCGCAGAGAGAGGACCGAATTTTGTTCGCCAGAGACACACTTTTTCATTCTTTTCGACTTTTTTTTCTTTTAACTTTAACCCTGTTTAAAACAAAGAGGGAAAAAAAATTCCAACGGGGAAAGCTTGAATTTGATGAACAGTTGACGCCTGCTCTCGGCAATAAAGCGCATAAAAAAAAATAAAGTAAAAAAATGACAAATAAAGTGGTTCCTTGTTGCTACAGCTATGAGCGTGAAGAACGTGGAATTTTTTTTCTTCTGTATTTCTTATTGTAGGAATACGACAGTGGCCATACTGTTTGGTAAATAATATATAATTAAACAAACAGTACTGTCTATAGAATCAGAAGACTATAAATAAATATATATTGTTATAGTTACAAACAACTTTTTGAAGCTAACGTTACATAAATTATCTTTGACCCATAATTGCATACGTTTTCATTACTTTATAAACAGAAACTACGAAGTATTCATATATAAAATATTTTATAGCATTATATATATATATATATATATATATATATATATATACATACATATATATATATATATATATATATATATATATATATATATATATACATACATACATATATATATATATGTGTGTGTGTGTGTGTGTGTGTGTATATATATATCGTTTAAATAATTCTTTATACATTATTCAGATATAGAGATGAATTGTTTTAACTGTACTATGAGCGTTTGTATATAATTCCGGTATCGATATATATATATATATATATATATATATATATATATATATATATATATATATATATATGGATGCATGTATGTAATTTTTGTCAATGTTATAAGGTATTTTGGTTCGTTTAACCTATAAACTACATTTATACCGAAGATGAGGGTTGAAGCCCCATAAAAAAATTTTAAGCCCAAATTCCAGTCCCAATTCTCCGACGATATAAGCAGACATAGTATATATTCTTTTGCTTTTTCACAGTTATCTAATACCAAGATTGTTTGCTTTTTTTAAAATTTATTTTTGATTCTGCTTTTAATTTTTCTTTTTACTATGACTATATATATATATATATATATATATATATATATATATATATATATATGTGTGTGTGTGTGTGTGTGTGTGTGTAATAATAAAATTCCTTATTTACATAATTTAATATTAATTTAATAACTTTTGTTCATAAAGTACGTTGGGGTTTGCGCGGTAATTCTGATCTTTCCCTCCAGACACACTATAGACTTAATTCAGCCTCTGTCTGTACTACTTTAGCCAATAGTTAGCGCGTTCTCTTTAAACACGGTTTTTTTTATCACGTGATCAACTGTGCTTAGGGATTATTCGTAGTTTTTTTAACCTGAGAAATCCCTACTTGAAAAGTGTGTGTGCAGGATCACATTGTCTGGGCTCACGATGTTGTAAAAGTATTTGCCTGTTGTATGGATTTCATGTATCTCACCAGAAATAAACACACACATTATATATATATATATATATATATATATATATATATATATATATATATATATATATATATATATATATATAATTTACAGTGCATTGGTAAATCATTAATATTTATATAAGAAATATTAAGCATTTATTCGTCTACCTACGGCTATTTACATTTTATAGTCTACATAGATATATTAGTCGTATTTCATAGAGTTGTGATTGTTTGCTTGTTCATACAGTTGTTTTGATTGTTTATATAAAAATATTATACTTATTTATTGGGATTATTAAATCCAAAGCGAATTTAATAATAGTATAACCTGAAATTCATTTACTTGAATTAATTTATCTTGGTTTATTTATTTATTATTATCATGATCAAGATCATGATCATTATTATTATAGTTATTATATTATTATTATGTAAATTCTAAATTTTTCAGCAATAATTTTGGGATTCATTTCAAAGGGAGTTTGTAAAAATAAATCAGTATATCAGTTCGTGTGGAATATTACCGAAATATATAAGAAATGTTACCAATGTATCTTGTGTTTTCTAGGTCTTATGAAATTTTCATTAATTTTTTGCATCAACAAACTTTTGAAACAGTTCCAAAGACTCCGCGAGAGATACACATATATACATTTGCCTCTTAATATTTATATATATTTCGCCTCTGTAATCGTGTGTTTCAATTCGACGGGCATTCCAAACGAAGACAGTTGTTTTTGTCGTTGCATTTGCCAGATCCGCTCGTCAAAGGGTGTCGCTTTAATGAGTGGCTGAGTCACGTGCGAATGTCGCATCAGTCACAGATCCGGAAGTGGTGACCGCCCTAAACCACAACTGCCGTATATGAAGGGGGCTGTGCGGTGCGCTCTACAATGATGAATAAAAAGAACTCGCTCTGTGGACTTCTTATCGGAACTACTTTAGGAGCACTAGCTATTTCTGGCCATGCTATGAAATGTTTCAAATTTTTAGTTTGATAAGAAAAAACCGTTCTCCAGTTTGAGCTTCTCTCGTGATTCATTGGAATTTCTTATGAAAAAAAAGTATTGTTCGTATTTGTTTACAATAGGCGTGGCCAGTTCAAAAGACTCCGAAAGGCCATATTAGTAGTGCATGTTAGCAGGGATCGATCAAGGCAAAGTTGGGCCCAGGGCCTCCTGGTTGTCTTTCGGCCCTCCCCTCCCCTCCTTTCAAGGCAAAAAAAAAATTTTTTTTTCAAATAGCATATACTCGATTTAGTATAACCTGAAATGCAAATGATTTTTCTACTCAGAACCATGGAGTAAGTAATGAGTAAAAAAAGTGACTGGAGTGATGTTTTGGTTTGGTTTGATGCGCTACGGTCTACTGTTTTTGCACACGAGGGCTAATGAGACCGGGACCTACTGCTTAAAGCCGATTCCGAACGGCTACGAATATCCATGCTATAGTGGGATTCGCACTCACGAACTCTGGTACCGACGATTAGCGCCCTAACCAGTCGGCCAGCGTTCGGCGACTGGAGTGATGTAAATAAGTAAACTGGAGTGCGTTTTAGATAAAATTGTCAACATTTTAACTGTTTTTATTTAATTTCTGATTAAACTTTCATGAAATATTACTTGAAGAATTAACAAAAAACATTTTCAACTTTTGTTAGTTAAATTATCTAAAATGTAATAATTAAGTCCCAAATTTTAGGGAGCCTCTAAAATTAGGGGGCCTAGAGCCTAGGCCCAGTCGGCCCGGGATTTAATCAGGCCCTGCATGTTAGGCCGGCGCTGCAGAACTGCATGTATGAATGCATGCATGTATGTATATATGTATGTATGCATGTCTGGATATATAAATTTGAAGTGAAAATTCCAAAAATATGTTATCAGGGTATGTACTGAGTTGCTAAAAATCCATGGCACGTTCGAAAAAATTTTCTATATATCTAATTTAAAAAGTAATCTTGGAAAAAAAATCATATATAATACATACATACGTGTGTAGCGGAGTAGTAGATATTCTCATTTTCAGAAGATTCTGACCAGAGACATAATACTCATATTCTATTCTATATTGTACTACATCATGGATGTATTTATACTGGAGGAGGGGGGGTCTGGACCCTCCGAAATATTTTCAATGTACGTTGAAAGATATTTTAAACTTATTTTAAACTTGTGTAAACAAATTTGTGTGCATTAGTAGTTTCCACTACAAGTGTTGAAAGATTGTTTTCATCCAATTAAAGAGTATTGATATTTCTTCAAAATAGAACTGATTACAGAAAGCTGAGAAATTAGGAATTCTTTTCAAAAGTAATAGTCATAACTATAAATGCAGATGAAAGTTTGACAAGCTAGCTAAAAGAATTAATTACTAAAAGAATTAATTGGCTACCATAAAAAGGTAATTTTTAAATTAAATGATTATGTCATACAGTTTTAGAATTTTGCTGTCATACAAGGTATGAAATTTGGTAAAATAAAAATAAAAAGATATGTCACAATTTCTTTCTCATTTTGGTAATTTATCTGGTCTTTCTCATTTGGTAATTTATCTGGTAAGTGTTGGAGTGAAAATTAAATATGCTGCAGTATTTACTAGGCAAGTTTAAACCTCGTAAAAATTTAGAGAATAAACTGAAAGATGCAATGTGGTTGCAAAATATATTTTTGAAGATACAATGAAATTGCATACATTGATGCTGATTCGTTTTATGTTGTATTTAAGTAAGTATGCAAATCTGGAGATGTATGAATGGATGTACTTTAAACGTGTGTGTGATGAGTATTTTGTATGAGATTAAAAGTTCACCGTACTTCGGATAAAGACTTTGAACCATCGCTGTAAAAAATTCTAGCTACGTCACTCCCTCTATTGAACTTCAGGTGGGGTCCCGAATAAACCATAGGTCCTGAAACCAACTTTGTATAAATCGGATCCTACCTGCTAATGCTAATCTTAGTTAAGCAATGATGAATTAGCAAGTATACTTCTGTACTGTCCAGTACGAACTCAACAAACGAATTAGCAAGTCGATTTCTGAATTTCATCGAAAAGAAATTTACGGAGATATAGATTTCTCTTTTGCCTCATAAAAGTTTTCGTGTGCTGTCATTCCTACTCTAGACATAACGAATGCAATGAGGAAATTCAGTGTCGCCATCTACAAAATGATGGAAGAAGCTAAACTTTCAAGCAGCGCAAATGTGGCGTATCTTCGTTCAAAATTCTTATCAATCTTGTCGATTTTAAGTAGTAGCAGTTGTTTATATGTTGAATAAAATTTTATTTAATATAAACAAGGCAGTTTATTTTAAGTCCATTATTAATGATTAAAAATTATCTTTCTCTTTTTAGTTATTCGAATAAAAATATATGTATTTCGAATAAGAAATCGAAAGAAAAAGAGGTTTTGTCTTTATTCATTAAAGTAAAAATAAATTTAATTAATAAATTTAAATTGATAATAAATAAGTAATAAATTTAATTTTATAAATAACGTAAAATAACTTTTTATTAATTATTTATTTATTTTTAATAAATTTGATTTAAGATCATTGTCAGAAATCTCGATGAGTTTTCAACACCCGAAATACCTTCAGCTCAAATTGCACTCCTCATCAACTTATTTATCCCACTTTATGTAAGTTAATGAAATTAAATCTTTCTTCCCACATATAATTACAGTTGAATGAATAATTTTGCATGCTCATTTATCTTGAAGATGTAATGGGAAAAAAGAAGTATTTTTCTTTTAAATTAAAGATAAATGTAAATGTAAAGATAAGTAAAATTTAAAAAAATTAAATTTTTATTTCAAAATTTAATTTTATTTAAGAATGCAGTTTAAAGTAAGAAATAAATTAATAAATCTCGACATCAATAAATTCAATTTTGATTAAGCATACAGTTTAATGTAAAAATAAATCAATAAATGTTGACATCAATAAATTTAATTTTGTAAATTATTTTAGGTTTTAATTTTTAAAAAATTAAATTAAAAATTAGTGGGATAATTTTCTAACACCGCTAATTCATTCATCTCATTTAGCACTAATCATCAACTTACATTCATCACACTTTACGCAAGTTAATGAAACTAAATTCCTGTTTCATTCAACTGATTAGATTTGAAATTCATCTATGAGTTTCATCTATGAATTTCAAATGAATGAATAATTTTTCAAGCTCATTTGAAACATGTTCATTAATAATATCAAATTTCAAACTAGACTGAACCAATTACGTATTTTGCTATTTTTTTTTTTTTTTTTTTTTTTTTTACTAAATAACATAAAATTTAGTAAGAAATTATTTTAAGTTAATATTATATTTACCAGAACATGCACAATCCTGTTTAACAGTTTTTAGTATAGGTATAAATTTTTTTAGCAAAATTAGTAAAAATAAAAGGTAGGTAAAATTTAAAAGATATTAAATTTTTAATTCAAAGCTTAATTTTGATTAAACATACAGTTTTAAAACATTATGTTTGAAAAAGTACTTTTATGTCATTGTCAAAGAGCAATATATAAAATTCCGGAATTTTTTTCTCATTATCAACATCTATTATTTAATATATATATATATATGTAAGGAAAATTCTCAGGGGTTTTCAAAACTTAATCAAGAGCTACAAATTCCGGAATTTTGCATTTCACTTTTTAACCCCTAAATTGACCACTGGGGCTACAGTTTACACCCTCAGAGAAGGTGGCCTGACCAATTATAACTCTAGATGGCCCTAGCGGACAATTTAGAAAATTTCCAAATAAAAAGGAGATACATGCTGTCGGAGGCAGATATTTTTCCACAAATGCTGACCCAGGTGTTAAGGGTCTTGTACATGATAGCTGACCCTTCAGCTTGTCCTGTCCCTATGATGAAGTGGGATATATCCTCCAACGTAATCCTAATAAAGGTCTTTAGTTATAAAATATATCAGTTTTATATGATTGCAACCACCCATCGAAAAGTCCGTATCATTACACATATATAAACATATATACACACATATATATATATATACATATATACATACATATATATATATATACATATATATATATATATATATACATATATATATATATATATATATATATATATATATATATATATATATATATATATATATATATATATATATATATATATATATATATAGAGAGAGAGAGAGAGATGTATATATGTGTGTGTGTGTAATTTTCATAAAAAATTCAATAATAAATTATAATATTTATTGCTAAATTAGTTATTAATATATTTATGATTAAATTATTTATTAATATATTTAATATTAAATTATTCATTAATATAGTTAATAAAGTAAAACTAGTTGTTTTACAATTCTTATCAGTAGTGAGTATAAATAACAGTGTCTGTAGTTTCATTTAACTATTTGTCACAACGCCTGAATTTTATTGATCCGTCTCCGAAAAAAGGTAATATAGCCATGATATCACGGTATGACTAGAAACAATATTCATTGTAACTGTGGAGTCAGAGAAAGAAAAAAAAATTTGCAGGTGTATCATAGAGTTGGCAAGGTTAGAGCTGTCGATCTTTGATATCACTTACTTTGCAGTCGCTCTTTATCTATCGGGATTGTTGGGGTCTTATCTACCGGGAATTTTGCCATCCGGAAGTGTCTTATCTGACGACAAAGCGAAAAGTACATACACCACTCCCAGCGGAACCAATGCCACCTGACGCGGAGGAACAAGAGGGCGTTTTATCAATTGCCAAAGCGAAAACACACGTAAAAGAGAAAAAAAAATATGGAAAATTCCTGATGAAAAATACATATGTTCGCCCATTTTGTTCATTGGTGAATTTATCAACTTTCATAGTCTGACTACTATCTCTAAAAGCAGATAAATTTTGAATCGTCGGTATATTTTTTAAAAACATGTTTTATTTAATTTCGAAATAGAATAACTTTAATCTTTAATCCACGACCGAAAAATATTATTTTAGACTTGTTTGCAGCTTTAAATTCTGTTTAATTTATAAAAGTTTTCAAATGAGTAGTTTAGATTGCTGTGAGAAAAGAATCCGAAGATTTATTTTCGGATAACAAATCTCATTTCAAAGCAGATGTCTCATACAAAGTTGCCCTGGTTATTATCGTCTTTAATCTGATGAATCGAATAATATTATATAAGAATTTCTTGCATTTTGTAATTAGCTTATCTTAAATTTTTGTTAATGAATAGTTTAGAAATAAATTGCTGACTAGTGGATAGTGCGAACTAAATAAGATGTAAATTTAAAGAACAAATTGAATATTCTTTTAATGCAAGCTATTTATTAAAAAAAATCACAATTATTTCAATATTTTTTAATCACCGAATTATGGATTTAATTATTCCAATAAAAACACTAGATTTCATTCTTCTTTATCCACTCCTAATTGGTTATGAAGGCTAGAATGAACATACTAAAAGAAGAAAACTAACTGTCTTTCCATTCCAGCAGATGAAGCCACGGCTGTTGTTATTTGGTAGACAAACTGGATTTCAAGTTCTGAACTACTCTCTTTACCTCCCATTACATAAAATGAATTCCACCAGTCATAATCAATCATTGTATTACCCCTACTACATACTTTCTGATAACAACCCCTAAATTCTTGGAAAGCACATGCTATCTATTTACACTTATTTACTTATTGGTATTACTGTACTGACTGATTCCCCAATTCTCCTGTCTTTGGAATATAGGTTTTAAAAGATGTGGAAAAAAATTATTTAAATCAAGATTTAAATAATCTGATTTAAATCATGCCAACCTGCTAGTGACCTTTTTAAAAATTGAAGACAAGCAAAAAAGAGGAAGCCCCCCCCCCCCACCAGGTACATAAATTCTCTAGAGAGGGATTGAAGAGAACTAGGAGTCCATCATTGGCGATCTATTGTCTTTGACAGAGTCAGGTGGAGGAAAGCTCTTGGAGATGGCCTTGGCCAGTAACAAGCTGTAGTGTTGACGAAGAAGTTTAGAAAACTAAGACAAGAAGATTCGAGGACCTTCTTATAGATAAGAAGTCGCTTTTCAAAGCAGATGTCTCATATAAAGTTGGCCTGTCTCTTTAATAATCTGACGAATCGAAAAACATATTAGAACTGCTTGTATTATTAAATCCCGCTTCCCTTATTTATTTTTTTATTGAATAGTTCAGATTACCGTAAGACAAATAATATATTTATTTTCACAAAAAATTTGAAAAAATCTTCTTCAGACGTCGATTTGACGTAGGTTATCTTTCTAGGGTTAAACAACTTTTTAAATTAATAATTCAGATAACTGTGAGATAAGAGGAACATATAAGAATTGCTTGCATTTTGAAATTCGCTTACCTTAAATGTTTATTAATGAATAGTTCAGAAAACTAAGACAAGAAGATTCGAGGACCTTCTTATAGATAAGAAGTCTCTTTTCAAAGCAGATGTCTCATATAAAGTTGGCCTAACTGTCTCTTTAATAATCTGACGAATCGAAAAACATATTAGAACTGCTTGCATTACTAAATTCCGCTTCCCTTATTTATTTTTTTTTTTTATTGAATAGTTCAAATTACCGTAAGATAACCAATATCCGAAGACTTATTTTCAGTTAGCAATTCTCATTTCACAGTAGATATCTCATATAGTGTGGTACTGATAATTGTAGTATTTAATCTGACGACCAAAAAATATTACTTTAGACTTGCTTGCTATTTTAAATCCTGCTTCTCTTAAACAACTTTTTAAATTAATAATTCAGATAACTGTGAGATAAGAGGAATATATAAGAATTGCTTGCAAATTCGCTTGCCTTAAAATTTTATTAATGAATAGTTTAGAAAACTAAGACAAGATTCGAGGACCTTTTCATAAATAAGAAGTCTCTTTTCAAAGCAGATGTCTCATATAAAGTTGG
>CM063498.1:191278859-191281359 GCA_032207245.1 Pardosa pseudoannulata
TTTCCATATATTCTGTTTATATATACATACACACTCCTATGTATTTAATTTCAAATGTATATGTTTGCCATCTCTAAGCTAGGGTGAAGATCCAAAATAATAAAACATCATCCATTATGAATCCATTAAAAACAATAGATATTATATTAAAATGCCTTTAAATTGAAAATCAATTGGATAAGTTCAATAAACCATGCGTTGTATATTTTTCTGTCACGGCAGGTGTGTCTCGAATTTTTAAACTGCTGTCCCGAAATTATCACAGACACTCCACACTCAAAATTACGAAGTCAGCGAATTTTTAAATATTTAAACAGGATGTGGAAATGATGTCTCGAAGTGAGCATGCGAAATGAAGCCGGAGAATTCGTAGACTGTAATTACTGATTCGTGAATGGCAGCAGTGAGAATAACCACGGCTCCGATAGTTAAAATCATTTACTTAAACAGCTGTCCTTTTATATAAAATCGTTTAGGCGGATATCATTTGATTAGAAAAAGAACGTATTTTGCGTTTCTTTCCATTTCCGCGTTGCCTTTGACGCTCATTACAAGGTCCTTTTTTTCTTTTTTACGATTTTATTTTGTTACCTAACTATTCGTCACCATTAGAGGTCGTAATTCCAATGTTTAAATGGCGGGGGAAAATAAGCGGTAATTTCATTGGCAGGAAATTAGTCCAGAAAAAAAAATCGTTTGGCATGAATTTTGCATGTGAGTGGATGCAGATTAAGACAACGATCCATCAGTTCATCAATATGCGCGGCGTTTGTGTTTGTGTTTTTTTGCCCTGGGGCGGGGAGAAGAAGTGCGAGTTTGGTGTTTGAAAAGGGAAAACTCCAAAATAGAAAACGGATTCGAGGTCGGGTCGATGAAACGGAGCGTTCGTTCGCCTTTTTCCCGATTCGAAAAATCTTCTCTCCGCAGCGATTCGTTCTATTTCTCGCTCTCCCTCTCTCTGGCAAAACCAGAATCTTACCCAGATTGTATTCATAATTAGGGCAGACGAGAGTAAGAAAGAAATCTATGCTAAGTTGATTTTTTAAACTTAAACAAGGAGCTATTCACTGTAGGCGGTGGAGGAAAATAATTATGTACATAGGAAATACCGATGATTATGTATGTAAATATATATGTATGTACTATTTTTGTATCCACACAAACACACATATATTGCATAAATACATACATACATCACTTTGTTGATATGAATAAACACATTCATACATGCACACATGTATGAACCTGTATGTAAATATATACATACATATATACATACATGCATACTTAAATAATTTTATTGAGGCATGAATAAATAATCATATGAATTAACACTTACATATATGTATACAGGTATGTGTCTATGTATATATATATATATATATATATATATATATATATATATATATATAGACACATACATTTATATGCATTTATACACAGATACATACACATATATATATACATATATACATACATAATTTTACTGAGACATGGGGAAAGAATTATATGAATAAACACTTTCATGTATGTATGCATGTATGTGTATATATATTTATATTCAGATACATACACACAAATATATACATATATATATCTATATATACATATATATGTATATATATGTATGTATGTATATAAATGTATGTGTATGCATGTATGTCTATACATGTAATGATAGAAAAGCGCGTAATAAATTATTAAACTTTATTCAATATTCTTTCTCATGTATGTATGTATATGTGTGTATGTATCTGTATATAAATATATATATATATATATTTATATATATATATATATATATGTATATATATATATATATATATATATATATATATATATATATATATATGTCTGTATGTATATATATATATATATATATATATATATATATATATAAACACATACATGTATACATACATGAAAGTGTTAATTCATATGATTGTTTCTGCATGTCTCAGTAAAATTATGTAAACATGCATGCATGTATATGTATCTGTATATACATATTTACATACAGGCATATACATGTATCCATATATGAATGTGTTTCTTCGTATTTTCCCGTCTGTATGAACAAACTGATGTATGTATCTTTTTTTCTCTAGCTTTTTAGGTAGAATGAAGGATACATCCAATCCTGTGTTGGTGATCTAAATTCGGAAGTGTTTCTGTATAAATGAAATGAAGTTTATATGATTGACGCATTGTATTAAATGTGCATAAATAAACACGAACATTCAGTAATAATGAAAGTAATGAGTAATAACGAAAAACAGATATATGAGTTTCGTCAAACAAGAGGGTAAGTACTTAAAACGATATTTTTTAAAAAATTTCTAAAGTGTATTTTTTTTTCTAATAATATTCTGTGTAATAATTCACAGTGGTCATCAAGCAGAGGGTGTGGAGCACCCTGTAAAGTGGTTTACTTTGAATAAGATATCTATTATTTTGTATGGCCTAAGCTTACATGAAAGACCTGATAATCCAAGCAATG
>CM063498.1:191286359-191336359 GCA_032207245.1 Pardosa pseudoannulata
GGAAATTTGGTGATTCACCCAGGATTTCAAAATAACTCTACTTGCTTTAACATTAGAACGCCCGAAACCTTGCTACTCGCAAAGAATGTCGACTGATGTATATATAGATATATATATCTATACATGTATATATATATATATATATTATATATATACATTATATATATATATATATATATATATATATATATATATATATATATATATATATATATATATATATATATATATATATGTATATATATATATATATATATATATATATATATATATATATGTATATGTGTATATATGTATATGTATATATATATATATATATATATATATATATATATATATATATATATATATATGTATATATATATATATATATATATATATATATATATATATATATATATATATATATATGTATATATATATATATATATATATATATATATATATATATATATATATATATATATATATATATATATATATATATATATATGCATATATATATATATAAATATTTATATATATATATATATATATATATATATATATATATATATGGGAGGTTATGAAATTTTAAGGTTATTTTAAGATTAAAAATTAAACTGTTGATTAATAAAAAAGAGAGGGAACTTCTTGTGAAGTGGAAGAATGTCGGGGTAAAACAACTCTATATAAGAGCAGAGCGCGCCAAATTTCAGAGAGAACAGGTAAATTTTGTGGGCTGATAACTAGCTATCCAAATGATTCCCTTCTTGAGAAGTAAAAGGCTAAAATGGAATAAACTTTTAATGCCTGGAATGATGTCTTTCACATTTTTCTTCGCAAGCTTTGAGCCTGCTATGAATATATGTATATATACATCAATAAATATCATGCATTTCTTTATCCAGATTATTAGAAACTAAATCAACCCACATAATCACATCTTTCAGTAAATGGATTCAGAGAATTCAATTATTTTGAATTCGGTCCATGTGAGTGAACAAATATTATCATTAATCCAAAACGTTCTCATATATGCAAAAACAGTTTTTACCTTGTGATTATTTACCCGCTCTCTTTTTCTTCCTTTAACCTATTACTCATTAATTATTATTTAATGTTTACGAGTTGGTAACAGCCCAAATACTCTGCGTTTCTTTGTTTAGGGGAAATGGACAGAAAAGCTGCCCCTATCTAAACAGTCCAAGTCATTGCAGCCAGGCTATAATCACGCAACCCCGGTATTTAAGGACAGAAGGTGTAATTTACGACGTCTGTTTCTGCCGTGTACACTCGTACACAGAGCGTATGATGGGTTAATTTACATGGTAGCGAATCTACAAACAGAATCCGGGAAGGGGAGGTAACTTGCATGTATGTATGTTTTCTTTTTTCAATATGATGGTCATTAAAGTTAATAGCCACCTTAGAACTCGACATTTCCATCTCGTTTATAATTTCCCCCTTCGAACACGTCACTTCACAGATATTTAATTGTGCTCTGCGTGCCACCTGTTTCTCATTACAGATTAAATATATGGGCCGTTCTAAGTTGTTTTTCATAACTTTGGTGGTTTTTGATATAGGCTACAAACACTCAAGTTCTTAATTTTCCGTAGACATTCTAGAAATCACGGAATAATTATTAAAATACACATTAGTACTAAAAAACACAGATTTCACGATTTACGCGGTTTATTTTCGGAAAAAATTTTCTTTCTATATATAATCTCTAATCTTGCATAAATTATCAGATATTTAGTTTAGTTTGGTTTGGAGTGCTACGGCCTACTCTTTTGCAACACGAGGGCTTATGAGACCGTGACTTACAGCTTAAAGCCGATTCCTAATGGCTACGAACACCTATGTCTTAGTGGGATTCGAACCCACGAACTCCGGTCAGTATCCGAACCAATCGGGCATCGTTCGGCTTTAAATTATCAGAGAACAAACATGTGGTTTGCATTATTTGATTTTTAAAAAGCTTTTTAGTATTGTTTCAAATGACTAATTAAAACTGTGATTGTTTAGTAAAATTATTTTTACGGAACCTATTAAGGGGTCTCATAATGTAGTCTTAGTACACATTGAAAATATATATGTTTTAAACTATTTGAATACTTTATAAAATTATACAAAAAATTGGGAGGTATTTAATACCTATTTCCCCTTTTATGAAATTACCTCTTTGATCACAGTAAAATTAAAAAATAATTAATGTATTATAATATAATAATTTCTAGAAAGAATTTATACATGTACCATCTATAAAAATACTACACCACTTTTATAATTAATCATTTAGATTAATTTTAATAACGTTACTAGTTAATATGACCAGTTATGATTACATTTTTTTTCCTTTTTTTTCAAAAATGCATACATTTTTTAACTTTTTTTAAAAAAAAATTTCTATATTATTAATTTCATAAGAATAAAGTTTTAAAATCATTTTAATTTAAGTTGTAGGTCATTATCTACATTTCAAACGAAATTAACTTAAGAACCTTATTATAATATACAAATATTATTAAAAATACTCCAGTATTAATTTTTCTACATTTTTCAATATAATTAAGATTGTGATTGTGCGCTAATTCGTCATTGTGTAACAGTTGAAACAGGTCTTAAATATCGCAGAAAATTTTGTATATTTTTATTAAAAACATGATGGATGTTAGAAAGCTTTTTCATTTTCTTTTTTTAATAAACTATTAATTTATAGATATTAAACTTTGTACACGTATAAATTTAAGTATAACTAAATTAATCGTATTGAAGTTTTTATGGATATAAGATAAAGATTTTGAAAATCTCATTTTCTATGAAAATGTCTATGTCCTATGAAATGTTAATTTTTAAAATACTCGCGACTTAATTGTACATAGATTTGTACAAAATGTTTACTAAACACTCTTTATACAAATTAAAATAAATATGTGTATTCGATTACTTATTCGATAATTATCGTTTCTATTCTGTGAGACTCAATTATACTACTATTATATTAAATGTATTATGAGTACAATTATTATGAGTTATTTAATATAGCTTCAGTTATATAACTTTTAAAATTTGTAAATTAGAAACTAATATCTTTTATTAAATAGAAGCTAAATGCCTTTTTTATTGTGGACATCTACTATGATCATGCGAGTAATATATTTTATTTTATAGCTTGAAAAAGGCTAATTAAAAAAATTTCATTAAGAGATTTTTATTTTTATAATTTTAAAATGCCATATGAATTTAGAGATTTACAGAATAATACAAATATTTTATATCAACTTCATATAAAAGTTTAGTTTCTAATATACATATTTTCAAAGTTATCTAGTGGGTAGGTGAATTTTATTTTTTTTAATTCGGTGAATATTTTTTAATGTTATTTCTAAAAATATGCTACTAAAACGTACAAACCTAAATCATTCTTTAAAGCTAGAACATTAAAAGAGCTTGTGAAAATTTTATTATAAAAGGAACATAATGTTATATTTATTAATGAATCAAAAAATGGTTTTTATAATGCAGATTTTAAGTCTCGAAAGGTACTATGTCCCCTTAAGCACCTGTTGGAGAGGTGAGGGCACGTTAGCCTCGCATACACCTCGTTTCCTTTGTCCAGTAGCCGAATGATGGCTGAATGTTTAGAGTGCTGTTCTTCGGAACCGGAGTTCATGGACTTACTGTTTTTATTAACGGCAAGATAATCATTTCTGTATGTACAGTCTACGAAAAAACTTACCGAATCATCAAGTAAATTGAAAAACTCTAGGATGTTTTTAAATTAGAGAAAATTTTCATCAATTTAGTTTGTTGATCTCATTTTCAAAAAAGTATTTGAAATTTTATTTATAATTTTAGGAATGCTTAAATTCTAAATTTGATATGGTTCTGTGGTAATTTAATTGAAAAATTTTGTTTAGTACATACAATTAAACACGTATCTCTAATGAAAAACATTCTATAAAAATATATCTGTAGAAAAAAAATTCTATAGAGAATTTCATATCGTTAAAAAACCGAGCGGAGCAATGGTTGAATAGCTAGGGCGCTGGTATTCGGTACCGGAATTCATTGGTTTGAATCACACTATGGCATGGATGTTCGTAATAGCCGTTCGAAATCGGCTTTAACACTTTGACTACCATGGCTATCATATGTGATATCCAGTGATATTTCCGTTGAGACACTGGCTATCCGATATGATAGCCATGGTGTTTTAACACTTCAGGCCATGGCTATCAAAGATGTTATCAGTTACATGAAAATCGTATTGGAGTTTGATTGTTGGGCTCCCTACGATGTGTTAGGTATACGTGGTTTGCGCAAATTGGTATATGTGACGATTTTATGAGCTAAGTTTTATGAAAAATTAAATATTTGGAACATGCAACAAAAAAGGGAATATATATAAATAGAGAGAGTTTGTTTTAAAATATTGTTTGTTTTGAAATATTGTTTTTATATATAGTTTTATGTTGAAAAAATACAAATTACACAAAAAAAAAAAGTTTTGCCCCGTTGTGGACATTTGCAATTTTGGCTTGGCAGTCAAAGTGTTAAGCAGTAGGTCCCGGTCTCATTAACCCTCGTTTTGCAAAAAGTAGACCGTAGTGCTCCGAACCCCCCCCCCCCCAAAAAAAAAAAAAAAAAAAAAAAAGCTCTTTTTCAGTCGGAATTGGGACTTGGCATTTTAAGATCCTCAAAGCGTTCGGTGACGTCACCTTTTGTATTAAGAAACAATTATAGACTTGCTCAATAGATTGGGAGACGGAAGCCGAGGGGTTGTCCACTTATTTATATCGCGTGGCGATGTGATTGACCGACCCAGATTGCAAAAGAGAAACACGCCGAGAGAGACTTTCAATGCCAATCGGTGCCAGAGGTAAGTGGAAGAAGAGACGGAATGCTTTTTTCCTCCTCTCTCCGTTTCGAAGGATTGGGATCAGGTGTTTCGGGCTCGGATCACGGCGAGAGGTGTATGGACTTGGGTGTTGGAGCGAGCTTTTATCCTCGTCGTGAGCGATATGGAATTACGTTGGCGTAGCAATTGGGTCTCCACGGGAGAAGGTGATATCACACGTTAGAGAAATGCTCCACAGCGTTTAATGCTCGGGGGAGGGAAGCTAGGATGCGCTTGATGACAGGTTTACTTTTTCTCTTGCTTGTTTATAAGTACATAGATTGATTAATTGCATGTAATATAAAAATAATTACAAACTTATTGTAGAATAACCGTTTTTAATATATCGCAGAATAAATATATATGTAATGAGACGGACTTCTCGATGGGGGGTTGCAGTCATGGCCATAAAAATGATACCGTTTCAGCTAAAGACCTTTATTAAGATAACGTTGAAGGACGGGTTCCCACTTCATCATAGGGACAGGACAAACTGAAGGGTCAGCTAGCATGAAGTTCTATGTACAAGACACGTAACACCTGGGTCAACATCTGTGGGAAAATATCTAGAAAAATCTGTCTCCGACAGCGTGTATCTCCTTTTTATTTGGAAATTTCCTAAATTGT
Source organism: Pardosa pseudoannulata (assembly GCA_032207245.1). NCBI lineage: Eukaryota > Metazoa > Arthropoda > Arachnida > Araneae > Lycosidae > Pardosa > Pardosa pseudoannulata. The sequence continues at coordinate 191,291,875 of CM063498.1, forward strand.
CCGCTAGGGCCATGTAGGATTATAATTGGTCAGGCCCCTTCTCCGAGGGCGTAAACTGTAGCCCCAGTGGTCAATTTAGGTTAGGGGTTAAAAAGGGGAATGGAAAATGACGCGGGAATTTTTACCCTTGATTTAAGTTTTGAAAACCCCTGAAAATTTTCCTTACATATATATTCAAATAATAGACCAAATTTTTATCCTATCATAATTCTACACGTACATACACATTTATCTATCAATCAATTACTCTGTCTTTTTCTCTCTCTCTCTGCCGAACAATGGCCGATTGGTTAGGGTGCTGACCTTCGGTACTGGAGTTCGTGGATTCGAATCCCACTGTGGAATGGATGTTCGTAGCCGTTCGGATTCGGCTTTAAGCTATAGGTCCCGGTCTCATTAGTCCTCGAGTAGCAAATAGTAGACTGTGGCACTCCAAACCAAAACTAACCTCTCTCTCTCTCTCTCTCTCTCTCTCTCTATATATATATATATATATATATATATATGTATGTATGTATGTATGTATGTATATATATGTGTGTATGTGTAATAAGACGTACTTCACGATGGTTGGTTGCAGTCATGGTCATAAAAAGGACCCCTTATCTCAATGATTTTAAAAAGAAAGACTGGCCTTTTATTCCCTTATTCTAAACCTTAGATTACTATCTCTCTATATAAAATGCTTATAGAAAGATATTGATAGAGATATAACACCGTATGCTAACAAACTGATTGAATATTAATAAACACTGTGTTGTATAAAAAACTTCATTTTTGCTTATTTAATTTTAATTTAAAATTTAAATATTTAATTTTAATTTAAAATTTAAATATTTAATTTTAATTTAAAATTTAAATATTTAATTTTAATTTAAAATTTAAATATTTAATTGTAATTATCAAATTTAAATATTTAATTTTATTACGATGCATCGATGTAAGTAAATTTCATAATATGTAATGTTTGCTAACTCTCGTTCTGATTCTATAGATGGACATTTCTTAACCTAGAAGTTTTTCATTGTACAGCAGGACAGAGTTATATTAAAACGGAAGGAAGAAAGGAAGGGAGATAGAATACTTTTAATGTGCAATCTAGTTCAGGTCTTATTGCGATTATCTTGAAGTGTTAGGCTAGTTTATTAATCTTAAAACACAGCCTTAGTGATGTAATTAGTTACAAGAGTAGGAATAGTCCATACTTTACAAGGGATGAGCAACAGAAAGTGTTCCTGAGTGACGTTTGACTGAAAAATCATGCTGTAGAAGTTCACACTGTTAAAATTAATATGAGTAACCCAACTATGATAAGTAACAACCAAGGCCATAGGAAAGGGGGGATTTAGGGGGACTGGTCCCCTTCAAAATTCTAAAAACACTGTTTCGTGGAAAGAAAATGAACCATGCGTGGGATTGTGTCATCAACTTAACTGTGCACAGAGAACAGTGTTCTTAAAACAGTGTGTTTAGTGACGTTGAACCAAACGTCTGTATGCCGAACGATGACCGAATGATTAGGGTGCTGGCCGTCGGAACCGGAGTTCGTGGGTTCGAATCCCACTGTAGCATGGATGTTCGTAGCCGTTCGGATTCGACTTTAAGTAGTAGGTTGCAGTCTCATTAGTCCCTGTGTTGCAAAAAGTAGACCGTAGCGCTCCGAATCAAACCAAACGTACGTATTCGACGAGTAAAAGCAGATAAGATAGATGCCACTTTTAGCAACGTATCACAATATTGATGCACAATCGGAATAAATTCTGAAATTTTTTTTTTTCAAATTTTCAACGCAAGCATATTTTACGACCTGCAGAGAAAAAAAAATTCGGATATTTCGTTTTCTTTCAAAATTATTCATTTTAGTAGGTTACTCTTCTGTTTTAAAAATTAGAATTGAACATCATGTATGGTTTTCAATATTAATTTATTACTATTAAATTGATTGTGTAGTTACTTCATTACTCATTCTAAATTTAATTTTGTTCATTATAACATTTTTTAATCATTTTGATATTTTAAATCCCCATTGTATTGTGATACTCATCAGGGTTATATATACATAAGAAAACCTGTAGTTTTACTGAAATATTATTCACAAAAAACAATGTCTTTCTCACTGGTTCCCCTTCGAATATAATTTTTGGCTACGGTGCTGGTAAGAACTATGCGTATATTTACGATATATAAAGCCGAATCATGACCGAGTTGATAGGTCGCTGATCGTCGGTACCGGAGTTTGAGGGTTAGACTCCCACTGTAGGCAAAGTTGTTCTTAGCCGTTCGAAATCGGCTTTAGGCAGTTGGTCCCTGTCTCATTAGCTCTCATGCTACAAAACGGTAGACAGTAGCGCTCCAAACCAAACCAATCTGTGCATATAGGTTGAGAAACCGTTAAATATCTGATGGCTTATACTAACTTCTTTTACAAAATAATAGTAAACTATTTTTTAAGTTGCCATTATTCTTTAATAGGCCTTAGCTTACTGCTAAACCAGCGATAGGATTACAAATCCGCTAATCATCAACTGAGCTCACGATTTTCTAAACTGTGCTCATATTTCAAATTTCTGTCAAAACGGAAAGAAAACACTTTCGACAGGGTAGATTGCTCTAAGCTGTTTTGTACGTTGCTCTTTTTTTTTCTTCCTAGAGGGTTCCCATTTAAAGAGCTCTCGTTTTGCCTCCTCTTCAATATTTCCCATTCATTACCAGAATCTGTGGAGCAGAAGCCAATGACACCTTGCGTTTCGCGGATACGCCGATCCTTTTCCTCAAAGAGGAACCGAGAGGTTGGCAAAAATAAGAACAACAGCGTTTTACGCGTTGATAAGCACAACCCGTAAAACGATAATACTCGATGTACAAGATAAATTGCTGCTCATTTGTCAAAAACATGTAAGGAAAGCAATAAATCCCCGCAAAACGCCATCTCCGTATTTCAAATTTCTTTGAATTAGAAATAATTATAATAAAACCAACAGGGGTGTTTATGAGGCCGAAAAAGTTCTTCGGAAAACTTTATGGATTTATAAGTTAAAAGGGATACATAAACAAGTGCTAGTGAACAACATTTCGGATCAGGGAAGAAAACAATTAAATTAAACAACTAAACTGCAGAATTCATCTCCCAAGCATTTCTACCCTCAAAATTGCTAATGACTTTTGTCTTTATTACTATCTTATTGCAGTGTGCTGTCAGAGTAGCTTACTAAGTTTCAACCTATTATTTTATGATTGATACTAGTGGACAACATCACAGCAGTTGGGGGATTATTTGAGAGTCTTATAGAAGGTGTTGTATTCTTCGATTCGCTTTTAAACCTTTCGTTTGCCTTAATAAGATTACTTCCCCCTTTATGATCTTACGAAATACACATGCTGCAGTTCGAAAACCAGCTATAGACCTGCTAACATTTCGTATGGCATTAGCTAGTCAAGCTAATAGATGGATATTCCTCAGGGAAAGGGAAAGGTGGTCTGGCTAGCTTCCAAGAAAAGTAGTCCATGATGGTGTGCACTGAGCCATTATGGGAAATCATGCCAAAGTCTGTTAGAACTATAGACGATAGATGAAAGTATGACAATGGCTCAAACAAAGAGGACCTGCTACATACGTGCAGAATATCATGCACCCTTGTGTATTGCAATAGGTTTGTTATCTTTCCATGGTAAATAATTGCCATTAAATAGAATTTTCCATTTGCTTATAGTGGTTCAGTAGAAAGTACATTTGCCACCCTTAGAATTTAAATATAAACATAAAATTTGACTAAATATAGTACATTTTCTTAAATTTTGTTGTTTAATTGATAAGAAAACAAGAGAAATTGGAAAAAAAAATTGGAATAAATGATTCCTGAAAGGGTAAACTAAACAGAAAGAAGCAAAGGTAAATAATTCGTAGCTTTATTTCTTCGGTAATACAGAAAAGTTTAGAACGATTATCTCGGAATCCCAGGGTTTAACCGGAGTACAATCACTCCTGAACTAAGGTTATAGGGGTATTTTTCAAAATGCTATTGGATTGTTAATAGAGTAAAGTGAACTGCTCTAACTGTCGTGTAGAGGTTGAAATTAATGATAAAAAGAAGCAAAGTTTGAAAGGAAAGAACTAAAATCAGGACTGTTTCTAAATTGCCTCTGTCTAGTCATTTATTCCCGCGTCTGGAATATTGCAGCCCCGCAGATCGCGATTAATCTCACGCAGAGGTTGGCGATTCGTCCTACATACGAACTTCTCGTAAACGAGACAGAAATTACAGCTGCCTTCACGTAGCGAAGTAGTAACCTGACATGCACGAAGCGTCTTCCAAATCCTATTCTTATCATCCGAGAGGAGGCGGAGGTGGTGGAAAATGCAGTTCCGGAAGTGGGTCGCAGAGTCTCGAAACTCGGTTTCTGGGTTGGTTTCGATTTTTCGGCGGGATCTTTCTCTCTCCCTATCTGCTCAACCTTGAAAAAAGAGAGGAGCCGGCGGTCAGTCCCCATTGTCTGCAGTCACAATGGCGACCAGCTTGCCAAAGATGGTAATCAAAGTATGTTAGTGTTTCTCCGTTCGCCCGTGGCTCATTAACCCCAGAGGTGGCAGGGATCGCTACTGTGTTAACAACCCCAGGTTGCTAGAACGGACAGGTAAATTCGAGAACTAACTGAACATATATTGAGAGTGCGTCAGTAGAGACTTATATGCGGTATATTATCCTAAAATCTAAAAGGCACTGTGTATTTCCGCCAGATTTTTTTTCCTTGAATTTAGCACAGTAGTGGTTCTAGTATATGAGAAGAACCTGCTAATGATTATCGACGAATAATTAAAAACTAGCAAATGTGCCCGAGCTTCGCTACGGTGAACTTAATAAATTACTTTTAAATAAAAATTTTTTTTCGTATATAACTCTCTCTAAATTCGTCACAGTGCAGTTAGAGTCATTAGCATATTTATATATTTCTATTATATTGTTGATAGAACTGGATGGCTAAGGCCGGGGCAGAGTTTTACCACTCTTATATTGTTGATAAACATTTCATTGTAACGTAAAAATTAACCAAGAATTAAAATTAAAATTAGTTCGCATATAAAAATGCTATAATTTGCGTCACATAGAAATGAAATTTAATCACTTTATATCTAAATTTAAATGTCAAATCGAATGGATACCACGCAGACTATATTTAAATAATATAAAATAAGAAATGAATAAATGAGATATTTAAAGAAATGACGTCATAATGATAAAAAAAATATCGTTTTCACCTATTTATTATGTGATAAATTGAAATTTTTATCTCCTGCTTTTAACCGAGGAAAACAACAAACGTGTAAAACAATTACTTGGGATGACGTCACATTGCTAGAAATATTGCTTCTTTCACTTAGTTATGATGCGATAAATTAAAGAATTAATCGTTTGCGTTTAACCGGGGAAAATAATGCTTGGAATAATGACATAAAATGCTCGAAAAAGGGGAAAGGAATAGATTTTGAACGTTAAAAATTTATAAAAACCTTCTCAGGTATATACCAAATAATTTCCCAAATTTTCACGGCGATTGGATGCATGGTTTTTGAGTCTATCGAGTACAGACATACAGACAGACACAAATTCATTTTATATATATAGATTATGTTGGACATAATGTTCTTAGGTACAAAATAAAATTCAAAACAAAATTTTAAGAACTATTTTCAGTTTATGTGAAGGAGAAAATATATTTGTGTGAAGAGGATATATCCTATTCAAAATTATTAATTTACAAATGCAGACAGACTACCTAAACCAATACTTCTGAAAGAATGTCTAAGGGATTCTTATGGCAATGTTGAAATATTTCTCCAATCAAAATTAAGTATTAGACATGTCGACACTTTGGTAAACAAACACAAATACCCTATTTTGAAGGAGATTCTATGCATCACATCAAGCCATTTGCATCATATATGTGCAGAATTTTTCTGATTGAAATCACAAAAGCGGACACACACCTGCATTTCTTCAGGAAGTTTTTGACATTTCTACCAAGAACAATTATTAATTTAGGGATACGCTTCAAAGCAAGTTCATTTTGAAGAAATAAAAAAAGATTTTGCTAACAAAGACCATTTTTTTTTCATTTTTTAGTATGATGCAAATTGTTAAGAAACTAAAGCTGCTAAACTAACGGAAAGAGAGATGTTTCACCACATGAAATTTTCAATATTTTTATGGACTTTGATTACCTCAAGTTATGATTGTGAATTTAAGAGAACAATGCATTAAAAGATCTCTGTGTATTTTCATTACAGACCAGTCAAAAAGAACTTTCAAATCTACTCTAATATCTAACAAAAGCTTTAACTAAGACACAAAAAAATCTTCAATGGACTAGATATCTATTTCTGGACTGTTCAAGTAAAATTCTCGCAAACAATAAAGTAATTTATTTTATGACACTACATGTATGTCCGTTTGCATTACGTTTCTCCGACAGAAAAATAAATTCAAGGATATAAATGAATTTAATATTTTATCAAATTATAAAAATAACTGCACTATTCTTTAAAAATAATGCATTGTCTGTTACGAAAAAATGAGCAATACCGATATCTTACTACTTTTAACTGAAATTACTGTGTTTCCTTGGCAACCTTTTAATTAACAACGAAAATAATTTTGAACCCAGCAACCAATTATTTTCAACCATTTTTGTTTGAAAATGATGTGGAAATTTCTATCCACCGCTGTCAAAGCCATTTTTTTTTCGCTGTTGTAAAAACATCGTCAAAATTTGTTGTGAATAATGTCCCTTATACTTCTAAGTTTAAAATATTTTTCTAAATATATATCTCTGTTAAAATTACATCTTTGCTTTCGAATTATTTTAGTTGGTTTTACTTCATTTATCTGTCTTGTTTATTGAAGTTTGTGACACCTAAAATAGTATGTTGATTGTCGAAATCGGGGAAAACGATAATCAACATTTAAAACGAAATTATAATTTTTTTATTTATAAGTAAAGAAAAAATAATCGAATAGTATATAGTCTCTGAAATCTCCATTTGAATCTTCTGATTCCTCCATTACATAAAATAATAGAAAATAGTCTTGTAGGATAAATATTATTATGCAGTAATTACATTCTGTAAAATGTGTAAAAATGTTTTATTTCTACAGCAATCGTATGAAAATTATAAATAAAAATTATTTCCAGCGATACATTTAAAAAAGTATGCTTTATAACTATTAAGGAATCAAAAATAATATCCAAAGGAAAGATATTATTTTTCAAATTTATACCTGCATAAATCATAACTCGAATGGAATTTATTTATCTAAAAAAATTTAGCAATTATAGAATTCTTCGAGAAATAAGAATCACGAATAACAAGTTTTTTAGAAGTTTGTCAATTATTTACAGTTTATTTGAAAAAGCACCGACTTCTATAAAATCATTCTTCAAGATTCTTTCACCTAAGCATATGCCAAAGAAATAAAAAAAAAGTGTAACGAAAGATACTATTACACTTCGAGTGATGTGGTGAACGGGAAGTTTGCTGTGGCTGTACACATCATTGTTTTTAAAGTTCAGCAATAACTCCGTTTGGTTACTTCCGTATAATTAGTTTGCGTGAAAATAAATGGTGTTTGATATGAGTGTAGGTCACGACCGTTTATTGACCTAGAAGGTTATGATGAAATTTTCTTATGAAACCTTTATTTTCATAACTAAAAATATGTTTTGAAACCATAAAGTTTCGTTTCTTTAACCTTTCTGATTTACAGTTACACCGATTGCTGTTATCTCTAGGATTACTTTTTTTCAAAATTTCTAATGTCAGGTTAAAAAGACAACTGTAGACAAAACTAAAAAACTCAACAACAAAAATAAATACACAAATAGGAAAATAAGTCTACAGTAAAGTCTATAAATCGGAAATATTATGTCTACCCCAGACCTGGCCAACCTCTCGTAAAAGACACCGGGCTGCATTAGGGTTATATTTTGTACATGTAGACCACACACACACACACACATATGTGTATATATATATGTAAGGAAAATTCTCAGGGGTTTTCAAAACTTAAATCAAGGGCTAAAAATTCCCTCGTTATTTTGCATTCCCATTTTTAATCCCTAATCTAAATTGACCACTGGGGCTACAGTTTACGCCCTCAGAGAAGGGACCTGACCAATTATAACTCTACATGGCCCTAGTGGACAACTTAGAAAATTTCCAAATAAAAAGGAGATACACGCTGTCGAAGGCAGACATTTTTCTCACAGATATTGACCCAGGTGTTAAGGGTCTTGTACATGCTAGCTGACCCTTCAGTTTGTCCTTTCCCTATGATGAAGTGGGAACCCATCCTCCAACGTAATCCTAATAAATGTCTTTAGTTAAAACGGTATCAGTTTTATAGCCATGACTGCAACCACCCATCGAGAAGTACGTATCATTATATATATATATATATATATATATATAGATAGATATATATATATATATATATATATATATATATATATATATATATATATATATATATATATATATGTGTGTGTGTGTGTGTGTGTGTTTTTATTTATATGTATATTATATATATATATATATGTATATTATATATATATATGTATATTATATATATATATATATATATATATATATATATATATATATATATATATATATATATATGTGTGTGTGTGTGTGTGTAGGAAAAATAAACGAGATTGGAAAGCTAATGCAAGCATTTTGTATAAAACCCAAGACATCTCGCAAAAATTCTCTGTGGTTTTCAAATTTTAAGTTAAGGGCGAAAAATCCCGCCTCCTTTTGCTTTCCCCATACCTAACCTCTAACCTAAATTGACCACTGGGGCTACGGGTCACGCCCCCAGAGAAGGGGGTGTAACCAATTATAACTCTACATTGCCCTAGCGGACAATTTAGGAAATTTTCAAACAAAAAGGAGACGCACGCTACAGGAGGCAGATTTTCAGACAGATTTAGACTGAAATGTTCACCCAGGTATTAAGGGATTTTTAGTTATAACTTCGTGTTATCTGACCCCTCAGTTTGTCCTGTACCTGTAATGAGGTGAGAACCCGTCCTGCAACGTTCTATTAATAAACGTCTTTAACTAAAACGGTGTCATTTTTATGGGCCATGACTGCAACCACCCATCGTGAAGCCCGTCTTACACACACACACACACACACACACACACACATGTCAGGTCTAAAAAAGGGGTAGTTGGAAATTACGTGAGTTATAAGCGATTTTAAAAAGGGAACTCTTTTATAATAATAAAATAAATGAAAAAGACTCACACTCGAGTAAGCTTTTAGGATAATCCGGTCAGGCGGAAGCACTTTGGAACAATTTGATGAGTTTGCAAACAGATAACAGTCAATTGAGAGTGGACATGGAACTGTAAACACACTCTACGCGTGTCTTCGACGAAAAAATGAAAATGCAGCATGTTGTTTTCAAATAGAACTATGATTTAATAAACTTATTATTACCAAGAAAGACTGTTTTGCATTTGCCTTAATACTGGACCACGATATATATATATATATATATATATATATATATATATATGATTAAAATTTAAAACAATATACTATTATTATAGGTTTTTATTAAAATTCATAAAGTAAGAATAGAATATTAAAACAACATAAATAATTAATAACATTAATAGTCAATAAAACAAACCGAATATTATATTTACTATAGTCAGAGAGATGTTTGTTTTAATTACAAATTTCGTAACTCAGCCCTGAGCCGCAAAATAACGCATAACGTGTTACGCCCTGTCTGCAGGCCGACATGTATATGCACGCACACACACACACACGTGGAAATATTTGCATACAATCTGAGGGATAAAAAGTTAGAAGTCATCGGAATAATAGTTTTAACTATCCTAAGGATAGAATGATAGAGGATAGAGAAGACATGGCGGAAGGAAGAAAATCGTTGCGTGTACGTTTATCGTTACTTGGGAGGCAAACGGTAAACGACAGAATGATAAACAGGAGAATAGCCCGGCCAACTCACACGCGAGTAGGTCAATGGTGTATCTCAAGACAATAGCCAGGGTACTACCTGCTTCTTTTTTCACTGTCAGCATTCAGCCGAGCGTTTATAGACGTTAATAAATTTGTGTTGTCATGAAAAGAGTAATGCCCACGATAGCTGCATGGTCTAATTGCAGTGAAAATGCGATTCTGCCTTCCTTCGAATAATGATAATAATAATAACAATAATGTTTTCAGTAAACATTGGTGATAAACAAATTACATATCCTCATATACGAGGAAGAAATTCAGAGGCTTACGAAGAATAATCCCTTTTAAATTATGCTTACTATACTGGCATTATGAATCTTGTATTGGCGACTAATATAACGAATTGACTAATGTTAAATTGATTGTATACCTTTCCATGATTATTGCGTAAGCATAATCTCATTTCTACTAATTCGGCTATAGTATTAAATAATTTATCCTAATCACAGCTAATGTTTTTTAATCAACTAATGTCTTTTAATGTTTCCTAATGTTTTTTAAAAATATAAAGTAAAAGAAAATCATTTTGGATATATTTATATCGAGAATAATATGTGCTTTCTTAGAATTATGAATTTATAAAGTTGTAAATAATAAAAGTCGACCTTTGTTTTTGTCTATTTAATAACACGTTCTATGTCACAAATTAAGAAATGGGTTTAAACAGGACTCAAGTTAAACTATCGCTCAGAGTTGTAATTTGCGTTTTCATAGTTCTATCAATAAAGTTGTGGTAGCTCAGATGGTAAAGGCATCGATTTTAAAACTGGAAAGTTGAGAGTTCCAGGTTGGAGACAGACAAAGATCTGCCATGTTCATTAATGTCGGCTGAGGCACGTAAAATACCTTAGTTCTAATATCATACTAATTCTCAAACGATACCTCCGGAGGTGACAAGTCAAGTTTGGGGACCTTCTGCTTAGTCCCTGCCTCTAAATTATGAAAACCCATTTTGTGTTGTTCTAGGGAATAATATTAGGCTTCTATAAGGTTCCCCCATGTTAAAATGGGACAAATGTCCCCAACAAACATATGCGGCTTTGTAGAATGTTATAAGAGCAAGTGCATTGGAAATAATAATAATTATATCAATATTTCTCAATGACCTTACGCATTTTTCCTGCTGTTACCAATTAAAGTATTATCAATACAAGAAACTGAGGGCTGACAAAGCAAGAACTGAAAAAGCAGACTGGGCCCTTTTTCAGTCACTGAGTTTCTTGCACTGATCAGGCCTGGTTCAAAAATTTTTCAGCTCCTGACAAAAATGTAGAATACCATCTCCTCCTACACGATACAAATTACTATTAAAAGTGATAAATTGCTGACAGATACATATTTAATTTAGAGAAACGCTTCTTTCTACGCTTCTTTCTATTTGTCACACTCATTGAAAAAAAATATTAACACATTACCAAAATTTGGTGCAAAATCTAGAGATGAAATTAGTTAAGACTTGAAGTGGTTTTTCCTTTGCCTAATAAGGCCAAAATTGACACTTTCTCACTTGTAAGATTACGCGCGTTTATATCTTTTGCTTCTATATCATTCTACATTACTCCCAAATCATTAAACCTTTAATTAATACAATTTTAAGGGTATCTGCTAAATCATGTTGCTATACAAAAATAAAAAATAATTATATTTGGGTACTGATTAGGTCAAACCTACGTTCCAAGACATTAATCATTTCATCGATTTTAAAAATAAATAAATAAATAAAATGCTTGCACTCGTTGGTATTGCAATTAAACTAATAAAAAAATAATATAAAATAGTTATTCACTAGGCTTTAAATCCATAAAGAATTACTTTTTTAAATACTTATACACACACACACACACACACACACACACACACACACACACACACACACACACACATATATATATATATATATATATATATATATATATATATATATATATATATATATATATATATATATATATATATATATGTATGTATGTATGTAGAAATTTAGTGCAGCGCATCCTCGTAAGGTCGCGCCCCCATCACTGAGTGGGTAAGAAACGACAGAGGGACATTCGAGTCGGAGTCGAGGATAAGGAATGACCAGGTCGAGTGAAGGATTCGTGGCACTTGAGCTCCCTCAATTTATTAAACACCGAGTAGGGTGCATTTTCTATGTTAAACACCGAGTAGGGTGTCTTGCCTACGTTAAACTTCGAGTAGGAAGTCTTGTCTATACCGAGTCTTCACCGTTGTCTAACTGTTTATCTTTATGTTTAAATGTTTTCTGTGTTGTTACATCATTAAATGTTTGTTATCGTTAATTTAGTCTGTCATCGAATTTGTCTAACGACACCCCTAGACACTAAACCCTACATACATATATATATATATATATATATATATATATATATATGTGTGTGTGTGTGTGTGTGTGTGTGTGTGTGTTCTAAATAACAAAGTATTTTACGAATTCAAGCCAAAATGCCGCCCTAAAATTTTCCGTCTCGGACATGGGTCCAGTTTGTCCGGTTCTAGAATCACCTTGTATTGATAATGCAGTCCGCTCTTACCTACAAAACAATTGTTTGCGTTCAATCTCTTTCTATTTATGCCTTTCTTAGGCTTTGCATTTGTCGGTATGTTTTGACACAAAGGTTTTACCTTCTCGTGTAACACCTATATCTCACTATAAGGGATTATTAGAGATTTCGCTGTACAACTAGTGAAAGAAAGGACTGAACGCTTCTTGGCTAACAAACCTCCCTCACGCCGCCCTAAATATTCATCCCGGTAGAGAAATTAATGACGTCTTAATATTCGGCGACACCTGTTTCCCCGAGTCCATTATCCACTCTTACCGTGTCAAAGAACAAACCGCACTTAAAAATAGCGTTGACCGTTGGAGCGTAACGCGCACCAAATCCTTTCAGCGACTAACCAACCGCATTAACACATATTTCCCCGGACGCTCATTATCGCGGCGAAAACTGTGAAGGAAAAATCAGAACATCTGAAGCCGGTAGCGTTACTTGCTCATCGAGGCTTCTCAACCTTGATATTGGGAGCACGGCAAAGAGAGAGAGAGAGAGAGCGTCAACAACCTCCGTTAACGAGTCATGTCGACGACCTCGATGCGAGTAACGGTTCGCGGTTAATTGCCAACTCTTCTTTTAATTGCCGGCTGGCCGTTGTTTCGGATGGGAACCTTTTCCGGGGCGAGGGGATGGATTCAATCGCATATGTGGGAGACCCCGGGGTGGATGGACGGAACACAGCCAATTCGAAACCCCGGAAAAGAGAGCGCAATGGCAAACCCGGGCCACGAACGATATGTTGAACTATGTCTTCTGCAAGGGAACGAAAGTTCTTCGAAAGCAGAACTGGCCTGTTGTTATATTTTAACCCCAGACAAAATAAATTTGTTTTGATCTAAGTGGTTGCCTTTCCTTTTAAACTCCCGAGAAGATCTTACGCCTCGAGTAGACATCCCTAGTTCGGTTTGGAGTGGCACCCAGACTAGTCCTTGGAGGAAACGTATACAATTGTTACACAGTCAAATATGTTTCAACTGACAGGTAAATAGCCATGGGTGGTTTGTTTCATTCCATAAAGATGCCCTTTTGGAATAAATCCTTAGTCTATAACAATAGCAATGGCCAAACAGGTCTACCTGTCGGGAAATGAGCTAGTAGGTTCGAATACCACTGTAGGCAAAGATGTATATAATCATTTGGGATTGGCTTTAAAGACTAAGCCAGAGATGGGCAAAATAAAGTCAGCGTAATTCAATTCCGACTAATAGATCTATCCTGATCACTGAAAATATAAAAAGGCAAGATATTTATATAAAATAAATCAATCACAATAAGGAAAATGATTATCTGCAATTGAAGTGCAGAGTTAATCACTCTCCGTAATGGTTTAATTATATCCATAATGAAGGTTTCACTTTAAATTGGAAAGCATGGAGAGATATATTTGAGGACTTTTTTATCTTGTTAACAAGAAAAATTAAATGTAGATGAATTAGAGCTCGGATTCGAGAGAAAGTTTGTTTTAAGCTTCAGTGTCTTTCGCTTTCTGCATAAACTCTAATGCCTCTAATTTCACATGGAGACATGGCAGATAGATAACGACATTGTAAACATTAGCGAAATTATTAAAAAATAAAGTATGACTGGTGCTTGTTTGGATTACAGTGGATATTTCCGAAATATTTCAACCTCAAATTATCTAATAAAAAATGTAAAATTAATTCAGAGTTTCGTGCTCTTAAACTGTTTTCACTTTCATGCTCGTGATGAGTAGATCTGAAAATATTTTTTGCAGTTTTTTATAATAAATTTTTATAATAAATTACATTGGATCATTAAATTATTTTTTTTACCGAAAAATTTTGCACATTTCTACACTAGACCTTAATTAAGCCTTGTGAAGTAAAAATTGACTGTAATGCTTCGAAACCAAACCAGACTTAAACCTATAGACGGAAATATATGATGGTTTTGCGACTATGCTCTCACTCTTATGAAGAGAGTAAGCCAGGCAAGAAAATCTCTACACTGATAAAAAAAACTCCTGTATTTCTTATTAAAAAGCTATGTTTAAGCATTGATTACAGTTATTATTATAAAAGGGAGAAAATATTTTATTTAACTCTTTGCACTCGAGGGCTTCTGAGTGGAGCCATTTAAAATTTGTCTTCAAACTCGAGGTCTCCGCGCCGAACGATGGCCGACTGGTTAGGATGCTGGCCTTCGGAAAGGGAGTTCGTGGGTTCGAATCCCACTGTGGCAATAATGTTCGTAGCCGTTCGAAATTGGCTTTAAGCTGTAGGTCCCAGTTCCATTAGCCCTCGTGTTTGCAAAAAGTAGACCGTAGCACTCCAAACCAAACCGAGGTCTCCATTATGGAGATAATGCAAATAATTTTCAATTTTTAACATAAGAACAAAAACAGATCGTAAAAACTAATTATTTTGCATTGTCTCCGTGGCGGAGCCCTCGAGTGCAAATGGTTAATAACAAAAATAAGAAAAGGAAACTCGAATATTGGAAAGTAAGTTGTTATTCCCAAAAGTTTTCACAATTATCAGATCTCTTGTCTTCACTTACAACGTTTTTATAATAATATTTAAAAAAAAAACCTGTGTTTGAAAGTCCTTTTTCATTTTATCGTTTTAAAATAAAGTAATGCATTAATTGAATGAATTGATGCATGAATTGAACACGTTTTAATGACTTTTGCATTACATTTTTTAATTAAAAGAGAAGTGAGATATTTATTTTGACTGTGTTTTATTAGATGTAAAGAACATGTTTTAAAAAAATATACATTCGGGTTCATTTGAACAAGAAGTTTCCTTGAAAGACAGTTGCGGTTTATTTGAAAAGCTAACGATTAAGATTAAATAGTTTAAATATACTACGAATACAATTTTTTATATTTAAAAAAGAGTAAATTAAATTCTTATTAATAAAATCCTTAATCATCCCTAATCGTCTTCTATATATAGCCACATGAAGAACCGAAGAATAAGGCACTGGGGTTCAAAACCATAGTCTAAGGGTTCAAGTCCTACAGTTGCCATGGATAGTTACAGCTAATTTGATCTGCTTTTATGTCTTTGTTCTGATTAAACATCAATTCCCTATTAATTTCAAGTTGTACTTCTGTATTTAATTTTTTTGAGTTAGCAATTATTAAGCTAAAATATTGAAGTGAAGTCTTATTCTGATATCGAATGATTGATAAAGAAATATTTATAATCGAGGCTAAAAAATTATCAGAATGTCAAATTAAATGAAGAATTAGTTAGAGTTTTTTTTTAAAGAAGTAAGCAAGTTATAAAAATGACAGCCTAAAAACAAAAAGATTTAAAAAATTTAGCAAAATTTATACAAAAAATATACTTTGAGGAAATCAACATTATTAAAAAAACAAAAACGTATAGATTGAAAATTAACATCTGCTTGTTTATGTTATCGTGTCCAATTATTAAACACAATGAAACTGATATATGATACAAAATTTATTTTTACTTCTCTATGGTAGTTCTCCGTAAAGTATCAATGTACGCTAAGTATTGGATTTGAGAAAAAGTTTTTTAAATTTTTATTTTTACTAACTATTCTCTAATATTGTATTATTATAGACATTAAGGTAATAGTAATACAAACCAAGAAAAACTATTGATTTTACCACTACTTTTTAACAAAACAAATTTGAATAATCTTAAAGTTATAAATTTTACAAATTTCTCACGTTTTGTTAAATTAAAATCTATGTTAAAATAACTCTTTGTATCTAACTGTCATTTATTTAATAAGTCAAACTCATATTTATTATTATAATACGAGAAGAAAGTAAATAACAAAAGTATTAATTTTATATGAAATTTAGGGACATGAAAAGATTAATTCTGTGAAATAACCATACAATAGGTTTATTTTCAGAGAAATTGGATAACTGTCAAAAAGGAACAAAAAATATTCCTTAAAAGAAACCGTCAAGTTCATGAAAGTATGAAATTATTTTCAATCTAGATCTTTCTAAAACCACCTAAACTTTTTCTTGATCTTAGACTTTCACCTTCTGTATATGCAATTCAAGATCACTTCTTCGTATATTTTCATCGTTATCAATATCTAAATTAGTATTTTTAACTGACCCTTTCCTTTAGTCACTTTTTAACGAAAAGAAAAACTGGACTGATATTAAAAAAATTAATCTACATCACAAAGTTACGTTTTTACATAGTATATTTATCGTGTAAAAAATAGAAAAAAATAAATCATAAACCTTTTTATGACATTCTTAGAAACATCGCAAATATTGCACGGTATGCTGCAAAATATTTCATTTGGCGTAGACACCAAATAATATTCCGTTGTAGGTAGCAAACCAAATCATCTACAGAAACAAAAACTAATAACCTTTTTGAATAAGCTTATCAAAAGTAAGTCAGACGTAACGTCATCCATAGCGTAATCCAGAGATAAATGTTAAAATTTTTCAATTTTTTTATATGTATTTTACAGGTTGCAGTATTTTATCTGCAGACTTTTCTAAGTAAAATTTGAGTTTTGGGGAATATTATACAATACAATTCTTTACCAATATCTGAGCAATAAAAAGGCAGTCTTATTGTTCGTTAAAAATATTTTATTTACGAATCTACCTGTATATGCCTAAATAACATTAATCAGCTGCCAGAGTGAAAGCCATAGAAAGAGCTATAGAGGTTATAATAGACACTGAAGACTGAGATTATTGAGTGATGTACTGAATACTGAATGATACATAAGCTATAGATGCTATCCATTAAATAACAGACTACTGAATCTTTACGAGAATTACATATACTTTAAAAAGGTGAACAAATAAAAAAAAATACAGAAATACTCTGAATTAATGAATTTCAAATACAGTTATATTTTGCAATGTAACACGAAAATTAAACTTGCACTTTCATCATAACTGCATGTTAAGTCGGCGATTTCTTATAAGAAAACGGAGAAATAGGCATTTAATATTCATTAATCAAAAGTATATTCTTCGGATTTCACATTGCGATCATTTTAACATGAAAAAAAATTATTGCTTTTTAAGAAGGAAAAGAAAGGATAGATTTTTAATATTTTAATATTTATTTACTTATTTATTTAATAAAATATCGTAAAAATTTTAAAGAGAAAAATAGAGAAAAATACTTTTAAATATTGTACTGATGTTCAGTTATACTTTGTACGGGAAAAATAAAAATTAAAATCTACACTTGCGTCATAACGGCGTATCAAGTTAGTGATGTATTGTAAGAAAACAAAAGATTAGGCGCTAGGTTTTCAAGTAAAAGTATATTCTCTGATTTCCTGACTATGAATATATAAACAAATAAAGTATGTTAAATACATTCATTACACTACTAAAAATACAATTATTTGTGGAGAAATAGTAGCAAAGTAAGAAGGAAGTAATGGCTAAATCTTTAATATTTTAATATTTATGTACTTAAAAATTAAATTTAAATTTAAAAATATCCTAAATATCTGAAATAGTAAAATAAATTGGAAGTACTTTTAAACATTGAAATTATGTTCAGTTATACGCAGTACTGGAAAATATGAAAAGTAAAGACTACACTTTCCACATAATGGCGTTTTAAGTTAGCTATATGCTGTAAGAAATATAAGGAATAGGCTATAAATGTTTAGTAGTTTTCAAGTGAAATTATATTTTTCAGTTATACTCTGTATTGGAAAATATGAAAATTAAAGGCTACGCTTTCCACATAATGGCGTTTTAAGTATAGCTATATGCTGTAAGAAATATAAGGAATAGGCTATAAATGTTTAGTAGTTTTCAAGTGAAATTATATTCTTCCAAGTTGCGATTGTGAATGCAAACAAATTCATTAAATATATTCAGTAATGAAATACAGTTATTAGTCTGGAAAAAAGTAAGCAGAAAATAATAATTGACACACAATCCGTTGGAATAATGAAATTTGGCAAACAGAAGAAATTGTTTTCTATTCTAGACAGTTAACCCCTTAATGCACAGTTTTTTTTTAAAGGACGGCCAAAAAAAATTTTTTAATGTAAAAAAACACAATTTAAAACGTTGTCTTCCAAGAAAATTACAAGAATACAAAAATAATCAAAGTTTTTATTGCAATTTTGGATTTTCATAACATTTTAGAAAATAGTCGAATAATCTAATATTCGACTATTTTTTTGCTTTAATATTGTTATTTTCAATTCTCGATTGTATTCGAGTGTGAAAAATTATAGCAACATAAAGTACAACGTCGCTCGAATTATCTCGAGTGTGCACAGTTCGGCCAGTTTAACGCGCTTGAGTTAACTCGAGCGTACACGTTAAGGGGTTAAACACTAACTCTTAATACCAAAACAGCGTGATAAGACATTGAATATACAAAGATTTAGTTAGATTCATAGAGGAATATTCTAAATTTAGGGGAATTATTAACCTGATAATTTATTAAAATTAACTTTGCACTAACCAAAAGCTTCTAAGAGAAGTGAGATATAAGCAGAACGGTTTTATAAGACAATTACTAGAAATTTAAAAAAAAAAAGAGACAGGCATCATAACTAAAACAATAATTATGAAACTTCAAATAAATTTTATTGATTAATAGTAAAGTAGAATATTTTTTCTCCGCTTACAACCAAAATTTAATGCAGCTGAAAAACTTTCACAAAGTTTGATTTCTTTAGCTATATTTATTTACTTTTATTAGATAGCTAAAAATATCACAGTAAAGGATATTTAAGTTAAAGCATTGTCAAGGAACAATCTCGATTATGTTTTGAAAAAGAGCGTTTGTACACCTCACTGTAACATAAACAAATCTAGGAAGTCTCATAAAAGCAAAATCTCATAACTTAAAATTGTATATAATTTAGAATATGTTTTAATTTTACAATAAAACCGAAATCACCTTAGAAATTAAAAGTCCGTAAATGACTACCAATAACATAAAATAAGTTTTCCACATTGTTCTTTTATTTAAATTTTATATAAAAGTTATACATAAAAAGTTATTATTGCTAAAAGAATTCTGTTTATTAAATAACTGAAAACGATAACATTAAAATGATTGCTTAAAATTTTTCTCTTCGTGTATTAAGCTATCTACATAATATATGCAATGTAAGAAAAGTAAGACGCAGTGCATAATACGTGTAATGTAAGAAAAACATCCTTAAGGCATAAGAATCGTTTGCTCTTTTTAATATTAACACTATTTATCATTAGTCGCAGCATTCCTGGAAACGATTGCAACCACAGAAGCAAAAACTTATTAAACAAGCCAAAGTGAAACAAGCCAAATTAGAAATGCGTCATATCATAATGACATATTATAAACATAAATGAAACAGTTCCGACATTATAACGGAAAATGCACAGAAATTTAAATCTTATGTCTACTAATTTGTAATATATCAACAAATTACTTTGAAAGACGTTCATATAAAATTACACGCTTGTTCATTTGACTTCCTTAGTTCTACATATATTTAATGTTTTCTCTCTAAACTCTCTTACGAGAGAAAAAAAAATTAGATATGAAATAAAGATCTAAATATTAGAAAAGAAAAGTCAATATGTGTCATAAATTGAATTCCCTTAAAAAATAACGGAAAAATTAAAAAATTCTATTTAAAAAATTACTGTATAATCTTAGAGGAAAAGGCAGCTAACATAATTAATGCTGTATGCAAACCTTTAGCATATCATTAAGTTATTTACCATATTATGAAACAAATTTTTATCATTCAACTTACGCAATTTTGAATTAGGGTGAAAATACTATTAAATAAATTGTTTTATAATTTTAATAGAACTATAATCAATACAAATATAGAAATCAAAATTTGAATAAAATAGCTGTTCTTTTAATTATGCATCTGGGTGTGTGTGTATACATTTACGTATATACATATACGTATATATATATTTATTTATACATACACACATATATAATATATACATATATATATATATATATATATATATATATATATATATATATATATATATATATATATATATATATATATATACATACATAAGTAGTGGAACCTTCTTAAGAATTTTTTCAAACTACCAACATATTAAAACTTCTTAAGCGGAAAATTTCTTAAACGGGTAACTAGAAACTTGACTCTAGAAATATATTTTAATTTGGTTGTAATTCGTTTTTTTTCTACCACTAAATGTGTTTGTTCTCATATGTATATTGTGCTATTTTGAAATTAAAAAAATTGAAAAGTTTAAATTAGTCTAGAATTTATATGTTCAAAATACCCGAAATATTAACGTTAATTAAAAAAATAATTCGAATGATTTTAACATTAAAGGAAAATATTAAGTATTGTTATAGACTGAAGGAAACTAGAAATAATATCCTTATATAAAATAACTTAAACTCTTTTTAATTCCTAAGAATTCGTGCTTGATTTCCTTATGAGAAATGTACTGTTATAGTGCATATATTTCATAACCAGTTTTGACTCGCGATGAAGGACTGAATTGATTTCGCTTATAAAAAAGTTGTACTTTCATCCCTTACAAGCAAAGTGTTAAAAATCGTAATCTCTAACAACTGCTGTTGTAATGAACGTTCAAATAATATTGATTGATATTCTCACTTATTATTTAATTCTTCAAATTCAACAAATTTATCTTTTGCATCACTTTTTGATACAAAGTAATTAAGTATAGGGATGAAATAGAAAGGGAGGTTTGGAGTGTATAAAACTTGTTAAGCGGGAAAAAAGTTTTTAAGGGAAAACTTCTTATACGGGGAAATTTGCTATTAAAGATAAATTAATAAAATCGGGACCACCGAAAGAGAGTTTTAAGATTAAAAACTTAAACGGGAGTATCTTAAATGGATTACACCATACATATTTTTGGGTATTTTTTTTGGATGTGCGGAATTACACTAAGGGTACTTGATTACTTTTACTTCTTGGTTGCGCGGAATTATACTAAGAGTGTGTGATTACTTTTACTTCTTGTATCAATACAATAACAAGGCAAACCATCTAAAGTAAATTGAAAAAGTTAAAGATTGCAACACACTTAAATCACGATAATTGCCTAACAATTGTTAGTATGTTCAATAGATACCATATACATTTCTAAATAGAACTGTAATCAATACAAACACAGAAGTAGAAATATAAATAAAATAGCTGTTGTTTTAATTATATATATATATATATATATATATATATATATATATATATATATATAATTAAAATAACTGTGTATGTATGTGTGTATTTTATACATCTGGAGAATCCAGTTAAGGGTGTGGAGAATTCTTTCACTCCTTGTACTTCACTCGAAAGGTACAATATATTTCTAAATAGTTCTTAGTAAAAATTTAAGCTGTTAGTAATTACGTAAAACTAGTTGCTCTGTTGATACAAGTCGTGACCTTGATTGTTGAGTTATGCAAAATTTGAACACCGATTACGATATAAAATATATGCAAAGACGTAGGGAATTACAGAATGCAAGGCAAACTATCTAAAGAAAATTGAAAATCAAAGACTGCAGTAGACTAATATAACGATAAGTGCCTAATTTTTAAGGTTACTTTGTTCGATAGACTCTAAATATTTCTAAATAGAACAGTAATTGACACAAATACAGCAGACGAAATCTGAATAAAATAATTTTTTTTAATTACATGCAAATATATGTGTTTGTGTGTATTTGTTAGCCTGGAGAATCAAACTAAGAGTATGCGCTCTATTTTTACTTCTTATAATACAATTTCAGAATATAAAGCAAACCGTCTAAAGTAAATTGAAAAAGTTAAAGACTGCAGCAGGCTTAAATCACGATAATTGCCTAACTATTAAGGTTAGTATGTTCAATAGATATCATATATTTCTATATAGAACTGTAATCAATACAAATACAGAAGTAGAAATCTAAATAAAATAGCTGTTCTTTTAATTATATATATATATATATATATATATATATATATATATATATGTGTGTGTGTGTGTGTGTGTATTTTTATACACCAGGAGAATCCAGTTAAGGGTATTGGGAATTCTTTCACTCTTTGTATCAATACAATTACAGAATGCAAGGCAAACTATCTAAAGAAAATTGAAAATCAAAGACTGCCGTAGACAAATATCACGATAAGTACCTAATTTTTAAGGTTACTGTGTTCGAGAGACACTATATGTTTCTAAATAGAACTGTAATTAATACAAATACAGCAGTCGATATCTGAATATTTTTTTTAATTACATGTAAGTGTATGTGTTTGTGTGTATTAACAAATACACAAAGCCTGGAGAATCAAACTAAAGTATGTGCTGTATTTTTACTTCTTATAATACAATTTCAGAGTATAAAGCAAACCGTTTAAAGTAAATTGAAAGTTAAATATTGCAATAATCTCGTAAGACGATAATTCTCTAATTATTCACTGATTTGGCTGTCCCCATATCAGAGGATAATTATATGATGTACATTAGATATAAAGTTTTAAATTTCATGCACCAGACTGAAAAATGAAACTAAATGTAAGATGCTAGGTCAAATTATTTTCTGTTTAAGATATAGTTCATTGTGTATCACATAAGGTGCAGAAACAGACAAAGGGTAAAGGTTAGTAAATTCGAAAGGTACCATATATTTCTAAATAGCTCTTACTAAAAATTTAAACTGACAGTAATTATGTAAAACTAGTTGCTCTGTTAATACAAGTCGTGACCTTGAATCTTGAGTTATGCAAAATTTGAACAACGATTACGATATAAAATATATGATAGGGAGAGTGAGCCGCAAATCGAACAGAAACACTTTCTGTGCCTTATTGTGTATGACAGTTGACGAAATTGAAAATATCTGAAAAAGTACTCACCAGATTTCATCCAAAGAGAAATTCACCAGAAAAACAAAAAACAAAAACAAAATCTCAACGCCGGATTCCTTGCTGCATCTCGGCACTGAACAACACTGGGAAGCACAACAACAATCCTTTTGTGGAAATGTTCTCCAGGAACCACCGAACGAAAAATTCGATTTGTTTGTTTTGATGGAAGCCGCTTGCGGTTTAGTAATTCGGAGAGGCGTCCGCTCGCGAACGATAATAGTCGGAGAGTGAAACTTTTTCCTCGGCCGAGATGTGCCGTGCGCCACTTTGGAAACCGCGCCCTCTCGGGATGAAGCAGTGACGTCAGCCACGGGTTGCCGTTGAGATGGGTTTATCGCTCTTTCGAGGGGAAACAGTCCACTTGCGACGGGAGGATGCGGGGGGAAACGATTGACCCGTTCTGTAACTGGTCATCGTGACTATCAGTTTCGATTACAGTAACATGTAAGTTAAAATTATCTAACCAAAATGTTTCGGTTTACAAATTGAGCAGTCAGAGGGTTAATACCTAGGAGAAACTAAGAAAATTTGCAATTTTTAAATTTTAATGCAGATTTTTTTTAACACATCAGCATGTACGCGTTGAAAAAGCAGCATATTCAGTTTAGGATTTCTTTTCCAGTTGAATAATACGAGTGTTTCTCATGTAACAGCTAACATTTTCAAACGATTGAAGGCTTAATCATAAGTGAACCTGATTTATTAAAATAAATCGCTCGAACACTGTAATGCAAGAAATCTGCATATTTTTCACCAGTAAAAAGAATCAGAAACTAATACGTCACCATAAAACATGTCATGTCAACGTCGACATGTACATGTTTATTTATGATTCCTTTAAATAGCAATTAATCTGCGGATCTCATGTGTTATACAGGGCCTGATTATCGCACGAGCACTTGGGGCACGTGAACGAAAATTTTAGGAGGCACGAAAATTTAGTCGAGTGCTTGAAACACATATTAAGTGGGGAAAAATTGCAAACTTACGCTACCATCGTTAAGTTTTAATAAATTATTGTACGAGGTAATTGTGTTTGTCATGAACTATATTGTTTCCTATTTACTGTTATTTACCTGACAATTAATTCCCCCGACAAACCTGGTGCTCTTTTTATCTTATGGGTTATTGCATATTTATAAGACAGATTATTAGCAACGTACCACTATAAACCATTAAATCATCTCATCAATTTAAATTATTTTTAATTCTATTATTATTTATTTTCTGCACCACAGAGCTTGTGAGTGCGACAAGGTAAAAATAAAAAAAAAGTGGGTCACTCTAGGTCTTTAAAAGTCTTTAATTTTTAGCATAATAATGATCACTTAAAATGAAAATTTGATGTTTTTGATTTTGAATATTACTTTAATGCCAACTTCTTAAATCTGTTTGTTAATTCAATGTTATAATTTTTATATGACTGTAATTATGATAATAACTTGTCGCTATAAATTTGCAATGGGGGTGGAGGGTGCAAAAATTGGATTGTGACCTGGGCACAAAAGTATCTTAGACCCTGTTATGGTGTCTTAAATGCAGTTATTGCACTGTGTGGCAGACTAAGGCTAAAGCGGGTCCTAGGCAATATTGTAATTGCCTATTTTTCAGTCATGACACATACTTTGAGTTTGGTAGTTTGGTTTTAAAGTATATAGTATGTAGTTCTATTTCATTATCGGATTCCTAGAAAAAAAAAGGAAAAAAAATAATATACATCTACAAAAATTAAATAAACATAATTTATTAAAACAAACAATAATACTTAAACGAATAGACCCAGATTGATTAGTTATATTGCCATTTTTTCTCACTTTTAATTCTGAAAACTCGTCAATTAGTTTGTCATAATTAATAGAGTTATTTAATAACTGTTTTTCTATATAAAGTAAGCCGAACGATGGCCGAATGGTAGAGCGCTGCTCTTCGGAACCGGAGTTCGTGGGTTCGAATCCTGCTGCTGGCATGGATGTATGTAGCCTTTTGGAATCGGCTTTAAACTGTAGGTCCCGGTCTCATTAGCCCACGTGTGCAAAACAATAGACCGTAGCGCTCCAAACCAAACCAAACCAAAATCTATATAAAGTAATGATAAACTATTTAATTTTTGTTAGCCTAATGTGGATCTTATAATTTTTTTTAATCTGGCCATTACTGAGAATGATCTTTCACCGCTTGCATTGCTTATTGGAAGGGTTTAATAAATTATCAGAATTAGGTTTTAAATTAGAGAATGTAGCAATATTATTTTCCTGAATAAATGACCACATGGATAAAGGCGAAATACTGACGTGCGTAGTAAAGGCTTTCGCCTTTACTGACGTGCATAGTAAAGGCTTGATAAGTGCGAGGCTCGATCGTATTTACACACATCGACACTCGCGGGCGTGGATACTTATGAACGGGAACGCTCGTCCACACTTGTCGACTTTATCAATCAACGATTCGGCATAATTTGGATACGTTTCAGCAATAATTATGAATATCACGTTTTTCTGTTAAATAAAAATAAAAATTAAAAATCTAATTTTCGGGCCCCAAAAATTACGGGCCCTAGGCATGCGCCTAGTGTTCTATTCTCTAAAAAATAGTCTTTTGGGAGTGCAAATTAGTATTCAAAAATGAAACATTCGACATCAGCAACTTTATTTTCTTTTCCACTCTTTTCGCGTTCCCACCGACGGAAAAACAAAAACAGCCGAGCTCGCGACACCTAGGTTGCCTAGGCCTTAGACCACAACTGATTGCACTGAAAAATTTTACAGTAAAACTGTTACATATGAATGGATACAATAAAATTAAGTAAAATGTTGCTAGCACGCTATTTTATTTATTCCTTTTACCTCAAGTTAGCAGGGATGTTTGTGGAATGCTTGTGAAGTCAAGCACGTACGGTGTTTTTTCGATCCGATAATAGAATACATTTTCAATAGTAGTTTCTCTCATGTAATTTTAAGATAATAAAATGCGTCTACTATCATTGTTAGAAATATCAGGAAAAACTCCGAAAAATGGTAAATGGTCAGAAAAATTAGTCACATGCAATAGTTTAATTTGTTTATTCTTTCCATATCAATTCCACAGATTATTTTTTTATGAGCTGAAAACAAGTTAAATAATTTAAAAATTAAAAAGAAAAAACGTTTAAGAGAAAGATGTGACGACTTCAGTGTTCTCGAGTGAAGAGGTAGCGTGATGAAGGATCATAGTCATAACAGAATTGAGATCACTCTTATTTTCTGGAGTAAATACTAGTTACACAGGGATTCTAATCTCCCAAAACAGGTCGAAAAGTAAAAGAATGGTTCTTGCATAACATTTCCACGACAATCACAATCGAGAATAAAAAAGATTAAATAATCTCACAAATTGGGGAGACTTTTCTAGGGTGCAATGCAAACCCATTCTATCCCCGAGACCCTGCTGTTTCTTATATGAGTAGACTTTACGATTTTCCCGAACGTAAGCACTAAAAAGCTGGCTCGGGTCAAAAGTTACGAAAGCCTCCACGAGGTCAAAGCACCTACATAAAAAATGTCGAAAATCCCCGAGTCCCAAAATTCTAGGCTTTTTATACCTGGGGGTCAGTTAAGGTCCCTCCAACAGTTTTTCTGCTCAGTTACGATTCCAGTTACCTGAGAACTCCAGCTAAGGTTACAGCTAGTTTTTATAGTTGAATTCTCATTCACTAGCTGTCCCGATTCTGCTCTGCTCCAGGCAATCCTCCGGGGTCATTACCGCAACCAATCATAGGCGTGACGCCTATTCAACCGAACTGTCAACATCCAAGATACGGCGTCGCCGTGATATTGTAGCTGGATCCAAATAGAAGGAATTCAGATCAGCTAATTTCGGTCTTTCGTGTTCTGGACAAAGGTGAGGGGTCTTCACAATGTATTATAGAAAATGTAAATTTAAGTATTGGTAATTTACTGTTCTAATTCACATTTTATGTTAATTTATCGATAGAATCTTCAACAAGCAAAGGCATCCTAAAAACATCATTTAAATTACTGTAATTTATTTATTATTTTTCAACTTTGGATAGTTTAAATTTTTTTCACATCTTCATATAAGTCAAAAAGGTCTTTTCTACTCTGCAATCAAATCACAAAGTCCGGAGCAGTCGCTGCTTATTATTTCGGTCAACCAAATAGACCTTTTACCACAGAGGATTCGCTGGACCACTGAGAAGTTTGGGTCCTGTCTCGATCTCACTCTCTCTCAGTGGTACAAGTAACGGTCCGAACGGTCTAGGTTCTATATACCT
Organism: Pardosa pseudoannulata; assembly: GCA_032207245.1. Taxonomy (NCBI): domain Eukaryota; kingdom Metazoa; phylum Arthropoda; class Arachnida; order Araneae; family Lycosidae; genus Pardosa; species Pardosa pseudoannulata. Next base: position 191,319,620 of record CM063498.1, read on the forward strand.
TTGAGAAATATTGTCGATAGGCAATATTATAAGGGCTCAAAAACCTTTGAATCACCACTCTATAGAAATTTGTCTACGAAGTCTGGAAAACGCGCCGTGTCGAATCGGTCTTAGTAACTGTCGTGCTGGAAGTTGTAACGAATGTTACTCTGTAGATAGATACACTGGAGAACATTTGGCGACACACACACACACACACACACATATATATATATATATATATATATATATATATATATATATATGTGTGTGTGTGTGTGTGTGTGTGTGTGTGTGTGTGTATGTATATATATGTAATAAGACGGACTTCACGATGGCTGGTTGCAGTCATGGCTAATAAAAATGGCATCGTTTTAGCTAAAGACCTTTATTAAGATAACGTTGGAGGACCGGTTCCGACTTTATCATAGGGACAGGACAAACTGAGAGGTCAGCTAGCATGAAGTTATAGGTAAAAGGCCCTTAACACCTGGGTCAACATCTCGGTCAAAATCTGTGGGAAAATCTCTAGGAAAATCTGTCTCCGACAGCATGCATTTCCTTTTAGTTTGGAAATTTCCTAAATTGTTTGCTAGAGTAATGTAGAATTATAATTGGTTAGATAGGGAAAAGCAAAAGGAAGCGGGAATTTTCGCCCTTGACTTAAGATATGAAAACCCCTGATAATTTTATCGGGCCGTCTTGGGGTTTTATACAATATACCTACATTAGTTTCCCGATCAAGTTACTTTTCTTTACATATATATATATATATATATATATATATATATATATATATATATATATATATATATATATGTAAAATCTGTATGTTTGTATTTTCAGAAGCCCAATGGCGTAGGAATAGTGTTTCGCGCTCCCACGACACAGGTCTGATTTTCGATCCCCGGGCTGGAAAAGGTTGACTGAGCCTTTCATCCCTTCAGTGGGTCGACAAACTGAGGACCACGCATGCTTGCGAACTGATCAGTGGGTGTTCCATGTAAGGTTGACTACTAATCGGGGGATATGTGCTTTGCACCCCAGAGACCCTGGTCTCGAAGACGGAGCATTGCCCCCCCCCCCAAGTTGGGCTGTTGCACCAAGGAGTTTAGTTTTATTTATATGTTCATTTATATTATGGAAACTGCACAGTAAAATTGCTGGTGGGTTTGTGTGTGTACCTTTTAAACAGTTATAAAATGTTTGTACTCCAGCTAAAAAATAAGATCCTTGAAATAAATTTGCTTTTGCATGGATATATTAAAATAGGAAAAACGGCATTAAATTAATTCCGTTTGTAAAAGGTGTATTAATTAAGAATAGGTTATAGCTACAGCCAAGAAGTTTGCATTAAATTTTTCCTCCACCGATGCAACCCTAAGTTATGAACGGTACAGAGCAATAAATTTCCATTCTCACGTGATTGCGATAATACTCCACCCTTTGTCGCCAAAGCAGATAAAAAAGGTCGACACAATGGGAAAATATATAAAAGATTCTGTTGATTTCGAAAGGCTAACAATAAAAACAAATCACCCCCCCCCTCCTTTTTTTTCCTGTTATCACATAACCAAGAAACAAGTGGGTACTTCAGGAATAAAGTCATTCTTCTCGCATCGTATCTACTGGGATTGATCTATCAATGCCTTTCGCTTCCAGTTATTGGTACAAGAAGCGAAAGGAATTGATACATCGGAAGGAAATTTTATAAAATGCAATGTGTGCAAAGGCATGATAAACGACAAGAATTCAACTGGACAAAATTTAAATAGTTTTCATTTAGTGTTCAAGTTAGGTTTTTAAAACCGATTTTGCTCTTTTTTGTTGCGTTGTAATAGATATTTTTATCGTAAATACACTTCTTTCCGATGTAACAGACAAAACAGGCAATTATCGTACCGAAGAGATATCAAATACACAAGTCCGATCTCGGCTATACATATGTTACTAATTTAGAACCAGTATGGAGCACGTGTAGCTTAAGTAAGGTGCATATTGGATTCCTATTTTCAATATTAACCTAAGGTAAAAATAAATTTCCTTCTACTCGGATCTCGGATCGAATTTAATCAATTGTTTGAAACATTACCACATGATAGAGCAGTAAATTCTGTAGAATGACATCTATCCCCTCTCTCTCTTATATATATATATATATATATATATATATATATATATATATATATATATATATATATATATATATATATATATATATATATATATATATATATACATATATATATGCATATATATATATATATATATATATATATATATATATACATATATATGTGTATATATACATATATATATATATATATATACATATATACATATATATACATATATATATACACATATATATATAAATATATATATATATATATATATAACTATATTTATATTAAAATTATTTGCGAAAAATTTTGGCTACTCTTTATCAAACACAATTAAATATATTTAGCAGGCATAAATTATAAAACAAAATAAATAAAAAGATAGCATTCTAGAGAATTTGCTGTTCAATCACGAGGTATAATTTCTTTTAAGAATACGATAAATGCAAACCAACCTAGGGAATTATATTTTTCTCATAAGCAAACATTAAGCGAGAAGAATTCAATATGGCAGGTACAGGCCCAACTTAAGAACTGTTACCAACTCGATTAACATTGCCTCTACTCAAAAAAGGTCCTCGTAATTGAGAAGCAACTACCAAGCAGAAGACCCTAAGCTTGAAGTGCAATCTTCAGAAGTATCATTTGAACTAGGAGCACATTGAGACCATGAACCTATTTCCAGCTGCCATTAGTAAACGTGACAGTCTTTGGCCTCGAACCTACAACCCTCCAGCTAAGAATTTAGCCCATTTTCCTACTGTGACAGTGAGGATATATTATAAATAGTGATAATTACACAGAAGGAAATACATCCAGATTTAAGTCGAACGATGACGGAATGAGTAGGATGCTTCTCCTCCGTACCGAAGTACGTTGGTTCTAATCCCACTGCCGGCATGGATATAAAACCTTTCGGAATTAGCTTAGTCCTATGGACATTATACCCTGTGTAGCAAAACAGAAGACCGTAGCACTCCAAACCTAACCATCCGGATATAAAATATCCAACACGAGTGCTGCCGGTTTTAAGGGAACATACAACATTGCAACAAGGAAAGCAAGAGTGATTTTACTGAAATGTATAGGAGCTTGTATTTCATTTTAGAGAGCGATATAAGCAAAATATTTATATGCTAGTAAATAAAAGAACTATATTGTGTACTAGTTGTCAGAACCCGTCGGTGCTAAATCAATTCTTACAACAAATTACTTTACCCAAGTTTTAAAATGAACTCATTCATTCAGCTATTAAAAGCAAGTTATTTGTTTGTAAAAATCGAAAATAACATAAAAGTTGAGAATCTTGTTTGAGATTATGTGATATCATTCTGATATCATATTTATTGTCATTTGTGCATTCTATATTTATATACTTAGTGGGTGTATAATATATTGGATTTTATTTAGAGATATATTTTAATTTTGTTTAAATAGAATGCTAATTTAGTACAACCATGAGTATCCTTGCCAAGAATGATTCCAAGTCCCTGAACGACTCCCGCGATAGACGACAGACGCCCATTTTGTTTACATTTTGTTTACATTTGAGAAAGAGACTGAACCGCTAAGCGAGAAGGGAGTACACTAGGATTCGACTCTTGGCGTACTTGTACGAGACTCCTTAGCAATTTCATTGTTTAAGAAACCTTGTTTATTTTTATTTTTTTGTGTGCTTCTTTAGTGAGTGTGTGTTGGTAAAATAAATGTTTGTCCTTGAAACAGACAGAAGTCAATTTCGATACCAACTTACACCAGCAAATATAGACCTCCGCCATCCACATGACAATCCGCTTCAGGACATTCCGGCTTCTGTATTATCGGCCTAAATTTCTGTTATCGAAATTAAATGAGGAAAGCAAGGCTTACATTGGTAATATTGCCAAGGCAATGGAACCGAGCAAGGATTCTCCTACCGAAATACAAGTTGTCACAGGAAAAGAGCAGTGTACTGCTTGCTTGTTACTCGTTATTTTGTAAGTTTTGATTCGTATATTAGGGTTGCTTTTCATACGTATGCAATCATTTACCAGTAAAGAATAAAGTCAGTTTGAGTTAATTTTCTTAAAAATTAGTCCTACACTTTACGTTAATGTTTTGTTTGTTTTCTGCTTTTAAGTTAACCATTTGTTCTTTTTTCTTATGCCGCTTGAACAGGACAAGGACATGAACCAAGTTACTTAAATGAAGGCAAGGCCTGCGCCTTTGGATTTTATGAGAAGCACTGCTAAAATGAAAGAATAACTTTGCTCAAAGTGGGTTTAGTAGCAGGTAACGAGCAGAAGGACCTGCCGCCACCCTCTCCCTTAGGTATCTTTTAAGAACTTGGAGGGCATTGTAACTAGGGATACAACGGATGTCAATTTGGCCGAATACCGGATATCTGGCCAGAGTTTCAACCGGATGTCCGTATGTTTCACACTTTTTCTTTTTTAATTTATTTGAAATAAATAAATTTTATGTACTTTATTTTTGAAACCAAATTGTAGTATTTTTCTCACCTTTTGTATTTTTTAATTAGTCAACTAATTCTACTATAATTTATTTTAAATTTTTTTATTTAAGTTTCAGTACTCAATATTTTAATTCGACATTATTTATTTAGAAAAATCAAATCTGAATAAAAGCATTTTCAATAGTCCTTTACCTTATTTCTTTAATGGTTCGTATGTTTTTGTATGCAAAATTTCAAAAACATACTCCCACTTTTTTTAAAGTAAATTGTCTTTGTTATTCTATCCTCTAAAAATGGAAGTTTTATCTTTTGTGTTTTCAGATGCCAGAGCACAATTTTGCAGTTGAGACTGAAAAAAGAATGATTTATGATTTTTTGTAATGAAATGTATAAAACACCTAAATTTTTATCCATAAATTTTTTTCCATAATGCTCCAAAATACTTAAACGCATTGTTTCATATAGTATAATTGTTTAACACTTTCCATTTTTTTTGTTATATTTATCTTATGTCTGTGTATAATTTTTGTCGGATGTTCTGATGCTTCAAAATACTTAAATTAATATATAATAAATAATGCTCCAAAATATTTATATACCTTGTTTCATAAAGTGTATGGATTAACATTTTGCACTCTTTTGTTTTTATCTTATTTCTCGGTGTACAATTTTTGGCCGTATGTTCTGAGGCTCCAAAATACTTAATACAATAAATAATACATAATGCTCCAAAATATTTATACACCTTGTATCACATAGTATATTGTTTAACCTTTTGCTTTTTTTTTACCTTATTTCTCGGTTTATAATTTTTGGCTAGATTTACTGCCGGAGAATTGTAATATCCGGTAATTGCCAATTATCCGGTATAGTGACCTGATATACCGGATGCAGTATGTTGGCTGGATAACTGCTGCATTCCTAATTGTGATCACGAACTTTTTTTACGTGTCCCAATCACACTTAAAGGACACGGCGAATCTTAGGCCGGCTTGTATCCCTAAACCGGCAACCCTTCAGTTACGAAGTCGCTGCCTTTGACGATTGAGCTACCACAGCCAAGTTAGGCATTACAGACTATATGATAAAATGTGAGCAGTTTATATCCTTTAACTTGCCTTTTTTTCTAATAAATTCTTGAAACTTTTAGTGCAGTATATTAACATATATAAACTACCAGTACAGAGCCGTTTTTTCAAACTGGACATGTTACCGATAATTTGCTTCTATGATTCGTCGAACCGAGGCCGCTGACTTCGTGAGGCTCTTAGGCTGACTTGTATCCCCAAACCAGCAACCCTTCAGTTACGAAATCGCTGCCTTTGCCGATTGAGCTACCACAGCCAAGTTAGGCATTACAGACTATATGATAAAATGTGAACAGTTTATATCGTTTAACTTGCCTTTTTTCTGATAAATTCTTGAAACTTGTAGTGCAGTATATTACCACTACAGAGCCTTTTTTTTTAACTCGACATGTTACCGAGAACTTGCTTCTAGGACTCGTCGAACCGAGGTCTCGTTCACATTCTACTTAGCTTTGAAATAAAAGTATGGTTTAGTACTCAGTAAAAATTGAGAAGATAGGTATTATAACAGTTTGGGTTAAAAAAACTCTACCTTCTGAAATTGGTGGCCAAAGAAATAAGTTCATACAACTCCAGGAAATCGAGCTTGTTTTTGGTATCTGGTCTGCCCTTCCACCACATTAGGACCGGATACTTTTCATAACACAATTACTAACATTTTGGTGATTTTGTTTTGAGTAAATAAGGATTTCCACGGTATCAAACAAAATATCTTTATAAACTGTATTGTTATACACAAGTTTTACTATATACATTACATGGCCAATCATGGTTACAATCAGGTAGCAGTATCAATGTTTCTTCTGCCTCCAGAATAAACGTTCGTACAGATGACCATAATATACTTTATATATATTTTTTATTTCGACAAAATACTATAGTATGTTATTTTGGATACAGCCCCTAATCTTTTTTCATCCTTTTGGGAACAAGGTATATCGAGCTTATTCTACCGATGGTTACTTTTTGAATTTTCAAGTTATGTTTTCGAGACTTTCCCAAAAGTTGCTGCATACACTAACTAAAAGACTAGGGATTTTCTATTTTGATTGCATTCACAAATAAAACCTGCTCATCTTTCGTCTAGTTTTTATCGTATTTACTGTTTACAATGTTTGTTTTCACGATCCCTGAACGTAGCATTATTTTGTGTTGAGAAATCTGCAAATTATAAAACAAAACGCATGGAAAATTTGGGATTATTTACATGAAAACTTTAGTTTTTCCACGAATATGCGTGCTAGCTTCGTAGTAATCAATACTCATTGTTACAAACAAGTTTCCTAATCATGTGCTACAATTTCTATGTTTTTTAAACATTCGTTTTTACAGAGTTATAAAAAAATATTCATTTTTATTTACTTATTTTAAATTTTTATTTTTTAAATGTCTTTTGTTCCTTATGGAATTTCAGAAAAACATCAGCGCGGAAACAAATGGCATCTAGGATTTGTATTTGTCTAAGGTTTCACGATAATTCCTCTTGCCTTTTTCTAAATATACAATAGATACAAATAATCGTATATATATATATATATATATATATATATATATATATATATATTAATGTGTATGTGTGTATGTACATATATATACAGTCTGTTCTATAAGAGCATTTCGCTCATAACTTCGTCAATAGATAGAGTACAGATACCGCCTTAATTGCACGTGTTCTTCAAACATTAGAGAAGAATGCTTTATGGTTATATTCTTTATTCTTTTTTTTTTTGCTGTGTTTAAATCAGCAATTACAAAATGAGTGCCGCGTATTCTCAAAGTGTTTGAGGCAGTGTTTTGAGGTGTAACCATCCAAAAAGACCCAAAATGTCTTGTGCAGCTGCAACTCGGTACATGAAAAAGTCAGAGTCGTTCGTCAAGAAGTAGGTAGCAGGTTATAAAGTAATATAAAATGTTGACTACCTGCCGGAACGGGGTAAACACCTCACAACGTCAAAATCGAATGGTAAAGTGATTCATGCATAATCGATAATAATGGGGACTGGACAACTTATGTGAAATGCATTTCAGTTTAATATGTATACTACAAGGTACAAATGTATTTTTAGCTCATTCGTTTGTATTTTCAGAGAAATAGACGACACGCTCTTATGGAACAGACTGTATGTGTATGTGTGTGCAGGGCCGACTTTAATAGGTGTTCAAGGATTAGAAACCTACTAGTTTCTAGACACATCTCTAGAACAGCCGATAAAATATCTACTGAAAATACGCATTTAAAGGGGGTAACCAAATACTGTCTTGCAGGAAATGGGGGCGGCCAAATACTAACTTGCAGGTGGTTAATAACCCGGAACGGCCTTGTATATAAGTATATATATACGTATATATCTACATCTATCTGTCTGTCTGTCTGTCTGTCTGTCTGTCTGTCTGTCTGTCTGTCTGTCTGTCCGTCCGTCTGTCTGTCTCTGTCTGTCTATATATCTATCTGTCTATATATCTATCTGTCTATATATCTATCTGTCTATCTATCTATCTATCTATCTATCTATATATATATATCTATATATATATATATATATATCTATATATATATCTATATATATATCTATATATATATCTATATATATATCTATATATATATCTATATATATCTATATATATATCTATATATATATCTATATATATATCTATATCTATCTATATATATCTATATATCTATATATCTATATATATATATATATATATATATATATGTATATATATATATATATATATATCTATATATATATATATATATATATATATATATATATATATATATATATATATATAATATGTGTAATAAGACGGATGTCTCGACAGGTGGTTTCAATCATGGCCATAAAAATGACACCGTTTCAGCTAAGGACCTTTATTTAGATAACGTTGGAGGACGGGTTCCCACTTCATCATAGGGACAGAACAAAACTGAAGGGTCAGCTAGCATGAAGTTATATGTACAAGACCCTTAACACCTGGGTCAACATCTGTGGGAAAATCTCTAGAAAAATCTGCCTCCATCAGCGTGCATCTTCTTTTTGTTTGGAAATTTCCTGAATTGTCCACTATGGCAATGTAGAGTTATAATTGGATAGACCCCTTCTCTGAGGACGTAAACTGTAGCCCTAGTGGTCAGTTTTGGTTAGGACTTAAAAAGGGTAATGCAAAAGGACGCGAAAAATTTTAGCCCTTAACTTGACCCATGAGAATTTTCCTTACATATACAAATATATATAGAATATATATATATATACATACATACACATGCACGCATGCATGCATACATACATACATACATACATACATATATATATATATATATATATATATATATATATATATATATATATCCCAAGTTGCATCCCGTCATTAAAAATTTGTTTAAAAAACTCACTACAGAACATATATACAAATATGTATCACACGCATATACATATATACATGTGTGTGTATACGCACACTTATGTAGATGAATCTGCAAATGCATACTTTGTTCGTTTAGTTAAGTCTGCGGGGCAGGTAAGAGCTGTTGAGCGTAACCGCGGATTACGGCCAAAAGCGAAAACGAGCGGCGGCTTTTCCTCCGCCAACGGGAGCAGTGGGGAGCAACCCTTCTCTACGGATGGGATGGTGTGGCCCATTTTAGCACTTTCCCCCGACACATCCCGTAATCCTCCCGGAGTTCCAACCATCCTTTCGCTGCAAAGCCAGCCGTTCCATTTTGCAAGAGGAGATGAGAGGGCTACATTTACTTTTTGTCCTTTTTCTGATTTAGATGTTTTCGTTTTCGCTCTTAAAGTAGAAACGGAAAAAATCGTACTGCATCGAAACTTATCTATTCATGAACGTCTCATAAATAATTTATAGCTTGTATTAAACTGCCGCCTTTTTTGTCTATGAATACTGTTGCTATGTATGTATATACATATATATGTGTGTACATACATATATTTACATATATGTATGTATGTGTACATATATATACGTATGTGTGTGTACATACATATATACACATATATGTATGTGTACATATATATATATATATATATATATATATATATATATATATATATATATATATATATATATATATGTCAGGTTTAAAAATGGGGGTTAAGAATTAAGCTAATTATAAGTAAAAATAATTAGAACTCATTAATGATAACGTAATAGAAGAAAGTCGCACCCTCGAGCGGAAGTATACAGAGTGAAGAAGCCGACGCGGAAGTACACATAGGAAGTTTGCTTAGTTAGCAACGCCAAAAGAGCCAGTTCAGAGCGGGAACACGGGCTGATTACATCCTCCACGCTTGTCGTGGTAAAGTATGAGAACAAATGATTTCTAAATGGCATACCTATGGACATAATTATTATAATAAAGAAGAATTGTGTCGTCCATGTCATATATGTAATAATAAAATTCTAGTAAAGTAAAATCCTAACTTAAATGTTTTCTGTTTTCCATTAAAAATCTAGATTCCCTATTAACAAATTCTGAAACACGTTTTTTATAATAATGGCGAACGCTTCCTGGGATCTTGAATTAAGATTAGCAGCCCCGTTGATTCATTTTTTCCCGCGCATTGTTACGTACTATATCATCTAGAATAAACTAGAAGTAATTAAAGTGAAGTGATTGGTTTCCAGAATGACATCATTCCTGGAGCCAATCCCCTTCCAATAAAAACCGGGGATTTTCCTTTGAAATCGCGTATTTTCTGTATTTTGTGTTGTTTTTCCCTACGGGGATTTTGGATGTTATCTGGTGTTTTAAATAAAAGATGTTTTTGTAAGAGAGCGTCTGCATGAATCTACTCGGCTACTATATTCTAAGGTATTTTTAAATTATGTGGCCATTTTTATAAGTTATTATATATACGTGTTATATATATATATATATATATCTATATATATATATATATATATATATATACATATATATATTATATATATATATATATATATATATATATATATATATATATATGTGGGGGGGGTGCGTGTACTGTAAATTGGTTGTTGTTAGCAACGTTTTTCAAGAGTATTGCGTAATAAAAAATGTAGTTGTAAAAGAAAACAAATTCAAATGTTCCAATCATTTTAACGGGTTTGAACTTGCCATTCTGTTGTTTGTTGTGGTTTGAAGAAACGTGCGAGTTCTTAAATATTTTTCTAACTAACCTGAGATTTTTTTACTAATAAAAGCAATAATAAGTGGAAAAAAAGGTTTATTTTTATTGAAACACAAAAAACCGATCCTTTTCCTGTGTTATTTCACAGTCCAATTTAAATAGAATACTCTAAATGATCTTCCCAAAACCAGATAGAAATTTAAATCACTGTGCAGTTGTTTCACCTCTAATGTAAGACGAATTAATTTGTGTCTAAATAAGAATAATAGTTTTTTTTAGTTATTATCAGGAATAAAAAGGATATAAAGATATATTATTTTTTACTCTTTTTTTAAACTGAGCTTAACATGTAAATTTGCATAATGATAATGTGAAGAAACCCTTTGTTCTGAACACTAACGACCTAAATCAGATGAGCTGGGTCTATAACCTTAACTGGAGTTCTCGGGTAACTGGAACCGTAACTGACGCCCAGGTATAAAAATCCTAGAATTTTGCTACTCGGGGCTTAAATTTTCTTTTTCTTATCATTTCATTTTTATTCATCTTAATTATTTAACTTGTTAAGGGCCTAGCACTATTTTTTCTCATCATAAAGACCTGCATTTTTATATTTATTGTGTGTTAACTTTAGACTGGACACCTGATAATTAGTTCTTTAACTTGTAACAGGGAATAAGGTCGTCTTCCAACGTACCACAGGAAACTCTTTAACAACTCGGGGATTTTCAACATTTTTTACGTAGGTGTTTTGATCTCGTGGAGGTTTCCGCGACTTTTGACCAGAGCCAGCTTTTTAGCAATTACGTTCGGGAGACTCTTAAGGTACGCTCCTCTAAGGAACGGCAGAGTCTCGGACACCGAACGGGGGATAGATTAGGCTCGCGTTGCACCCTGAAAAAGCCTCCCCATCGTGTTGGAGTATTTGATTCTTTTTTACGACTGTGATCATCGTGGATATGTTATCTAACCAACAATCCTTTACAATTCGACTTGTTTGGGGAGATTAGAATCCCTTTGTGTATAACCAGTATTTACTCCAGAAATAAAAGTGATTTCCAATTCTGTTATGCCTGTGATCCTTCTTCACGTTACCTCTTGACTCAAGAACATCGAAGGCGTTGTAACGATCCGTTACCTGACCCTAAAGAACGAGGAGCCCGAAGGTGACCTTTCGCCGTGGATAGTTACGATTAGCGGCAAATAGAACCGGGTGGTCTAAAATAACTTAATTGAAAACTGTCCGTCTGCTTTAGCCAGATCGTCTAGGCTTTGTAAGTCTGTTGATTGAACAGACTCTGTGAAAAGATTGTAAATAATTACAGTGCACCTTGTCGCCCATTAGCGGTAGCGAAAAAGGCAATTAAGTTGTTTGGGTCGGCTGATCTGAAGACGGCTTTTCAGCCACATATGGAAACGGAACAGCTGATCCAAGGCGGAAGGTGACCGCAAGATTGCATCACCCTGGTCCTGGAAGTTTCCCGAAGAATCGCGGAAAGAAAAACAGTGCCGCTATAAAAGAAGGGTGACAGTACAAAAAGGAGGCTTTTATCTTCTTGAGGCTTCTTCCTGATAGAGCCTTCGTAGCTCGAGAAGAACCGCTCGTATCTCCGCTTCTAGAGTTTGCTTGTTTAGAGACCTCCAGCGTCTCTTTTGCTAGGAAGTCGACCTTCGACTTGGGAATTCTTTCTCCGTTATTGTGCTAATTTTTATTTTTACTTCTGGCATAGAAGTAGGTAGCCGAGAGTAACTTTACTCTCGAATTTGGATCGTCTTGAATCCTGAGATTTCCTTCACGAATCCCAGCGTGATACGCACTCTGAAGTTTCGAACCTTGCTGTGAAAATCGACTGTGCTAACCGTCAACCGGAGGTGATAGTGTCAGCGTTTATTACCGGCACTAAGTAGCGAACAATTCCTGTGATTAGAAGCCCTAGCCATACTGTATCCGGTATCCCACGCATCCTTATTGTGTGAATGTCATCTCTGCAAGAGATCCCCGAATATTTAACATCCTACTGAATCTGCACATAGCTGTACATAATTTATTCGATTGAATAAAATATTTAATCTAGATTACATAGTTTTCTAGCCTGTTTCATTGACGGCTTCGCCGACCATATCCCCAGCGTCACAATGGATATTTTCATCATACTGTATTTAAGTATTTTATATTAAATAATTATACTAGGAATTTAAAATAAATTTCCTTTATCCTAGAGCGTAAATTATATCACCTTGATTTATTTCACAAACAAAAAAAATCATGGAAAAAAGGGTTAAAACGCTGTACTAAATTATTTCTATTTAAAATATAGTTCATTGTGCAATACATGTGATGTACAAGCGTATAAAACATTAGATGGTTTTTAAAAAATATGAGGGGGTAAAAGGCAACAAAAAAAAGCATTCTCAATTATTTCATGTAAAATAAAAGCACTTTCCAATCTGATAAGCAGTTTTAAAGACTTTTTCCTCTTTGTGAAAAGAAAAAGGAGTGTTAAAGCTCTTCCAAGCACTTCGCGAACCCTGATATTTCTAAGCTTACTATACTAATTTCATTTTATCTATGTACTAGCATATAGCCCGTCATATGACGGGATCAATAAAATTTTTAATTTTCCAAAATTGTAAAGTACCCTATAAAGAAGTTTTTTTTCTGAGAATTATCTGGTACTTGCTCAATAATTTTTTTATCTTCTCTTCATACTCCTCTAAAATCTCCCAATACTGTGAATGCAGTTTGGAATCACGTTGAATTCATTTAGTCAAACCGTTTGGTTATGCATAAAAACAAACACACAAACTAACAAACTTCTTAATTTTCAAAGATATATAAATTCTTTCACACATGTTCTAAATTCATTTTAATCGCATTTTTTGATGCCAGAAGTAGAAACTGACAAAAATATTTGTACAAGCATTACTCACATATCGCGTGCATTATTTTGATAGAACGAAATTTACAAAACGAATTTCTAAGATCATGTTAATCTGTATTTTTTTCAGTTATCTTGTATGACGATATGTATTTTGAAGATAATAAAAAAATAAATACAATGTTTGAAGAAATTTTTTTTTAGAGAAAACTACATAAATTTTAAATAGTTTATCCTAGATTTCAGTTTACACAAATCAGCAAATTAACTAGCATATAGCCCGTCATATGACGGGATAAGTAAAATTTTTAATTTTACAGGATTGTAAAGTACCTTATGAGGTAGGTAAATAAATGGTTTGTGTTTTGTCTGAGAGTTATTTGATACATGCTCAATAATTTATCATTACTGACCGCATGTTAGCTGCCAACTTTAATTTATCTTGTCATATTACGTGATAGGATGGACAGCAGAGGTTTTAATATTGACAGTGATTATTTGGTGGTATATATCAATGATGTCCAAAATTTAGAGAATAGATTACAAACCGCGTGGTTATGTATAAAAAAAAACACATAAACGAACAAACTTTTTAATTTTCAAAGATATATAACTTAAAAGCTAGACATTTATTAGTCCGTGAAATAGACACCTAGACTTTTATGAAAAGAATTTGTTGGTAACACCGGTGATAAAATTTACTTTGCAACAAAAAATAATCGATGATTCAATTTAAAATTATCACATATGTGCCTAATCTATTATTTAAACAAAATAGAAAAGAAAATTAATTACGTAATATCTAAGATATTCAGTGATAAAACGTATGAAAATAATGCAGACGATATTTAAATAATTTAAAATAAGAAATCATTAAATGGGATGGTTAAAGGAATGACGTCATTATGCTAGAAATTATGTTATTTAACCTATTTATTATGTGATAAATTGATAAATTTAATCACCTGCTCTTAACCGGGGAAAGTAGGGTTTGAAATAATGGCATTAAACGCTCGAAAAGGGGGAAGGGGTGAATAAACATTACTCGCTTTGAATTTTGCTAACCCTAACTCATCAAGAATCCAATATGGCTGCCTCTATCCATTCCAGGTCCAACCGCTTCATGAATTAGAGGACAGACGGACAGATAACTAAGACTATTATTGTATAGGGGAATATCATATAGCCCGTCATATGATGGGACCAGTAAAATTTTTAATTTTCCAGAATTGTAAAGTATCCTAGTAGGCAGATAAAAAATGGTCTGTTTTTTAGCTGAGAATTATCTGGTACACACTCAATAATTTGTTTATCTTCATACTCCTCTAAAGTCTCTCGATACTGTGAATGCAGTTTAGAATCACGCTGAATTCTTTTAGAAAGAGATTTCCAATGTACGTCGAAATTATCGTTAAGTTCTTCCCCTTTTTTTTACCACAGTAATTAATTGATGTAAAGGAATGAAGCTATTGTTTCCACTAAACTCTGGAGGTAGATAGAATTTGTTGTTAATACCGGTGACAACATTTTCATTGCCACGAAAAGTAATCGATGATTAAATTTAAAATTATCCCATATGTACCTAATCTATAATTTAAGCCAAATGTATAAGAAAATTATTTAAGTAATATCTAAGTTCAATGATAAGACGTATGAAAATAATTCAGACAATATTTAAATAATTTAAATTAAGAAAGGATTAAATGGGATAATTAAAGGAATGACGTCATAATGCCAGAAAAAAATGTTAGTTTTACCTATTATGTGACAAATTGATAAATTTAATCGCCTGCTCTTAACCTGGGAAAATAGAGCTTGAAATAATGGCATTAAATGCTAGAAAAAGGGAGGGGAGGGTGAATTTCGAACTTGCTAACCCTGACTCATGAAAAATCCAAAATGCATGCCTCTATCCATTCCAGCTCCAACCGTTTCATAAATTCGAGGACAGACGGACAGATAACTTAGGCTGTTATTATACACGGGATTCAATACAACATTTTTAAAACAAAAATCTGTTACCAAAATGATTTACAGTATACTACGCCTGCATGACAAGTATCATCTGTTATTTTATTAAAGAGACAAAATAAATTAAATGAAACAATTTTATGTTCAAAACATTTCGAGAAAAAGAATTTTACGAGTTAAAGCTATTATACCCATTTATATATGAAAAAAATATTTAGAATTTAATTCCTTTTTATTTTCATGATATTTTTATTATTATCACTTCTACTGAAAGGCACGTGGAAAACGTTGAACTAAAAATATTTTCGGACTGGTAATGGAAAATGTAATATTCCTTCAAAATACTTTAAAATTCTACTTTTAAACATGCATAAACGGCGGTTTATCTATCCGAAATTACAATATATTAAAAAAGATAAAAAAATCCTTTCAATTTGTGTTTAGAATTTGTATTATTTAAGTGTATGTTTAGAAAGTTTCCATAACGTCTTAAATTGTTAAGGATTCCTTAATTGAAAGGGAAAAATAATTTCCCCCAAATGCAATTTTAAACAGAATTACATTATTTCTTTTAAACGGCCCCAAACCTTTATAATGGGACTTGTATACTAAATACACTTCTTCTCATTTCGTTACAGTAGTTGGTTAGGACGTTCATTTCAGGGGAAACTTGTTTACGCATATTACTGTACAGCATTTCATCTAGGAAATACCAATTATTTTTCCCTTTTCATTTCATTTTCGAGTCGGTTGAAGGTTGTGTTTGAATTGCAGGCAGGGGGGAAAATGTAATGAAGAAAATAATTTTCCACCTCATTTCTCGGAACACTCTCCGTGGCTCTAGACAATTTAACGAATAATTTTACCAAAAGCATATTAGAAAGCAAATAGCATCCGAAACAAGAGTCGAATGGAATAACTACCCCGGCATTTATTGTGGAAGGTACAGACCTAATCATCCTCATCGCTTTTTTATTTTTTTTTACTGTGATTTATACTTGCTCCTCCAGCGGGGAAGTGCTACTATTCTACTGTACTTAGATTGTTTCTGTACTCTTTAGCTTGAGAGTTTGTATTGTTTTCAAATCTTCCATTTATGTGCCGCGGTAG
>CM063498.1:191341359-191346359 GCA_032207245.1 Pardosa pseudoannulata
CTTTTATTTTCTTTAGTCATGTCTGTTTCTAGAAGTAGTAACAGTATCAAATATTCTCACAAAATTCTATTCGTTGCAGACAAAGTAGTTTAATGCCACATTTTAAATGGAAGTCGCTGAGCACCATGGCACAATCATTAAAGTCTTGGGCTGCGAATCGGTTCTATCATGAGTAAGAAGTTTATTTCCGTCATTTTATGTTCACTTTCTTAAGTAGTCAAGAAGACTCCTAAAATATGTAAATTTTCTGTAATATTAGAATAATTCTAGAATATTCTGTTACCCTATAAAAGCTTGTGTTAAAGCTGCGAGCGGCATTTGTTGGTCGACTGCGAGCTAGGTGGCTAAGCACTTAGTAAACGCTATTATTTGTTAACTCTTCATTGTGTGCAACCAGCACTTTGCATTTAAGTAAAAATATTTTAAAAATATTTAATAGAAGAACGTCGGAAAAATTAATTTGCGTGGATTTCGGTATTGGATCATCCATAGTGTACTTAATAAAAAAAATTACAGAAAGCTAAAATTATCGGAGCAAATGAAACTGACATATTTAATGGAATGTAGTAGGTGTTTTGTAGAATTTCTGTGTTATTTACCGACAAAGTTTAAACCTATCTGAATTTGTCTTTTTATTTCTGTTGGGAATTAAAAAATATATATGTATTTCTTCCTTACAATATGACCTCATTAGTTAATGATATTCATCCGATGCGTTTAACTTTGTCAGATTTTTTAACCGTGACTGAAAACGGCATGTATATATCTAAGCCTGCTCAGCGTTGTTGGTAGGGGGCACTTCTAACTTATGCTGCTGTTCGATAGCTTGCCTAATTTACGTGTATTATTTTATGCAATAAGTCAATGCATGTATTATTTTTATTAATAAAATTTTAACTAAAAGCATTAGAAGTGGTAGTGTTATGTAAAAACGAATACTTCATCTGTCCACTGATACCTCTACAAATTTAGAAGTTAGAAAATTATATAAGACTTGACTAATTTTCCATCAATTTCTTATTTGATAAAAAAAAATAACGATCTGTATTGATGGTTTATAGTTGTTAATTTAAAATATGTCAAGTTGTTAGTTTTAATAATTTGTTCAGGTTTTTGAATGAGAATATGTATTTTTCTTAAAGAAAGTAAGTTTTTCTTAAAGAAATATTTCTTTGATTGACAATCAGTTTCGATTTTTTTTTCGGAGCACCTATAGTCGGAAAAATCGGTAATTCGGCAGAGCGTATTTTCCGGAGATGCCGGATTGTGGATGTTTGTCCATACTACAGTTAATATCATTCACTAAAAGAAGAGTCAGCATGCAGTATTAAAAAGTGTATCAGTCAATAAATATAGGTAAGACGTGCTTGATAGGATGGGAGGGGAGAGGCGAATCGCTCTTGTTCCAGCTCAGAACACCGTTTTTTGCATTCTTTAACGAATCCAGAAAGTAACACTAAAAAAGAAAAGCCATTACTTTCGCAGCGTAGCGTCTCGCACAATAGTCCAATAAATATGTACGCTACCCCAATTAGGGCAATATGGCCACTAAATCTCCACAGCTTGCCTGGCGGGTGGAATAAAAAAAATGCGATTCGAAGAGTTTATCAAGGAATCCTTCGCGCTCCGGGCACGCGAACGGGCGACAACAGAGAAATATGACTAATGACGGAGAGAAAGATAAATAACAGAGCGGCTTCGAGAAACCGCGGGATTCCTCAGAGCGCGCGAATCCTATAAAAACAGCCCCGTCTTGACGGAATAAATTGCTATGTTATGGCTACGCTCGCTCCTCATTTCATTTCTCGGTAATTTTTTTATTTTTTCGTTGTTATTACCTTCCAGACACGTTGCAGCGAAATGAGGGGGAGAGCACCTGGGTTTCGGCAAGAGATATTCCCTCCTTTTTTTAAAGCCATTAAAACAAAAGAAGGGTCAAAAACACAAGGGGTTTATTCCAGGAATTGCTTGATTGGGAAAAGTTTTTTATTCATATTTAGATACGAAATGGGCATTTCCGAGAAGACCGTAGAAATGGCCATGAAGTCATTTAAACTAGCATTTTACCCCCACTCCCTCTATTTTTTTTTAACTTGTTTAAGAAGGAGGTAAAAAGAGAAAATAAAAGGTCCTACTGGTTTTTCAAGCAAACGAGTTCTGAGAATTTCGGGAAAAATGCTATTCACCTACTGTCTTATGTTTATCGAACTTTTCATTTCTGGTTATTTCCCCCCCGTTTGGTGATATTACAGCTTGTCTTTTCTCTTTAGTTTACTTTCACTAAAATCTGAACCTGAACTGCTTATATTTTGATACCATCCATCTGAAAAGTGCCTAATAGCAGCCATTACTTGCGTATTCGGATGAATAGAGAAACAAATATCGCTTATTTTTACAACGACGAGATTGGGGAAACTGCCTAAAAGTGGTATTTAAGAAAATAGGGAGAGAATTAGCGTATGAAAATGAGGTTTCAATAGAAGAGAAAAATAATCTAAGGAGACGTAGACCCATTTGTTTTGGGGTAGTTTAATGAGGGTTTAGCTTAACATTTACTTAGAAATAGTATCATGAAAAAGAAATGGTTCTTAGGGTAAATAGAAATTTTTGCCTACTTTTATTTTCTTACTTTGAAGGTTTTAATAACCATAAGCAGTTTCAATTACACATCATAAAGCATGCAGTCCTTATCATCATTTATATAAAGAGCTTTTTTATCCCCCATATTTAAACTTTTTGTCGTAAAAACATTTGTAGTTGATTATATCATCTATCTACAGTGAAAATTACTTCATTTATGAGGAACAAACTTTGAGATTTAGATTCACTTCTCTCTTTTTTAATTTAATATTGGTTATGGGACGTGTAAACTGTTGTAAATTTTTGTTTTATTAAGTGAAACAAAATGCTGTAACTCTTATAGTCTCCAGAGAAAAGTAATTTGATGGAGATACCAGATGGCTTCTTTGTGCGCCTGTTATATTATACAGGTTTTCTACTGCAGTTCGTTTAAGTTGATTTTATTTGAATTGTGAAGACTACCCTTTGTTCAAAGCACGCGCCAAATCAGGTGATCGGAAATCCCACCTGTTGACCAGTTTACAATAGCGTGGCGTCGCAGAGTCTGGGATGTGGACAGTTGGATTGAATAGGCGTTACGCCCCTGATCGGTCACGTTAATGAATCCTCTAGAATTCCGAAATCGGGAAAGCTAACGAATGAGAACTTAACTAAAAAAAACTACTGTAGCCTTAGCTGGAGTTCTCAGGTAACTGGAATCATAACTGAACAGAAAACGGTTGGCGGGACCGTAACTGACCCCCAGGTATAAAAAGTCTATAATTTTGCGACTCGGGGCTTTTCGACGTTATTTTACGTAGGTGCTTTGACCTCTTGGAGGCTTTCGCGTCTTTTGACCGGTGCCAGGTTTGCAGTGATTGCGTTAGGAAGACTCGTAAAGTCCGCTCATATAAGGAGCGGTAAGGTCTCGGATACCGAACGGGGGATAGATTGTGTTGCATCGCAGCCTGGAAGAGCCTCCCCATTTGTGAGATTATTTAATCCTTTATTTTCCCGACTGTGATCGTCGTGGGAATTCAGTGCCAGCCGAAAATCCTCTACGTTTCTACTTGTTTTGGGGTGCATTAGAATCCCGTTGTATATATAACCGTATTTACTCCAGAAAGAATAAAAGTAATTTCCAATTTCATCGTGACTATGATCCTTCTTCACGCTACCTCTTCACTCGACAACATTGAAGTCGTCACAGAATGAGATATTCCCGTCAAGTGATTCTTATGATATTTTGATGTAAATCATGCATCGGTAGAAACATTCATTCCTATCCCTCACATACAGGTTAACAAAGAACTAAATCAGATGTGGACCGAACGGATGGTTAGGGCGCTGATCTTCAGTACCGGAATTCGTAGGTTCGAATTTCACTGTGGCATGAACGTTTGTAGCTATTCGGAATATGTTTTAAGTAGCAGGTCCCTGTCTCATTAGCCCTCGTGTAGCAAAAATTAGACCGTACCACTCCAAACAAACTAAACCAAATCAGAAGTAGCAATCCACGTTTGTCGATCGCTTGCGAAAATGTTAATATTTTTTCATTATGACTATCTTATATAACATGTATTAACCAACCATTACTTTGTTTTGTAGGTGTACGCAACGAATAAATCGAGTAAAAATTGTGATTTAACAAAACATCCAGCACATAGTTAAGCACAGACATATTAAATAAAGCTTTTAGCACACGATTAGATTGTCAAAAGGAATCCAAATAATTGGCCGAAATTGAAATGCATCATATAAATCCTAATCTTAATGTACAGTAGGTCATACACAGCCCGGTGGTGGCGGTATTGGGCTTTGGGGGACGTTCTCTTGCTCGTCTCTAGGACAAGTGGTTGTTGTAGAGCAGACCATGAATGCTACAGGGTATCTGAACATCATTGCGGACCAGTTGCACTCTTACATGGCCTCTGTTTTTCCAGCTGGAAATGGAATGTTCCAACAGGACAACGCCCCGTGTCTCAAGGCTAAAATTGTGTTGGAGTGGTTCCAGGTACAGGATGCTGAATTCCAGTTAATGTCCTAGCCGCCTAACTCACCTTATCTTAATCCGATAGAAAACATTTGAGATGTCATGGGACGGCACCTCAGAGTTCAAATACCATCAATTCGCAATATCTCGGATTTGCGTAACCGTTACTTAAACATCTGGTACAATCTGTCTCCGGCCATCTATCCTATAGAACATATTTGGGACGTTACTAAATATGAGTCAGCGCAGTGCTGCAGCACAATCGAACATTTCTCAGCTTCTGAATTCCATTGAAAGTGTTGAAACGTGGAGTACAACACCACTCCGATGACTTTAAAAAACATTATGATTACGAACGATTTATCAATGAGCTTCTCAGAAAGAATTGTAGACAACTATTGATGAATTATTTTTATTATGTAAAGAATTCTTATGTCTTAAAGGATAA
>CM063498.1:191351359-191353859 GCA_032207245.1 Pardosa pseudoannulata
AAAATGTGATTTCTCAAAAAGTTCTTAAAATATTTTGTTGAAAATTATTATGAATGCTTTTGATAGTATTTACTAATGAATGACCTAAAAGCTTTAAATTTGGATAATTTTTGAAGATGTTAAACTTTTTAAATTTTCATGAAGATTAAACATTTTTCTAGTATTTTTAATAATTAGCAACTTGGCAATTAGAAAATTTTGAAGCAAGAAAGTGTAGGGAATTTTAAACATGTATTTTAATTTTTTAACAGTTAAAGTTGCTTTCATAAACTACAAATGCGTTTTTCTCGGAACGGTATTTTTAATAAAATGTTGAAACTTAAAATGTGATTTCTCAAAAAGTTCTTAAAATATATTGTTGAAAATTATTAGGAATGCTTTTGATAGTATTTACTAATGAATGACCTAAACTCTTTAAATATGGATAATTTTTAATGATGTTAAACTCGTATTTAGATATAAAGGTAACAAAAATTCGTTAAAAATTCAATGTGTATGATTTTGAAAGACCAAAGTTTTTTACCAAATGTAAATTAAGCAAAGATTTTAGGTGATTCACTAGTCCAATGTATAAGAAATGTGTTGCATAAAAAATGTTGAAATAATTTAATTTATTAAAAAATTAGACCTTTTGAAAAATCCCGATTTTTTTACTAATATTTATTCATCTATTAGAAATTTTATAAAAACTTCTCCAAGAATAAATTATTTAAGTGCAATTATCTATGATAATATAAAAAATAAATCTAAAAATGTAAAAACATGAACTAGTTTCTACGTTTAAAGAAAAAAGTTCTCTTAACGTAGACGGATGCCTTAAGTTTAAATTTCAAGTCAACTTGAAAAACAAAAACAAAACTTTCGTACGATCTTTTGAAGTTTTCCGGTATTCGGAAGTTAATTTTTAAGATTCTCTGGGGAATGTGCTTCATGTCATTAAAATGTGACCTCGATTGGGAGTTATCATTAAACAGGGTTGCATTATCTCTTCCTATTTTTATACATACACACATATGTGTTTACATAGTGAGATCCGCTTAATATGTGATTAGTTTGGGTCACCGTGATTTTGATAACAATAACAGATTGATAACAATAAACGATATACAAAATTAGATAAATTTACCCCCCTCCTTTAATTTACACGTACTACATTTCAAAATAAAATAAAATACTCACCTTATATTTATGTACTGTATATTATCCTTTAAGACATAAGAATTGTTTACATAATAAAAGTAATTCATCAATTGTTGACTGTCTACAATTCTTCATAAGAAGCTCATTGATAGATCGTTGGTAATCATAATGTTTTTTAAAGTCATCGGAGCAGTGTTGTACTCCACGTTTCAACCCTTTCAATGCAATTCAGAAGCTGAGAAACTGCGCTCCAGCATTGCGCTGACTCATATTTGGTAACCTGTCATAACGATTTAACTCTCTAAGCGGTTCGAACGTACAATTCCGCCAAACCGATGATGTCTTCAAAGCGGTTATGCCGTACAATTTTCGACCTCAAAAACGCTTCGAAAATTAATGTAATGTACATTTCTGTTAGTGTTTTCCCCCATGGAATTTTGCGGTAGGAGGGTTAGGTCGATGGTTTAGGAACTACACCCCTCTTTGACTGTCATTTATTGAGGGATGCACCTCTATCCCCTGAGGCACAAAGACGCTGATAGCTACTCATGGCTTTGTAAATCTCTATTTTGAAGTATTTCGTTTGTGGTAACAGATGTATCTCTAATTGCACCACTGAAATATCTTGGATGACTTTAGTAAAAAATATAAATAAGTCACTCGAAGAATATTTTTATTTGTACTTTTAGAATCCATTATTTCTTATGGGATGATATTCGAGACTCGACGAGCTTTGTGTATTAAAAATTAACAATCTATAATATCTATTTATAACCGGAAGTAAAGTGACAATAACGAAGGTGGATCTCCCATATTCCCTTCTAGTAGACTAAAAAATCATAGAAAGCTTTAGCCACTGACATAGTGAACCTTTAGCGTATTTTTGGAGACTTTTTTTTTCCTCCTTGTGTTCCACTCGGAGGGTTAAAATGAGATAAATTTACCTCTCCCCATTTAATTCTCACGTACTGCATTTCAAAATAAAAGGAAAATACTCACCTGATATTTATGTACTGTATATTATCCTTTACGACATAATTATTTCCATAATAAAAATAATTGATCAATTGTTGACTGTCTACAATTCTTTCTAAGAAATTCATTGATAGATCTTTAGTAATCATAATGTTTTTTAAAGTCATCGGAGCGGTGTTGTACTCCACGTTTCAACACTTTCAATGCAATTCAGAAGCTGAGAAATGTTTTACTGAGCTGTAGCATTGAGCTGACTCATATTTGGTAACCTGTCATAACGATTTGAAATGAGATAAATTTACCTCTCCCATTTAATTTCCACGTACTACTTTTCAAAATAAAATGAAAATACTCACCTTATATTTATGTACTGTATATTATCCTT
>CM063498.1:191358859-191413859 GCA_032207245.1 Pardosa pseudoannulata
AAAGGAGTCGCCGGGAACGTTTTTCGAAGATTAGCAAAAAAGAAACAAAGAAAGAAAAGAATGTGCCCATCTCGGAAATGATCAGTTCTCGTGTTGCGGCCCCGAAATATCGATAGCGGAAGGTGGATCGAGTAAATAAAAAATGTGACCAACAACAAGATGGAACGAAGCAATCCATTTTGTATCGGAATGGAAGTGGAAATCGATTTTTTTTTACGAACCAACCACAGAAATTTCACTGTGGACGAGGTTCGCAAATTAACTTCTGCTATTATACGCGATTCATCATTTTAACTGTCACAAACTTCGCTAACGTTTAATTAGCTTCTCGCAGTTGTTTACAATTCGACCTTCTACCGATGTCTCTTTAACGTTATCAATGCAAAGCTATTAGAGTTTCTGCGTTTTCGTTAATTACAATCTGCGGATGAAGAATGCCAATAATCAATTGCAGCAAATTTTAAACGGAATTAGAGAGAAATGTAAAATGTAACAAATCAGTACTTAGTAATATAATTGCTACAGCTAAACTTATTTTCTCAGAATTTCATAATTGCTGTAAAGAACAACTGTAATAATATTGAAAAATTTCAGTTAATTCCAGCTCTGTTTCAAACCAAAAGTTTACGAACTTCCCCTGATTGTTGCCTTTAGTTCACAGTTAAGAGTAAATCCAAAGAAAAAATCGCGAAATTTACTCCGAACTGTTTCATGATTTTCATACCATATACTTATAGTGTATTAAGTCATGTTAAAATATGTTATCCTTATAACATACCATTTAAACCAGGCCTAGGAAAATAAAAGGCTCTTTCGACTGCAATCAAAGTGTACTTTAGGTCTCCCCGCCCCACCTTATGTATGTATGTGTATGCATTATATATATACATACATATAGAGCACACCACACATATAGTATAAGTCTATAATATATGTGTTATATATATATATATATATATATATATATATATATATATATATATATATATATATATATATATAAAGTAATAAAACGGACTTCACGATGGATGGTTGCAGTCATGGCAAATAAAAATGACACCGTTTTAAAGACCTTTATTAACAGAACAAAAGTATTTAACTTAGATATTAATGTGTTTACAGCATACAAGTGCCTAAAAATAGTCATAAAATAATACATAAATTCGAAAGTATTTGGAGAAAAATTAAATTTAAATGAGTAAAGAGGCCCTAGGTCTGCTTCTGAACTCATAGTCCGGCAGCTCAGCAACAATTTCATTAGGTTTAGTATGAATACCAAAGCTATTTGATAGTAAATTACATCTTATCTTTTATAATATATTATTTAAAGTATTAAAAAATCTTTGTGAGAATTTAAGAAAATGCTCTTTAATGGTTGGTAAGTTGAGATCTGCCCGGATTATGTCATTACTAAGGTAGCGAGGTGCCTTGACAATACGTCGTAGAATTTTATTTTGAGTTACCTCGAGAATTTTGATGTTTGAGGGAAAAGCATATGACCATACTGGCGCGCCATAGCACGCGCGTGGCAGTATTACTGTTTTATAGATAAGATTCTTAAGCCGAACACTCAAGTGAGGAGAATAAATCAGAAAACGAAGATCATGGAGATTCCTGATCAGAGTTTTTCAATGTATTTTATGTGTGGCTTCCGATGATAAAAATACGAGGTACATTGGGCTTTTATAGTTTTATAAAGATCCTGAGCCCAGCCAATCAAATTACAGGCACAAGACAAAACTAATCAAAAAACCAATGAAAACACAAAAGGATCAACTCAAGAAAAACTCGTACGTCCGAGGAAGCTATTACTTAAATAATAATAGCAGCCAAGTCGCCAAGTATAAGTGCAATTACATATTTCAACAGTTATAATTATCCATATTTATAATAAACAGATATTATAAAAAGAAGTTGTAATTTACTATCAAATAGCTTTAGTATTAACACTATATAAAATATAATATATATGAGAGAGGGAGCGAATGACAAAAAAAACATTTTGCATAATTTCATATTAGTACATAAAAGTACTTTCACATAAAAAAACACATTAAAGTCTTTTTTTCAACATTGAGTTTTAAAACACTTTCAAGCCTTGTACACATATAGCTGGTAACATAAAAATATTTCACAAGTAAAAATAAATTGAAGGAACAGTCATAATACACTAAAAGATTATAGCGCTTATCAATATGCAAAAGCATTATCACGTAGGTTCTATCAAATAACTTTGATATTAATACTATTAAAATATATGATATTTATGCATGAGGGAGCGAATGGCAAAAAAAGCATTTTACATAATTTCGTATTAATACACAAAAAGTACTTTCACATAAAAAAACACATTAAAGTCTTTTTTTCAACATTGAGAAAAAAAGTTTTAAAGCACTTTCAAGCCTTGTACACATATAGCTGGTAACATAAAAATATTTCACAAGTAAAAATAAATTGAAGGAACAGTCATAATACACTAAAGGATTATATCGCTTATCAATATGCAAAAGCATTATCACGTAGGTTCTATCAAATAGCTTTGGTATTAATACTATTAAAATATATGATAATATTTATACGCGAGGGAGCGAATGGCAAAAAAATAAAGCATTTTACATAATATTAGTACATAAAAATACTTTCACATAGAAAAACTATTTAAAGTCTTTTTTTATAACATTGAGAGAAAAAAGGAGTTTTAAAGCACTTTCAAGCCTTGTACATATATAGCTGATAACATAAAAATATTTCACAAGTAAAAATAAATTGAAGGAACAGTTATAATACACTAAAAGATTATAGCGCTTATCAATATGCAAAAGCATTATCACGTAGGTTCTATCAAATAGCTTTGGTATTAATACTATTAAAATATATGATACTATTTATGTGCGAGGGAGCGAATGGCAAAAAAAGCATTTTACATAATATTAGTACTTAAAAATACTTTCACATAAAAAAAAACATTTAAGTCTTTTTTTTTCAACATTGAGAAAAAAAGTTTTAAAGCACTTTCAAGCCTTGTACCTATATAGCTAGTAACATAAAAATATTTCCCAAGTAAAAATAAATTAAAGGAACAGTCATAATACACTAAAGGATTATGTCGCTTATCAATATGCAAAAGCATTATCACGTAGGTTCTCGCTGAGATTAAATGTTATATCTCCACGCTGGTGTTTAGCTGTTGTATCTACTTTGTATACAAAGTGCGTTCTAGGAGTTTACAGATCCGAGATACTTTATTTTAGAAAATAATCCTTTCCTTTTATTCAAGAAAATACCAATCCCCGACTAACAAAACCGAACTTTCTTGCGGAATCAGTGGTACATGCAGATCTGTTCTTGATATTCAACGCAGGGAAGAGAGAATAGAAAGCTGTATACAAGCGCGAGTTTTTTTCTAGCCCACTTCAGCGATTGCCCCAGTTCGTAAAGCGATTTTCTCCCTGACGTGCTAAATTTGGTGAAATCTTTCACTGTGGGAGAATGAATATTCATAAACTGTCCTTCACTACACAGATAAAGTTTCGGAAAAGTGATTGACGCATCGTTACACAAATCGCACGAATGCCCCAGAAAATTCCATCTGGTACCATTCCTCTTTGTTTTATGGCGGCGTTACGGCTTTAAGAGCAAAGAGTTTAACTTTCTAATTCTCTCAATGAGACTTTTTCCCTATGGGGCTGAGACATTCCAAAATTCAAGGGCATCTACGCGACTGTGCAATTTGAATGGAGGTATTTTACAGCTGCATTGATCGATCGTAGTAATTCATTTCTTTCTCGATCAGGATGTGATTTTAAAGATAGCCAGTATTATTTTGTGTTGTCAGGTGGATGTGACAGATTTGTTACAAGGCCCAAAGTATGTTTCCAGATAATATTTAAGTTGGGTCTTTACCAGCCATATTAGATTCCTCTTACTCAGAGTTCAGAGTTAATCTATGGGAAAAATTAAATTTTCTTTAGGCGGCTTGTGGTTAAAGAATTAACTAAAAATTTATACCACGTGATAGAACAGAAAATCCTCTAGGATACTATCTTTTGTTTTCCTTTTTGTTATTTATATCCCCTATATAATAATAGCTTGAGTTATCTGCCCGTCTGTCCTCGAATTTATGAAGCGATTGGACTTAGAATGGATAGAGGCATCCATATTGGATTCCGGATCAGTTAGGTGTAGCAAAATTCAAAGCGAGTAAAGTTTATCTTCTCCTAAACTATCGATCTGATTCTAAAATAAATTGGTATAAATATGCTTCATATCACAGCGAAATATAATGTTTTCTTTAAAACGTTCGAAATCCACCCCTTCCCCCCTTTTTGAGGTGTTAATGCCATTATTGAAAGCCCTATTTTTCAAGGTTAAGATCTAAACTAAACTCCTCGGCGAAACAGCCCCTAGGGGCAAGGGCCTACGGTGTCAATCTCCGTGTTCTAGACCAAGCATATGTTCCGGTTAGGTGGTCAACCTTACGCAGAATCCCCAGTGTTTAGTTCCCAAGCATGCTTGGTCCTCAGTTTCTCTACCCACTGAAGGGATGAATGGCTGAGTCAACCTTGCCCAGCCCGGGGATCGAAGGTGATTAAATTTATCAATTTATCACATAATAAATAGATAAAAATAATATTTTTTCTAGCATTATGACATCATTCCTTGAAACATCTCATTTAACCATTTCTTATTTTAAATTATTTAAATATCGTCTGCATCATTTTCATACGTTTTATTGCTGAACTTAGATATTACGTAAATAATTTTCTTTTAGATTTGATTTAAGTAATAGATTAGGTACATATGGGATAATTTTAAATTTAATCATCGATTACTTTTTCTTGTAATGAAAATTTTATCACCGGTATTAACAACAAATTCTTTTTAAAAAATCTAGGAGTCTATTTCATGGACTAATAAATATCTAGCTTTTAAGTTCTAGCGTTTATAATCTTTGAAAATTAAGAATTTTGTTAGTTTGTGTGTTTGTTTTTTATACATAATCACACGGTTTGCAATCGATTCGCTAAATTTTGGACATCATTCATATATACCGCGTAATAATCACTGTCAATATTTAAACCTCTGCTGTCCATCCTATCACGTAATATGACAAATTAAAGTTGGCAACTAATTCTATAATTAACTTTTGTAGCGCTCCAAACCAAACCCGTCACTTAAAATTCTCTAGGATACTATCTTTAGTTTTCCTTTTTATTATTTATATCCCCTATGTAATAATAGCCTAAGTTATCTGTCCGCTTGTCCTCCAATTTATGAAGCGGTTGGACATGGAATGAATAGTGGCATCCAGATTGGATTCTTCACGAGTAAGGGTTAGCAAAATTCAAAGGGAGTAAAGTTTATCTTCTCCTAAACTATCCCTCCGATTTTAAAATAAATTAGTATAAATATGCTTCGTATCACAGCGAAATATACATTCGTCTTTAAAACCTTCGAAATCTATCCCTTTCCCAATTTTCGAGGTTTTAATGCCATTATTCCAAGCCCTATTTTTCTAGTTTAAGAGCAGGCGATTAAATTTATCAATTTATCGATAAAATAAATCGATAAATTTAATCGTCTGCTAATCAAAAAAGATAATACAAAAGAGATAAACAAAAAAGATAAGAGATAATACAAAAAATCTGCAAATTATATTTAACTGTCCCTATAAAGGGATGCTAGTTATTAAGGAAGAAGTATAAATGGCAAATATGTGTATGAGAGAACAGAAACTTGAAATGTGTTTGATAATAGTTCCTTTAAGGTATCCGTCTACGTTCGGAGAACTTTTTTCTTTAAACGTAAAAACTAGTTCATGTTTTTACATTTTTAGATTTATTTTTATATTATCATAGATAATTGCACTTAAAAAATTTATTCCTGGAGAAGTTTTTATAAAATTTCTAATAAATGAAGAAAATTTAGTAAAAAAAAATTGGGTTTTTTCAATAGATATAATTTTTTAATAAATTAAATTATTTCAATATTTTTTGATGCAACACATTTCTTATACACTGGACTAGTGAATCACCTAAAATCTTTGCTTAATTTATATTTGGTAAAAAATTTTGGTCCTTCAAAATCATACACATTGAATTTTTAACGAATTTTCATTACCTTTATATCTAACTATGAGTGTAACATCATTAAAAATTATCCAAATTTAAAGCTTTTAGGTCATTTACTGGTAAATAATATCAAAATCATTCATAATAATTTTCAACAAAATATTTCAAGAACTTTTTGAGAAATCACATTTCAACTTTCAACATTTTGTTAAAAATACTATTCTAAGAAAAACGCATTTAAAGTTTATAAAAGCCATTTTAACTATTAAAAAATTAAAATACATGTTTAAAATTCCCCACACTTTCTTGCTTCAAAACTTTCTAATTGCCAAGTTGCTAATTATTAAAAAATACTAGAAAAATGTTTAAACTAATCTTCATGAAAATTAAAAATACTCCAAAAAATACTCTTTAAAAGGCTTTAAATTCACAACTTCAGGTTCCGAAGTCGCTACTTCCGTTTTGTTTCGACAGCTGTCAATGATGTTTAAACAGCTGTAACTTTTCTTTAAAATGCCATAGAGACAAAACAAAAACAGATTTAGAAGGCTAAAAGTTCAAATTTTACTATAATGAATAGGTAAAAATAGCATTTTTTCTAGTATTATGGCATCATTCCTTGAAACATGTCATTTAATCATTTCTTATTTTAAATTATTTAAATATCGTCTGCATTATTTTCATAAGTTTTATTGCTGAACTTAGATATTACGTAAATAATTTTCTTTCAGATTTGATTTAAATAATAGATTAGGTGCATAAATGATAATTTTAAAGAATAAAAAATATAGAAAAATTAAAAATAAATTATGATTTTTGGCAGAAAATGGCGTTTTCAACATAGACAGATGGATACCGTAAATAGCTTTTTTCGTCTTGCGAATTTCCAATAGGTCGAACTTGAATCTCTCAGTCAAATTAGTAAGATACGCTGTTAAACAGCTCTTACTATTTCCTCATTGTGCGAGCTACTAATAGCTGCAATTTCACATGTTTCCTGGTATATGGACTTCCCCAATGATTAGGGATGATGCAGATGACACACGCTGAACATGATGACCTCTACGATTCATTCTCGCCTTTCCATCTTCCTCTTCTTAATCGTATTACTCAGCTGTTCATAATAGCTAGTGAAAAAAATAGCTAGCGATAAAAAAAAGGCGTTGTTCAATGAACTATCATATTACTTCCTCGCGTTAAACCTCGGTAACTTCCCTATAAGTAATTGCAGGAGGCTAATGATTAAAACATGCTCTGGTAAGCCACACAGGAAAATTCTACAAGACCGATAATCGAAGATTCTGTTAACAGAACTCATCATTTTCAAAAAGCTGTTGCAAGATTTTTCAAATTTAAAGACTTGCATTTACTGATAATCCCTTATATAATAATAGTCTAAGTCAGGGGTAGGCAACGCGGCGCCCCCGATCGATTTTTAATGCGCCCTCGCTGGACTAATGTCAATATATGATAGCCAGAGCGATTTACTTACTCTTGTCAAATGGCGATATACAGCAAGTAGTCAGTTGAGTTTAGGATTGTGCATAGATTAGCAGTTTGCTAACCTTGAGCGTATCTAATAACACACACGTATTTTTTGTTAGTGTGTGATCGTATTTCGAATAGATCACGCGTAGACCATGCATTTAAAACTACCAAGTAATCCGAAATAATTCTTTTCTTTCAAAACCCTTCATGGATAAATGTAAAAGAAAAAGAACATATTTTAACGATGAATGGGAACATCTATATTGTTTTGTTGGCCGAACAATGGCCGAATGGTTAGGGTGCTGGCCTTCGGAACTGGAGTTCGTGGGTTCGAATCCCACTATGGCATGGATGTTCGTAGCCGTTCGGAATCGGCTTTAAGCAGTAGGTCCCGGTCTCATTAGCCCTCGTGTTGCAAAAAGTAGACCGTAGCTCTCCAAACCAAACCAAACCAAACCATATTGTTTTGTTGATTACAAAGGGAAGTGTATTTGTTTGTTGTGTAATAATAGTGTTGCGATTCCCAAGAAAAGTAATATTGAACGACATTTTAAGACCGTTCATACCAATTTTAATAGTGACTATCCAAAGAACTCTGAAATTAAAAGGAAAAAAAATTATTTCTTTAAAATCTTCAATAACTAACCAGCAAAGTTTTTTACTAAACCACTGCAACAACATAAAGCAGCAACGATCGCGTCATGTAAAATATCTCATTTGCTAGCTAAGAATAAAAAACCATTTACAGATGGAGAAATAGGTGAAAGAAGCCATGTTAGAAGCTGCTGGTTTACTTTTTGAAGAATTTAAAAATAAAAAATAAATAGCTTCAGCTATAAACACGTTGCAATCCCCAATTATAAGAAATGAGCTGAAAATATGGACACCCAAGTTTCACACTGAATTATATGTATCATTATGCATGACACCAACAAAATAAAGTTATAAAAAATCTGTTTTTTTTATGCCTATTTATACCTGTTGATTATCTGTAAAATATGCGCCCTCGGTGATTTTCAAATTTAGTATTGCGCCCTTAAGGACAAACAGGTTGCCGACCCCTGGTCTAAGTTATCTGTCCGTTTGTCCTCGAATTTATGAAGCGGTTGGACCTGGAGTGGATACAGGCATCCATATCGGATTGTTGATGAGTTAGGGTTAGAAAAATTCAAAGCGAGTCTAAAACGTTCGAAAGCCACCCCTTCCCCCTTTCAGAGCGTTTAATGCCATTATTTCAAGCCCTATTTTCCCTGGTAAAGACCAAGCTATTAAGTTTATCTCATAATAAATAGGTAAAAATAACGTGTTTTTCTAGCTCTATGACGTCATTCCTTTAGACATCTCATTTAATCATTTCATATTTTAAATTATTTCAATATCGTCTGCATTATTTTCATCAGTTTTATCCAGGGCTTCGAACCGAAACTGAACCGAAAACCGAAAACTGGAAAAAACCGTTATTTTGGTCGGAACGAAAACCGGAACTGAACCGAAAAAAATATCGGTTTATTTCGGTTCGATATATCTTTCAGTCATTTTGTTACTGTTAATAAAGTTACGAAATTTAAAAAATTTCTTTGCAGATATTTTATATAATCAGTTATCTAACAGGGAAGCATTGTTAATAGAAATTGATAGTTTAGTAGGAGCAGTTTATTTGGACCCGCGTTACCAAATTTTGCTTTCCACGTCACAAAAGGTACAGGCTGTGCAACATTTAAAGAATATTTGGAACAAATTACAATTTTTTGAAGAGTCCATTTCAATAGTAAACGAGGAAACAAAATCTTCTACCGAAAGCGATGAAAATGAAGACGATTTAGAGACTTTTTTAAAAAGTAAAGAATTGGCAGTAATAAAAACACATAGAACCTCTATTTCTACCGAGATTGACATTGAATTCATTTTAAATAATTTTGACAATGTACGAAGGCTTGATATAAAGCATAATATTTTAGATCTCTGGGAAGAGAATAAAATTACATATCCGCACTTGTATAAGATTGCAATGGTGGTTTTGGCAGCTCCAGCTACACAAGTTAGTGTTGAAAGAGCGTTTTCAGGTTTGAAATTTATTCTCCGAGACAACAGAAGTAATCTCAGTGAAACCACGTTAGAAGATATATAAATAATTAGAGGCAATTTTCATATGTTAAATAAATAATATATTTTTTACATAATTATTGCAAGGCCAAGTGCACGATGTGAGAGTCAAACGACGAATGTGGGTAATCATGAACCTAGTTGTCAAATGCGATTTTAATAATGGATAACAATGCCAATGCTCGCCGCTCTTATCGTACCTGCTGTTTGTATCAATTCACATAGTGTACCAATTAAAAAAAGAATAAAATCTTCTAAATTTTGATAGAATTACATTTTTTGTTTATGATAGAATTATATTTTTAGTACAAATAAGAATATACATAAAATGAAATTATTCATTTGGAACTGAAACGAAAACAGTTATTTTTGGCGGAGCGAAAACCGGAACTGAACCGATATTAATTTTTTAGTTGAACCGGAACGAAAACCGGAACAAAAAAAATTACGGTTCGAAGCCCTGGTTTTATCACTGAACTTAGATATGACGTCAATAATTTTCGTTTATATTTGGCTTAAATAATAGATTAGATACATATGGGATCATTTTAGATTGAATGATCGATTATTTTTGGTTGGAATGAAAATTTTATCACCGGTGTTAACAACAAATTCTTTTCACAAAAGTCTAGGAGTCTATTTCAAGGACTAATAAAATATCTAGCGTTTAAATTATTTGTCTTTGAAAAGTAAGAAGTTTGTTCGCTTATGCATTTGTTTTTTATACATAACCACACGGTTTGACTAAATTAATTCAATTTGATTCTAAACTACATTGATGGTACCGAAAGACTTTAGAGGAGTATGAAGATAAACAAATTATTGAGCATGTACCAGATAATTCTCAGCCAAAAAACAAACCATTTTTTTACCAGCCTCATAGAGTACTTTACAATTCTGGTAAATTAAAAATTTTACTAATCCCGTCATATGACGGGCTATATGCTAGTTCAGTAATAATTTAAAATTTACCAGTTTACTAGTCAAATGCCAGTACTTTAATTTACCAGTATTTTTTACCCGAAAAGTAATATACGAGAAAATAACATTTATATAATAAAATATATATAATTTTCTACAGGGTTTGAATTGTTTAGAGCGATACTGTATACTGTTTTCCTCACGAGGACTAGTGAAACCAGGACTTACTGCTTAAAACCGATACCGAACGGATACGAACATGCCAGCAGCGGGGTTCGAACCCACGAACTCCGGTACCGAAGAACATCTCTCTACCATTCAACCATCGTTCTGAAATTATATGGAAATTATCGGTAAATTACTGTAAAACAATATACATTTTCAGCGTTCGCTGCGACCAGTAAAGTCAAGAAAATTTGGAAAATTGTAAAATGGCCAAGGAAAGTCAGGAAAAACAAAGCATGTTCTTAAGAAGTAAAAATACATTTACATATAATTTCTAAAAGTCAAGAAAAAGCCCAAAATAAAATAAGAAATAATTCAGAAAGATAAATTTTGAAAATATATCTAACTGAAAACGAACTAAATTCCTTGGAAAAAAAGCATCGTAAAACTTAAAATTTAAGACTTAAAATAATTTATTAAAAATTAACTTATGTAAAAGATTAAGAATATTTAGTTATCTGATTTTCTCTTTATGAATTCATGATAAATTTACTGTTATTTTTATTTCAAGGAAAACATATGTACAAATTATTCAATGCAATATATAATACACAATTTATTTTTCTTTTTGGTTTCGATAACAATTTATCATTCTATAAATTGCCAGATTTATTTTATCTAAGCTCCTTACTATAAGTTTATTTTATGTTCATTTTATAAAAATTAATCTAAAAAGCTATTAGTATATACTATTATTTTAATAATGCTTTTAATTTAATAACTTTTGTAATGCTGATAATAGCTAATCAATCCCTTTTGAATTACATTACATCTGAACTAATATTGCATGTCATTTGGTCAGGAAATTTTCTGAATTTTAATCAGAAAAAGTCTGGAGAAGTCAGTTATTTTGTCAGACAAGTTTTACTGGGAACCTTGATTTGAGGTAATCAAAAATTTCTCCTATGCAATCAGGGAAGAATATTTTTACCTGTTACACACACACAACACATTGTGATATGCATATCTATTTGACCATTGGTCATCCAGCTCGTCCATTTGCAATACTACCTTCCATTAAGGCTTCCTGTGGTCAGTGAGTGATGCCCTAGAGCGAACGGTGGGCCATTATGCTATCCGGTTTCATGTATAGAAAAACAATCTCATGCACTGATTGAACTTTCAATAGAACGGTTCATGTTCCCAGGGTTGTCTCACTGCATTGACTGTGCTCAGTCAGTAATAAAAATTGCAGAAATAAAATTTCATAAAGGGAAAACATTAAATACAGCATAAAATATATATACTAACAGTTCGATATTCCGTACTCCAATTTTTACTGTTGTGGAATAAAGTAGTGTCATAACTACAGTCACTCTAAGTAAACTCATACACTTTTTTTTCTTTTTTTTTAATTGAGATTTTAAAAGTGAATAACTCGAAAATCACTTTCGGTGATTTAGTCGTTAACCTGGGTTCCGCTGAAATCTAGTGTTCCCTGAAACTTTAACAGTGGTACCATAAGTGATTACTAGCGATCACTATGTGTAATGAATTATAATTTAATTGTTCAATTTCTGAGTCTACAGTTGGAGAAAAATGTGAAATATTAACCTACAGCCTTTAGGCTTATATAACATTATTCTTTATTACTTTTTAAATTTCGGTGGTTATAAACTTTTTAGGTAGGCCGTGTGAGTGAATGCTATCACTAATATCAGTCCTTGGAATGGAATAATACAAAATACATTTGTATTATTCCATTTAAATAAATAAAAGCTTCTACTGTTTCTTTCAGATTATGCCTATATTACTAATTGTAGTAGTTTTTCACCCTCTATGTTAACTGCACACACGTGAAATACATGTTGAATCAGCACACTCAACGAACTTCAAGAATGGAGCTAAGCGGTCCTTTTTAAAACGATTTAATTGAAGGAACTAATATTTACAAGTATTTACACAGGTTAATTAAAAGTTAATAGCAGAGGATAAATTGAGAGCTGGTCACGCACCTCGAGACTTTGTGACGTATGTCTTTACAGCAGCAACTCTCTCGCTCGCTCCATCGTCTATGTGTGCGATTTTCCTAAGTCCGTTAGGATGAGACTGCGCATGTGTGGAAATGGATCACGTGACAGAGGGGTATTGGGAGGCTAGGATGGTGTTCTCTGCATTGACACTCGTCCATCTTGACGGTCTTGGTCCTCCAAGAGGTGGAATCCAAGGAAAAAAAATATGGAGAGAAAAATGCTCCATCTAAACCAGAGGTGGGCAAAAGCCGTGCCGTAAAAATCCTGCATACAATTTTTTTAATCTCTAATATGCGATTTTGTTGAAATCAGTAGTATTTCTAGGCGTAGTGTACATATAAATAATGAAAAATATACAAATAATAGAGAGTCTTATAATTTGACGAAACTCTACACTCGGTATTAAGGATTGCTACAAGTGATTTGGATCTAAATTTTGAAGAAATAATATCAAATGAACATTCCAGATTTCACGTTTCGCATTAATTAAAATTATTCTATTTTAACGTTTGATGTTTGTCTTTCCTTTTTATAAATATATTTACTATTATATTTAGAAAATGTAATATAAATATAAAAATGTAATAACTGTGACCAAAATAAAATAATTTGTATCATTAAGATATAAATAAATATTAAAAAAAATCTTTCATTAACTGATTTATTTAATGACCATTAATTTAATATAATGGATTATATTTCTTTAAAAATTACAATTACGTGACATATTTTACGGGGCACAAATTGTTCGCATATATACCTAAGTAAGACAATTTATTATTACTATTATCTTTTACTAACTGTCAAATTTCTCTGTGCAAATGCTTTAAAATGATACTTATAGTGTTTTTGTCAAAACAATTTCTTGGGCAGGGAAAAAAACTGCACCCAAAACATTCGTGTGTGCACAACGTACACGGTATAGTCCTCCGGCTCGGGAGACATTTTGAAAATTTCATTTTGGCCAGCGCTTAAAAGTATTTGCCCACCCCTGCTATAAACCTATAAAATCAAACAGCAATATTCGTCTTGAATAAAGGAAATGTTGAAAAACTCGTCAATGTTCTTCCAATCAGCCGCTCATCTAGAAAAAAAAAAGTTAGAAATTAAATCCGTAGTCAGGAATCATTGTCTAGTCCGTTAGGATGGACTGCGCATGTGTGGGAATGGATCACTTGACAGAGGGGGGAGGCTAGGATGGTGTTCTCTGCCTTGACACTCTTCCATCTTGACGGTCTTGGTCCTCCAAGATGTGGAATCCAAGGAAAAATAAATATGGGGAGAAAAAGGTTCCGTCTAAACCTATAAAATCAAACAGCAATATTCGTCTTGAATAAAGGAAATGTTGAAAAACTCGTCAATGTTCTTCCAATCGGCCGCTCATCTAGAAAAAATGAAGTTAGAAATTAAATCCGTAGTCAGGAATCATTGTCTAGTCCGTTAGGATGGACTGCACATGTGTGGGAATAGATCACTTGACAGAGGGGTGTTGGGAGGCTAGGATAGTGTTCTCTGCTTTGACATACATAAAATAAATAATGCCTTAAAATTGTAGATATTTTTAGATGTAGGGAAATCAAGATAATACTAATGTATGCATACGAGTAATACTTATAAGCATTTGACATGAACTGGTTGTTTTAAAAAATCTGAAGTCCTGGAAATCAAATTATCCGCTTCCAATCATTTTAATCCAATCTATAGGAAAGACAAGCATATTAATGAAGAAGATATTCAAAGGTTCTGTTGCCTGGTTCCCATCTTTTTTTATTCTTTCCCAACCGTGATGAAAGAAGCGTTCTTAAGTGAACCACTTTGATTTTGAATCCATTATCAACCCCCGAGGCTGAATTATGCAATCCTTCGACTTTCCGCGGCAAATTTGCATCTCCTGAACGTTCGTTCATACCCTTGAGCCATTTCCTAGCCCAGATCATCCTTGCAGACGCGATTAGGTGTTTTAACCATCATTCGATGGTTTAGAGAGGGAAATTGGAATTAATAAGAAAAACACAAGCGAAATTTTGCTTGTCTGGGCTGTATAGGAAATTAGCCCCAAGTGGAAATAAATAAAAGAAAAAAAACCCTGTTAACAACTGCAGATGCTCTATTTATTTAAGTAATTCCTATTTAAAAATATGTCTTCTTCAGATAACGAATGTCATAAAGACCTAAATGAAAAATGGATTAAGTTTTACCTCTTTGTCTTGTTTTAAATGTTGGTGAAAATAAAATTCAATTGTATCCTAAGCGTGTTTCAAGATTTCTACATAATTTTACCGATACAAGATTTGTTAGCTTATTGGAAATATATAAAGAAATATTTTTATAAATTGTGTTTCAATAAGGATTTTAGAATCAGATACAAAGCCGTATAATTTACTTCAGTAATCGCCAAATCGTCAATCGCGAGCTACTAGTAGTTCACGGGGAGATTTTCAGTAGATTACCCCACTAAGCATTTATAAGTAGATGTATTGATCTATAAAAATATGACCACTGTTGATGTTTGAATCTCAAACAACTCTCTCAAATACGATATTAAAAAGTAGACAAAAGTTATAAGTTTTAGCTAACACTTTGTGTCTTTCAACATAAGTCTCATCAATTTAATGAGTTTTAATGTTATTCCAAAATAATTCACTCTTTCAAGGAGGTAATTTCTATTGAAGCTGTAACGGCGTGATTTAACGGTATGTCTACATCAAAGAACTTTGCTTTGAGAAATGAACTTCGCTTATGTGGATACAAAGGTGTTGTCTCCCCCAGCACTACGATGTCTAGACTTTTGTGTCCTACAGTAGCGAAACAACAGACCAGACAACCGGGCTCCCAAACTGACAGCCAGAAATATGACCATCGGAACCACAAAGAAATGCCCGATATTGGATCTTCGCCGACACGAAATTCCAGAGACTCCTGGGTTTGCGGCAGGTGATTGTCTAGCCCAGACCAAACCAGTTGGTTGAAGGTGAGGTCATCGCCAGATAATCCAATAATGAAATTGTAGGTGAGGCCCCCTTCTCTTAGAGGCCCCTTCCCTAAAAAAATGAGACGAGAGAAGATTTTTTAAAGAAGAGTTAGTTAGCTAGCCACCAGCTAATTCGGAGGTCGCCTTGACCATTTTCTATTGGATAGTTTCATTAGATATAATCCCACCTTGGGATCTTTTCTTTTGAGAGTTAGCTAGAGTCAGCTAACTCGGAGGTTGTCTTGACCAGTCTCTATCGGAGAGTTTCATTAGCTACAATCCCACCTTGTGATCTTTTCTTTTGAGAGTTAGTTGGAGTCAGCTAACTCAGAGATCGCCTTGACCATTCTCTATCGGAAAGTTTCATTAGCTATAATCCCACCTTGTGATCTTTTCTTTTGAGAGTTAGCTAGAGTCAGCTAACTCGGAGGTTGTCTTGACCAGTCTCTCCATCGGAGAGTTTCTTTTCTAGTGAAACTCCCACCTTGGGATATATCTCTTGCTGAGATTGATAACGAGACCCTGTGCCTTGGGTTTTCTTTTAATATAAATTCTCTTCATAATTAATTGCATATTCCTCTTAGGAACTCTAACTGTGTTTTGATATTCTTCGAAGAAACCATTTGTTATTTCAACTTATCTCGTCTAATTGAGTGTACTGTCTACTTGATTACTTCAGAGAACTTTCGCGAGAGCTACCGAATTGTTTCTTCCTTTGGAACACCAATATTTCGGCAGAGGCATTAATTGTAAGTCTCTACTCAGGCCTAGCCGAACGATGGCCGAATGGTTAGGGTGCTGGCCTTCGGAACCGGAGTTCGTGGGTTCGAATCCCACTATAGCATGGATGTTCGTAGCGGTTCGGAATCGGCTTTAAGCAGTAGGTCCCGGTCGCATTAGCCCTCGTGTTGTAAAAAGTAGACCGTAGCGCTCCAAAACTAAACCAAACCAAAACTACTCAGGCCTACGTGTATCGAATCACATACCTGTGATCTAAAATTGCTTTTTTTTTTCGTGTTTATATAAATGATGTATATAGCAGAGGTGTAAATAAATCAATTATTCAAGAAACACCTGATTCTTCATCGTGTCACCTAAAACAGGGACCAGATACGTTACAATACTATCAAACATCACTCTCTTCTCTATCTCAAAAATCCTGTTTATTTAACTGCAAGGGGTAAAATAAAACCTGAATGGAAAATTATTTTTAAATTTTTCGGAGAAAAATCTTTTTCGGCTAAGGAGGAACCTATCTAGAGAAGATTATGAAAATAGTTTTGATTTTATTTCATTGAGATTCAACGCAGACGATTCTTTGAACTGATGT
The DNA here is from genome assembly GCA_032207245.1 of Pardosa pseudoannulata. NCBI lineage: Eukaryota > Metazoa > Arthropoda > Arachnida > Araneae > Lycosidae > Pardosa > Pardosa pseudoannulata. Next base: position 191,375,942 of record CM063498.1, read on the forward strand.
TTCGGGAAGGGATTAAGAGCAGATGATAATATATAACCTAAGAGGATCAATTTCTTTTGTTTTATCCGTCATTTATACAGGAAAATAATCGCATTAAATAAGAAAAAAATACTTTCAAACATCCTTTAAAATATACAGCTTATATCAAAACTAGGGGAATACTAATGCATAGTTTGATGTTACAGGGAGTCTACTGAATTCCTAAACCAGCAATTCCTGACGTTTTCTGGCAATTTCTTTTTGGGGGAGGGAGAAGGGGGCATTTTTAAAGAATTTCCCTACTTATTTTGATTTTAAGAACTCTTAGAAAAATGGCATAATATACATATAAATATATAACTTATATACATATATGTAATCCAATAATTATAAAACTACTGGACAAGGAGACACCTAAACAACTAGCAGTAGTAAAAATGCAGTCTGCCGACATTGAAGTCAAAGGCACAAGTCTAATTAAAAACTTTATTTCAGAGCTGCTAAAAGGCAGATTTTCCCAGAAATTTCGACTGATATGTTGACCCAGATGTTAAAGGCCTTTTACTTACAACTTCATGCTAGCTGACCCCTCAGTTTGTCCTGTCCCTATAATGAAGTGGGAACCCGTCCTCCAACGTTCTGATAATAAAGGTCCTTGACTAAAACGGTGTCATTTTTATGGTCATGACTGCAACTACCCGTCGTGAAGTCAATCCTACTACAAATATATATATATATATATATATATATATATATATATATATATATATACACTTATACATACACACACTCATACATACACACATTCATACATACATATACACAGCCGAATCTGGGATTGTTATCTGCATGCAAGATAATATTGGACCACGTATTAATCTTTCTCCTCCCCCTACCAAAAAGTTTCTAAAAATGCATATATCATATATTTAGGTTCGTTAAAATGGACATCCTATCAAATACAAGTAAAAGCAACAACATGCACCCATAAAATAAAACTCATTCTTTAAGCCCTCTTATTTGTTCGTGCATCAGTAATATTTATTAATTCTAAATGTTTACGTCGTAGACATAAGTAGTAGATTATTAGACCCCGTCGGAATCTGCAACTAGTTCATGGATAATATGCAACTTCACTTGAGAGAGGAGCCATAAGGGATGAAGACTGACTAAATCTCAAGAAGGGTCCTCTTAATTTAAAAGTAAGCACCAAGCAGAAGATCGACAGGCATGACCTGCCATTTCTAAAGGTAACGTTTTCAGAACTTGGAGTACATTGCCACCATGACCATGCCTTGGCCGCCATTAATAACACTGCGGATTTTTGGTCGATTTTTGATATATATATATATATATATGTGTGTGTGTGTACGAAAAATTCTCAAAGGTTTTCAAATCTAAAATCAAGGACTTAAAATTCCCGCGTCCTTTGGCATTCCCCTTTTTAACCCCTAACCTAAATGGACCACTAGGGCTACCGTTTACGCCCTCAGAGTAGGGGTCTGACCAATTATAACTCTACATTGCCCTAGCGGACAAATTAGAAAGTGTCCAAACATAAAGGAGATGGCAAATTTTTCTAGAAGTTTTCCCACAGATGTTGACCCAGGCGTTAAGGGTGTTGTACATAGAACTTCATGCTAGCTGACCCTTCAGTTTGTCCTGTACCTATGATGAAATGGAAACCCGTCCTCCAACGTTATTTTAATAAAGGTCTTTAGCTAAAACAGTGCCATTTTTATGGGCCATGACTGCAACCACCCATCGAGAAATCCGTTTTATTACACACACACACACACACACACACACATATATATATATATATATATATATATATATATTATATATATGTGTGTGTGTGTGTGTGTGTGTGTGTGTGTAATCCAGTAAAATAATAACTGCCGGTCACAATAAAATATTGCAGCCCCTATTGTTTTTACTTCCCCCGGCATGGAAAAGCCTAATCATCTAGCAGTAATAAAGTAATTTGCAGTCGGGCCACATTGAAGACCACACAAGTCCAAGTCTAATTAAAAAATTTTTAAGAGCTGCTAGAGAAAGACTAGTCAGCGGCAGACGAGAGAATGTACACGAAAACCCGTGTTTGAATAAAGTTGGACCTCATAACGAGACATAGACGATAAATTTCGCAGAGAAATGGAAAGTTAATCAGCGAATTTAACTGTTAGATCAGGAAAAAACTGAACCATTTGCCGACTGTATTTACCAGTGAGTGGACAGAAAATTTTCTTCTATTGCATAGAATACTTTGGAAAATGGATTGAAAGAATGTTAAATCGAGGACACTCTTTTGATTAAGACATTAAGGCTGGGAAAATAGATTTTAAGATATATATATATATATATATATATATATATATATATATATATATATGTGTGTGTGTGTGTGTGTGTGTGTGTCAGGTCTAAAAAAGGGGTAGTTAGAAATTACGTGAGTTATAAACGATTTTAAAAAGGGAACTCTTTTATAATAATAAAATAAATGAAAAAGACCCACGCTCGCGTAAGCTTTCAGGATAATCCGGTCAGGCGGAAGCATTTTGGAAGAATTTGATGAGATTGCAAACAGATAAGATCAGTCAACGCGTGGACATGGAGCGGTCAACACCTTTTCCACGCATAGCTCCGCCACGAACAATGAAAATGGCGCAGGTTTTGCTTTTAGAAGAAACGATGATTTAATAAAATTATTATTATCAAGAAGACTGTTTTCCATTCGCCTTAACTCTGGATCACGACATTACACACACACACACACACACACATATATATATATATATATATATATATATATGTTAAGATTTAAATTGTATGTTAATTTTAAAAGATTTTTAATTAGGGATTCTTTACTGAGAGTGACGCGGCGTGAGGAGTTAGCCACATAAATACGGCTCATGCGAAGTGATCTAGAGCAGAGAGCAGTGTGCACATTCCGCATACAGAGAGCTATGGCTACCCTAGGCAGCTAAGCCTGCCTTTGTTAAAAGTTGGGCGCCAATGTGCGAAGACATTGAAGATGTTTGATGAGTAATTTGCTCTGAGATTTCAATAAAGCTATGAAAATGTACTTAGGACTCTAATGTCGTTTAGTGAGATCTGTCATATATATATATATATATATATATATATATATATATATATATATATATATATATATATATATATATATATATATATTAATTACTTGAGCAAATAATTAATTAAATATAGTGTTCCAATTTGGGAACATTGGCGTGAAAGCAGTAATCTGGTCAGAAGAGATTTTTAGATGATTACGCCAAAGAATCTACATGTAGTGGCATCGGAATTTGTGAAATTCTAGCATGATGTGCCACTGAAACACATTTTTCTTTCTATTTCATCGAAATAACAGAGCTTCATCGTTTCCTATTGTCTAAACAGTTCACAATTATCCGAGCGATCTGGTAAGCGGATGTTGCTGTAACGATTGTTTAGAAATGCAGAAGCGAATAGATACGTAATCGAAAGAAAAAAAAAACACTGCCCGCCGAAAAAGTGTTTGGGTATAACAAAATAAAAAAAACTCTCAGTTGCCGCGCTCCCATTTCGCTCTATCGAGTTCAAGAGCAGTATTTATCGATGCGTATCTGTTGCATAAACAAAATGGTCATATCACCATTTATCGGCTGTCCTTTAATGAGCTCTCACGCTGCAGTGGATTTATTCGATTGTGCTTTCTTTGACAACACTAATGGTATGAAAGAACTATCTAACGAGTTGTAACAATCGCTCATGAGGTAATTGGACCGTCTCAGTCCAAGATGTTACTTGGAATGAGAAAAATCGAAGAGGGTTTTTTGACTTCGGACACGCTTACATCTGTTTAAATGGTAGAATGAAACCGTTCTCTTAACCAAGTGAATAAAATCTTCTGAAATGCAAACAAATTAATGCAAGTTCTTTTTCAAGTCGTGAACTGTTTAAAAAAATAAGTAGAATGCAAGATAAATAATTTCAGATTTTAGTTTTATTTCAGATGTTTACTGAAATTGCGCTAGATCCATTGGTGGAATATATGTGCAGAGAAAATATTTAACAATTAAGTATTTAAATCAAAGCTCTCAAATTATATTTGCTTAGTATATTTCTCTGCGGGTCCGTAACCAAAAAAAAAAAGGGAGGATGGGTTGTTGGAGGGCTGAACGGTTTTAACTCCTTAATGCACAGTTTTTTTTAAAAAGGCCGGCCAAAAAAAATCTAATGTAAAAAACACAATTTAGAACGTTGAATTTAGAAAATATATATATATATATATATATATATATATATATATATTATACTTGAATAAGTAATTGTTATAGCTTACAATCCCATGTAAATGATAAATATCAATAAAACGATTCTATTTTTTTTTTCTTTCACATCCTTATTTTCAATTCTTGATTGCATTCGAGTGTGAAAAGTTATAGCAATAATAAAGTACAACGCCGCTCGAATTATCTCGAGTGTGCACAGTTTAGCGAGCGTGCACATTAAGGGGTTGATTTTACTTATAAAAAGGGAAGAGATTGGACGATATATTCAGTTTGTACATTGGATAATATAATAGTTTAAAAGGTTTGATGCTATTCTTTAACCGATTTTTTTTTTATATTTCTCCTATCATAAATCTTCAAAAATCTCTAAAGCAGCAGTCACCAAATGGTGGTTCGTGAAAATTTTTTTGATGGTCTGCAAAAGAAAAAAAAATGATGATTGTTTATTTTAAGCTACAACATAACTAGCATAAAGTTTCATCAACATTCGGATAAAAAATGAAACTTATAATGAATCATGAATTTTATTAATCTTACATCGAAGAAAACAAATTAAACATGAATGGAAAAGAAAGCCTCATCGATTTATCTTGCGATTTAAGCCTTAAAGCTATACTTCAAATGAAAATTATACATTCTTATATGAAAATCGATCTCTGACTGACCCGTCCTGAGAACAAGAAATAGTGCCGAGTGGAGTGCACAAGTGCTGGGAAATACGCGGCTTGAGTCTAGTAATATATTGTAGGGGAGACTGGGGCACCTTGGGACATTTTTCAGTTAAACATTTTTATGAATTTTTTTAAGCTAATTGAAAAAAATAAGTATGTATGCATATATTGTCATCATATCTGCTTCTTATAAACATTAAACCTACTTAATATCTCATTTAGTTAAAGAGTAATAAAAGAAATAAAATACCTTTCCAATGTCCCAACCTGCCCCACTGTATGGGGTAGGTTGGGACACTAAACAACAAATACAAAATACTGTTCAAATTATTTTTATTAACTGTTATTAAAGAGAAATAGCTGAAAATTGTTCAGTTTAATACATTTTTTAACAAATCTTATATTTGCAGCTGATTCAAGCATATTAGCATTTACAGCAGAATACTTTGTTTTTCTTGTTCTCACCATTTTTTTCTGCAAAAAAAAGATTAATAAATTAATATTTTGACATGTTAAATCAATTAAAAATTAGGCACCAAAATATTAATTATTTTGCTTGAATTGATATTTGTTTACACTTTTTTAAAGTGTCCCAAGGTGCCCCATCTATGTGCGTCCCAACCTGCCCCATTTTACATAGTATCTTTTGGTAACTACTATACAGTTAGGCTTAACAATACAATTTATTTATTAGCATAGAAATAATAATAAATGAATTTTCTTTCATAACAATACACTTTTTTTAAATATTTAAATTTTTTTTTCAACAAAATTACTTTTTAAAATGCACATTGATGTAATTTTGGGTTATTCAAAACAAAGAAAATGAAATTGTTCCTTACCTATAAGCCCTATTTTCATCAAAATTCTTTGAGAAGTGAAGAGGAAGGCCATCTATCAATACACATGAGAACTAATTCCTGGTTGCAAATTAAAGCCTGAAAATAAAGGTGTCCCAAGGTGGGCTATGTCCCAAGGTGCCCCACTCTCCCCTATTAATAAAATTAAAATAAAAGTTTGTTTGTTATCCCATAACTACATTTACTGTTTTTTTTAACTTTAAAATCGTATAATTCGTATGCCAAATAAAAATTAAATATGTAATGGTCATTGAAGTTCTAAAATTTGAAGACCGCTGCTATAAAGCATAAATTCCCAAAGGGGGCAGTAACCCCCTTCCCTTCCCAATGGCCGCTAAAGTCTTCCATGGTTCAGGGCGGGTTCAGAGACAAATAGGAAGGTGTTACGGTAATCAAGAATGCATGCCGATAGAAATAATATATATAAAAATATACATGCTATTTATATATATAATAATAATCAATAAATCTATCGGAATGGTATTGTATTTACCATAATAAACCTGATATATTTATAAATTAGAAACTTCGTAAATTCCACCCCGCGACTCCGTTTGACCATTCCTAGGCTAGAGTACAAAAATGATTACTTTGTATTATTTGCATACTAATGTTTTGTTTATTTTAGTTAGCCTAGATTATTATCTGATGCGCATTTTGTGTTTTTTTATTAACTACCATCACACCGGTAAGTCATTTATAATTTGTATTGACTTTCCGTTTGACCATCTCCCTGGTCTAAAGTACAAAAATGATTACTTTGTATTATTTGCATACTAATGTTTTGTTATTTTAGTTAGCCGTTTTGACCATTCCTGGGCTAGAGTACAAAAATAATTACTTTGTATTATTTGCATTAAAATGTTTTGTTTATTTTAGTTAGCCTAGATTATTATCTGATGCGCATTTTGTGTTTTTATTAACTACCATCACATGGTAAGTCATTTATAATTTGGTGATTTAATTTGTACAGATTACTTTGATTATTCATGTAAAAATTTTGTAAAGTTAGCCTAGATTATTATCTGATGCAATTTTGTGTTTTTATTAACTACCATCACATAAGTCATTTATAAGTATGACTTCCGTTTGACAGTTGGGCAAGACAAAAAATGATTACTGTATTAGCATACTAATGTTTTGTTAATTTTATTTAGCCAGTATTATCTGATGCAATTTTGTGATAACTACCATCACAGTAACAATATTTGTATTGACTCCGTTTGACCATTTGGCAGTACAAAATAATACTTTGTAATATTTGCATTAAAATGTTTTGTTTATTTTATTAGCGTAGATTATTATCGATGGCCATTTTGTCTAATTAACTACCATCACATAAAGTTTATAAATGTATTGTATCTCGTTTGACATTCCTTAGAGAAAATAATAACTTTTGTATTATTCATACTAATTTTTGTTATTTTATATATTTTATTATTTTGTTATAATAATCAATATCATTTATAATTTGTATTGAAGGTTTACAGTTTATTGTGATTCATTTGATTTTCTATGTATAATAAATAATCGGAGTAAAATGACCTTATCCGCCCGCGGCGTGTTGCCGCCATTTTATGTACACAGCAGTAAAACAGCCTCTGGCGGTATGGACGATGAGCAACGCTGATATTAACATTTAACTGATTGTGAATTGTAAATATTGTTCCTTCTGCATTACAGCATTAAACTCTGTGAGTATGATGCATGAGACCCATATATGGTACATTAATTCACAGAATTTTATAGTTGTACTAGCACAAATATAACTGCCATGTGCAGAATTTGTAATAGTTGTACTAGACAATATTTACAATTTCTTAGTTAGTACCATATCATTATGCGACCATACTCACAATTTACAACTGCTGTGCCTCACATGCAGAGCCACCTCGGCACACTCGCGGGCGGAGAGGTTCAACCACCATTTCTTTCATTGTATCTGGCTTAACGTGAGATCAGTGCAGTGGCCAGTTGATTGTCTAAGAAAAGGAAAATCACTAAACGTGGAGATTTACGAATGATGTAAACGAAATCTAAACCCGACATTAAGAATTTGTAAAAACTCCACCATCTACAACCCTCTCATTAATTTTTTCTTATAAATTTTATGATTATTTTTAAGTTTTAATAAGAAATTTTTTACTATATTCGGTGGCCTTTTTAACGAATTTCTACTTTGATTTTCTTAATAAATAAATACATGGATAAAATAGATATAGATAATCCGCAACAATATTTTAATATTTGGTACAATAATTAACTATTATTGAAGAGAGACGTTCAAATAAATTTCTCTTGTAAAGGGGACAGTGGTCCAAAAATTTTGGAAACCTCCGTTGACTCGGTTTGTGCATTGGAAGATATCAGATTCTAAAAACTTTCGCGTTATTCTTTTCTCATTTTTTAGTTTCCATTTTTTATTTTCAAGCACCAAATAATACTCTATATATTCTCATTTGAGTTAGGAACTAAATGTGTGTATATAAATATTTTTATTTAGATTTATTCATTGTATTGTACTAATTTATTTAAAATACATCATCCTTCCCAGTGGATAATTATGGAATCGATTTCCATAGACTGTATGGGTAATCATTTTGAAAATTAAAGAAAATGTCTGAACAAAATCTCCCAAGCGTACTCTAAATGGTTCAAAAACCCAGAAGAGGAGAGACTACCCAGATAGAAAATTTAGTTTGCAGCAAATCTGCAGCAGTCTTGCGTTACAAGCCTGCAAACTTGAAGCAAGTTCAGCATGACAAGTCTGCAAGTTTGAAACAAGATTGCAGCAAGTCTAAGAGTTTTCGCTTTCTTCAAGGGTGTCATCACTAGGTTACCATAGTTTTGAAGCAAAATAACGCTGCAAAGAATTGGTTACTTTATGTTCCATCTAACTTGCAAGAGTTTTTCTGCAAGTTTGTCACTTCAAATTTCTTATGAGAAGATATTATCCAGAAAAAAATCAAACTTGCTGCAAGTATGCATGCTATCTGGGTAATATAGAACTGCAAATAACGGATAATATCCATACACAGATCAGCCCTAAATAGTTTATGTAGAAAGACAAGAAAAAAAAAACAGGGCTGCAAAGAGACAAAGTAGATACGAGCAATTGCGCATTTTTGTTTTGTTTGTGTATAGTCGCGGACATACACAATTACCATATACTGGAGAACATAGCTCTGTATCCTCGATTGGAAAACTTAGTAACGTAGCAAAACGAGACTGATACACCTGAACACTGTCGGCAATATTAAACAATAATAAAAAAGTAAACAGAATACGAATAAACGACCAGATTTATCTAGAAAACTGGAGTCTAATAAGATTCCATGAGAGCAAAAGACATTGATGATGCAATTAGGTTGGCTGTTTGGGATAGCTACAGATGCTCTTTTGCTACGTCAGGGATAATAAGGCTGGTATTTTTTGCTTAAAGCTGATCCCAAACAGCTACAAACATCTAAGTCAGCAGTGCAATTTGTACCTAAGAACTCTGATTCCTAAGTGCAATGCCTTACACATTCGACAATCGTTCAACGAGGTAATTAGGACCTGGTGTTGTAACTCTTGTTTTTTGGTACTAGTAGGCGTATAGCGAAAGGAGGTGTGAGGTAGGCCGCCAATCAGAATGACGTAGCTTTTGTTTGTGTGTGTACTGTGTAAAATAGAATGGAAAAGTACATTGTCACCTCATCATTGACCCCCAGTTCTTCACCGTCTGCCAGGTGAGAACATTTATTTAATTTAGTGAGTGCTTAAAATGTTGAAAACGAAATCATAACTTATTTAGCAGTCTAATCACTAGGTTTGAATTTTGTTTGTATATGACAAATTTGGAGTTATTTTCATGTTCAATGTTTCGCCAAGTAAAAAGAAAAGTGAAAAATGCGTAAATGACTCTCTTTTTGTGTACAAACATTGGACAGCTATTTATAAATTCCTCCAAATATGTCCAAGGAGATACAAACAGATTTAAATATTTCGAATATTAAGCCAGTTAAAAGAGTAGGGCAAACACTAGTTATGAGCTCATTATCGATGCCAGAAAAAATTTCTAATGCAGATATTCATCATCACCTAAGATGCTTGTTTACGTCATCCGATGTTTCACAACTTGCTCTTTGTCATGCTAGAAAACATTGCGAACCAACCAGTAAACAAAACTGTTTCCACGAAGGAAAGTTGTATCCTCAAATTAGAAGAAGGAAAGTAAAAAAAAAGTCCACATATTTATGCGTTCCCATTTCCCCAAATCGATATCGAGATTTGCATGTGTCGATACATGCACGGAAAGATGAAGAGGGGTGTAAAGCGAAGAAAAAAATCCGATTTTATTGACCCAAATGAGGGTATATCTCCACGCTAACACCATTCAGCCCAAGAATCGAGTTCATTCGGTTCTTGTGATGCCGCTGAAAGAAAGGAAACGAACGTTCCTGCCATAACTGGACCGTTACGTCTTCGGATCGATTTGCATCTCGCGCAAAGTAGCGATCCTTTTATTTTTCTTCTTTTTTTATTATCTAGCGATAACACAGACGAGTTTCAATGATTTCGGAAACCGTCACTATCTTCGAACGTGTAAGAAGCCGAGGGGTGGTGGAAAAAAAGAAGAAGAAATAAATAAATCGAGGCCAGTCCACGATCCAGAGAGCATCGCGGTCAAGTTTACGAGTGGAACGAGGCCGGCGGAAACACCCTCCGAAATCTTCAAGAAAGGATGGGGGAAAAAGTGGCAACAAGTGAAAATATATCGGACCACGGGCATGCACTAGTTGCTGCTAAGGGATGTGCCCAATTGATTGTGTGGGTACCACGGCGATGATTGCTCATTCCTTGTCGATTATGGAAATAATCTGACCTTGATTCTCTCACAGACGACGAAAACGGCAATGTGCGGGACTTCCCTCCTCGTGACACCCGTGTCAAGATGCCAAGGCCGACCCTACGATTTTTTTCCCTCCATAGACAACCCCAAAAATGCTTACCCCAAGCTAAAAAAGAAACTAATTTTTTTCAATAAGTACAATTCTAAATGAATGTTCCCATATAGTAACCCAGCGTATCATTTAAGTGGCAAATACGCATCACATACAGGGATGCGTATATGATACGTTGTTATAGCCAGAACAAGGACATACAATTGAATCAGACAACAGCAGTAAGACAACATAGAAAACGGCAATAAAGGCGTCATGTGGGACTTCCTTCCTGAAACACCACTGTCAAAATTCCAAGGCAGACTTGAGAACAGGACACGTACTAATACGTTTTCTGACGATTAATACTTGAGCGCGGGTCACGTACTAGTAAGGGTTACTGTAATAACATGATTTGTTTGTGGGTACAAAAATAACGGTATACACATGTAAAAAAAACCCGAATATTCTTGTCTACTAATTAGATTCTGGAAAACTTTAGACAAATAAAAACTAGTTTTTACATTATTAGTTTTATGATTGCTCTGTTCATTTTTTTATACTGTAAAAATGTTTATATATAACACAATTCGAAAAAATTAAAACTATATATTACTATTTCTATTCGATTTTTCATATTTACGATAGTATTATAAATTTATCCACTACAAAATATATTTTTTGTTTACAAAAATCTTATGGTAGTTATTTATATATTTCAATTTATATATTTCTTTATATATTTCAATATAAAATACAAAAAGTTGGTTAAAAATTAAATAATTTTCGATCTATTGAGATTTAACTGAATAAATAAATTTACGCCCTAAACGCCCGCTCCCGGTACAATTCCGCTGCGAAACATACCCGTACACAATATGTCAACTGGTTGAAAATTTTTCACTATCACACAAGAAATTCGTGTTTTCTTCAACGGGAAGAGGAATTCTAAACTGCATCTGATGATTTTCAACGAGTACATGCTTACGTGTTATAAAGTCTTAAGTAAACAATGATAACTTCAGCAAGTGCCTAGAAAATATTTTTTCCCGTTTTCCGTCTCACAACTCAACGTTTAATCACAAACCTCGACTGAAAATATTACCTGGAAAAGAACTGAATAACAAAAAATCGCGATCATGAACCTTCGCTTTTTAGTTTCGACAACTTGTATTTCATTTTAACTGGAAGTATTTCCACTACCATTAAATTTTTTTTTATTTTCTTTTAAATTTTTACATCACTTTTGTTTATATTTTAGCCTTCCAGAAAGCACGAGTTTCTCCATAAATATTTCAAGTTTGTCATTATCCCCCCTTTTCTAAACATTAGCAATCAAAATAGTTTTGCAGCTGTTTGGAAAAGTTCTCAACTACTGAAAATTGCGAAAATAAAAAGGTTATTTATCTTATATAAGCCAACTCTTTATTCCGAGAAATTCGCAGAATAAAGAAATAAAAATTAGAAAACTAACTTTAAATGGGGAAATAAAATTCTGCTTTCTAGAGGCTTATGTTAAGCATAAAAGAACTGCCAATCTCTGTAAAGTGTAAGCGTATATGTATATATCTATACCTCTACATATACTAGCATATAGCCCTTCATATGACGGGATCAGTAAAATGCTTTCTTGATATACCAAAATAAGAATAAAATACATTCTTATTTTCCATGACTTTATCTAACTCGAATTTATCTTAAAAGTTTAGAATTATCTCAAAGAGTTTTGGACATGGTAAAATATAAAATTAACACTAGATTTACAGATGTTGATCACTTACCTATTTTTACTGAAGTGAGCCAATTTGACTCATACATGAAAATGGAAGTATTTTGCAAAGAAAATAGTTCCAAATTAATTTAAATAGGAAGTTTATTATCAAATTATTCATGGACAACATTGTTTACATATAAAATCTACTTTTGAAACCCATTTTCCGCAAACATTTTTATTACATTTAACACAATGGTTTCTACATCTGTTTCTTTTGCATGATTGCTGAACTTGACAATGCATCGTCAGTAGCATGAATTTCTGTCATTGGAATGGAAGTGTTCTCGACTTCTTCTCTATATTTACTTCACACAAATCACGTGCGACTTGACTGTGTGCCCAGGCCTGATAGGACCAATAAATTTCATGTTATGCGATTAATTGTTAAACCATTCTATGAGTCAAATTGGCTCACAACCGTGAAAATAGGTATACCCCATTTGATAATGCGAAATGAAGGGGTCTGCGGGGAAGAGGAATGAAAGTTTACATATATTTTATTACTTAACTAAAAACCAATGTATGTTTTTGAAAAGTGATATTAAAGTTATATATATATATATATATATATATATATATATATATATATATATATATATATATATATATATATATATATACATATAGTGATCAAATTTTTATTGAGTCAAATTGGCTCGGTCCGTAAATCTAGTGTTAATATTAAAAAAAACTTTACTGACCGTATGTTAATTTATTTTGTCATATTACGTGATAGAATAGACAGCCGAGGTTTTAATATTGACATTGTTTATTTGTTGGTATATATCCATGATGTCAAGTATTTAGCGAATCGATTGCAAACCGTGTGGTTATGTATAAAAAACAAACACACAAACGAACAAACTTCTTAATTTTTAAATATATATAACTTAAACGCTAGACGTCATTATGACGCCTTCTCACATCAAATCATGTATGACAGCAATAGAGCAATTTGTCGCAACGTCATGAACTACTATAATGCCCTTCCCATTTATGTTCAGGTTTACAACAGACAATAGACAAACAATAAACTACCTTTCCGTTTTAACTAAAGCCAGAATTGTCATAAATTGAGATTTGCCCTACTGCGTGAAATCACCTTATATGGTAGCACCATTTATATTTTCCACAGATTAACACTGAACAAGGGGAATCCAATGTGGCAGCTACATACCCACTTTAATTACCGAGACCAGAAGCTAGGCGTGAAACAGGTAGTCATAAACAACATGACCATTTATTTTTTGACTCAAAACGGGACATTGGTTTATTTAGGTCAAATCATAGGTAGTCAGTGAAAAAAACACGTTTTTAAAGTTATTTGTTCAGAAAAAGTTAGTTGGCTTAAAAGTTACGAATCACAAAATATAGGTACCCAAAATGTTTAGTTATATTTATATTTATCAGAAGAACAAATTTGTTTTAATATAGCTGGTGACGATTTCAAGTAAGAATGAAACTCTTGGCACGTTTTTTTTTATATTCACCTTAATTATCAACATCGCCTTTAGAACTGAAATTTGTAACTGGGTTTTCTCAGATGTCCACAATTTGTTCATAATAGAAAATACTCTTTCTACTGGAGCATTTGTAGCAGGCAAACATAAAATATATTCAATTACAATAGAAAAGTTTTTATGCTGAAGATTGTTGGCGCGAAAGTGTTTGAATACTTCCACCCAACGGGTTTCCGTGGAAACATTTAAATTATTCCATTCCGTTATTTTTTGCGATGTAATGTAATTAGAAATTAATGAAAATTCGTCAAAAACTTCAGTATCTTTATTACAGTCAATATATTGCTTTTCAATTAATACATCCAGAGATTTTTCGCGCGGTTTCTGAAAACGGGACAATTTTGCGTCCCACAGTCCATTTCGGGGACACCGGGACTCGTAATTGTAAAAAGGGACAGTCCCGTTCAAAACGGGACGTCTGGTGAAGTTAGTTATGAATAGCTTTTCAAATCGTTGTGGCCATTAGGAGGAGCACTTGTAAGTTTCTTTGACATCGTTTACTACAGCCAGCGATGCATTCGTTGTGAGTGAATTCATTTCTCTCAGATTACATCTGAAAAGCACTCGACCACCCTGGATACGTCGACAAGCAAACGAACCGATCGACCTTGATTTCGCGTAACAGGTGCGAAAGGCACGACACACTATGGATTGTTCCGGGCGAACACTTGTTACTTTCCTATTCTTTTACCTTACGTGACGACACAAAGCGGGCCAAATGGCGATTAAGGTGGGTCTGCCATATTGGATTCCTCTCGTTCAATGTTGACGAATAGTAAAAATGAAATTTCTTCTTCTCGGATTGCAGTTAGAGAATTCTGAAAACAAAATGTACCACGTGATAAAATAACAAATTCTTTAGAATACTATCTTTTCTTTTTTTTCCTCTTAAATGATCTCAGTTGCATTTGAAAAAGAGTATACCAAACAATGCCTCGAAAATAATTTAAAATTAAATATATTTTAATAATATTTAATTCATAATAATTTTAATAATTCAATTTATAATTTTAATAATTTAATGTATAATAATCTTAATAATTTAATTAATAATAATTTTAATAATTTAATATGTAATAATTTTAACAATTTAATTACTAATAATTAACAACAATTTTTAATTTTTACCATAAAATTAAATGATCTTATATGAATTTGAAAAAGAGTACGTGAGAACAATGTTTAACACATAAGTTAAAATTAAATATACTTTAATAATTTTTAATTATTAATTTTAATAATTTAATTAATAATAATTATTATTAATAATTTTTAATTTTTAGTTTAAAATTAAAGAACCTTATGTGAATTTGAAAAAGTGTATATATTCCAAACAATATCTCGCAAATAATTTAAAATTAAATATACTTTATTGTTTCATAATTTAATCAATAATAATAATTTTAATTATTAGTTTAAAATTAAATGATCTTATGAGAATTTGGAAAAAGTATATTTTAATAATTTTTAATTAATAATAATTTTAATAAGTTTAGTAATTTAATTTATAATAATTTTAACAATTTAATTACTAATAATTAAGCAAATTTTTTTAATTTTTAACATAAAATTAAATAATCTTATATGAATTTGAAAAAGAGTACGTGAGAACAATGTCTAACACATAAGTTAAAATTAAATATACTTTAATAATTTTTTATTAATTTTAATAACTTAATTAATAATTTTTAATTTAATTTAAAAAGACCTTATGTGAATTTGAAAATGAGTATATATATACCAAACAATATCTGGCAAATAATTTAAAATTAAATATACTTTAATATTTTTAATATTTTAATAATAATAATTTTTAATTTTTAGTTTAGAATTAAATCATCTTATGTGAAAAAAAGGTATATTTTAATAATTTTTAATTAATAATTTTAATAATTAATAATTTTTAATTTAAAATTAAATGATCTTATGTGAATTTGAAAAGAGTATACCAAACAATATCTCGCAAATAATACAAAATTTAATATATTTTTCTTGTTCTTTTACCTCCATGTACAAAGTAAAAGTATTATAATCCCTATCTATGCCTTAAATATAGTTTTACTTATTATAAATGTTTTAAAAAATTACAAACTGAAACAATACGTAGCATAAAAAAGTGCAGCATATTCAGAGTTGCCAGGTGTCTTAAGTCACATTTTCGCTGCCTAATTCTTTAAAAATATTTTACATAAAACGTAAAGTTTTATTTAGCCAACAGCGAATGAAATCTTATTTCTGGGAATATTTGCCAATTAAAACCGAAAGGGTTAAAGTTGAGAGATTTATAGAATTGGGAAAGACAATATTCCTATGGTTTCTATGGTATCATGAAGGCTATGAACCAGCATGGTTTTAAGGTCTTCAGTCTGAGTTTAGCAATTATAACTAGTGACCAGGAGGGGGCAGGGGCGTAAGCAGAATTTTTTTCAAGGGGGGGGGGTCATAATTTTCTAAGGGGCTTCATAATTCTAAAAAATAATAGTCCGCATAATTTCTACTAAAATTTTTATTTTTGCCATTTTGTCTGAGCTCATGGGGAGTGTTTAAACCCCTACCCCCCTTGCGAACGCCCCTGCCAGGGGGCACTCTAAATAATGTTTACATTTGAATTTTGGTGTATAATAGAAACCTGGAGCTCTTGGAATATAGTGTGTTTTTAAGACCTTTTTATTCATTGGATTATATACCTTTTGATTCACAAAGTTCGATGCTAAATGATTCGAAGGTTGATTTCAAGCAAGGAAAACACTCTGTTATCTTTAAAACTTCTCATGGTTGGTTTACACTTCAGTTTTTGTTTGTAATGTAACCTGTTTCTACTATCTTAGTTTGGTTTTTCAAAGCTAGGATAATCGTATCCACGATCGACTCTCATTTGGATACAAAGCTTCTTATTTCTACTAACAGGGAGTATGTTTTCCTTATTACTCCAGAAGATTTTTTAAAAATTTTCACTAAAAACAGCCCAACTCAAATAAATCTGTTAAAAGTAAATAAATAGCATCTACTCCAGTATATTATTACCAACGTTGATGCCTAGGTGTGAATTTTGAATACTAATTTATTTGAAGACTTTTTTCATCACAACTTTGTACTTTTAAAAACTTATTTAAACAATAATAATCCTTTTTATCTGTAATTTTATAGTGTCATAAGTCAATTAAAATCAGTATCTTAACACTAGATTTACAGATGTTGATCATATACCTATTTTCACTGAAGTGAGCCAATTTGACTCATACAAGAAAACTGAAGTTTTTTTGCAAAGAAAATAGTTCCAAATTAATTTAGATAAAATGTTTATTATAAAAAAATTCATGGAAAACATTTTTTATATATAAAATCTGTTTTTAAAACACATTTTTCGCAAACATTTCTATTACATTTAGCACAATGGTTTCTACATCTGTTTCTTTTGCATGATTGTTGAACTTGACAATTCTTCCGTGCGTCAATAACATGAATTTCTGTCATTGAAATAGAAGTGTTCTCGATTTCTTCTCTATATTTACTTTATACTATACTTTATATTTACTTTATACTATATTTATTACTATACTTATGTATTTTCATACACATTCTATAAACTAATTGGCTTAAAACCGTGAAAATAGGTATACCACATTTGATAAAGCGAAATGAAGGAGTCTGTGGGGAAGAGGAATGAAAGTTTGCATATATTTTATTACTTAACTAAAAACCAACGTATGTTTTTGAAAAGTTATATTACAGTTTTATACATATATAACGATCCAAATTTGTAATGAGTCAAATTGGCTCGGTCCGTAAATCTAGTGTTATAATGTCTCCTATATGTTTAACAAGCTACTGCCAGGGGTAGGGAGCTGCTTCTCTTTGGTGCCTCATCTATACTACTTCATATTTATGTCTAATCTGCAAAAAATCTTTATGATGCTCTCCTGTAAAATTTTAAAATTAGAACTTAGTGCTCTTAACTTCCAATGCAGAGAGATGCATTTGTGAATATAGAATGACGTTAGTTACATAATTGCAGAGTATGATTGAAACAAAACTGTACACCAGCCAATTACGTGGAGAAAAAGGTAGAAGGTCAGTAGCCTTTCTTCAGCACAACAGTTTCATTTATATCTTTAGACGTTTACCTTATATAACCTTGACCTGTAATTACTCCCTCTCTTCTAGGTCACTCGTCCTACGTATAAAAAACAAGGAATGAACAAAAGAATAAAAAAGTAGAGCATTTCAGGAAGTTCAAAGAATGTTGTCGGGTCTCCCTAAAAAAAATCGGAAGTTAGAAGTAGGAAGGAAAAGGACCGAAAGCTAGCAAAGGTTGGAAGAACTGCTTCAGTTTTTTAGTATTTAGTTCATCTTTATGAAGATATAGGAACATTATAAAACATTTAAGCTTAATGTTAATTACATATTATACTAGTCGCTTTGATGATGTTGTCTCTGTAGGTTTCCCTTTTTTTACAATGCGAAATAAGTATTAAATCCTGTTTAAAGAATAAATATTTTCCTTTTTTGTTATTTTTTCATGTAGATTTACATTATTTTTTTTCCAACGTAGATAGCTTCGCTGCCGTGTTTGGTTACCTTTATGCCAAATACGACTCAAAAGCTGTCACTCCTTTACCCACACCAGGGACTAGGCAAACTTTTCCAGAGTTGACTTGATCCAGTAGTTTGGTTTTACAACGGAAAAGAAACTTCTGCACGTAAAATAAATTATGTTCTCAATAATTCTGCAACTTATATTTACGATACTTTGTGTATAAAAAAATATCAAGGAATGCAAAATGGATCAAGCTGCAAAAAATATGTTATTAGGTAAGAAACCTGGTGTAATGCTTTTGTTGCAAACTTTTCCAGGGTTGACGTGATTCAGTAGTTTGGTTCTACAACGGAAAATAAATTATGTTCTCAATAATTCTACGGCTAATATTTACGATACTTTCTGTATAAAAAAATATCAAAGAATGCAAAATGGATCAGGCTGCAAAAAAGATGTTTTTAGGTGAGAAACCTGGCTAATGCTTTTGTTGCAAACTCTTCTAGGGCTGACGTAATTCAGTAGTTTGGTTCTACAACGGAAAAGAAACTTCTGGACGCAAAATAAATTATGTTCTCAATAATTCTACAGCTAATATTTACGATACTTTGTGTATAAAAAAATATCAAGGAATGCAAAATGGATCAAGCTGCAAAAAAGATGTTTTTAGGTGAGAAACCTGGTTAATGCTTTTGTTGCAAACTCTTCTAGGGCTGACGTAATTCAGTAGTTTGGTTCTACAACGGAAAAAAAACTTCTGCACATAAAATGAATTATATTCTCAATAATTCTACAGCTAATATTTATGATACTTTGTGTATAAAAAAAATATCAAGGAAAGCAAAATGAATCAGGTTGCAAAAAAGGTGTTATTAGGTGAGAAGCCTGATGTAAATAAGCAGTTTCCAACTTGCAACAAAATACTTATCGTCTCGTAAAATAACATAACACACAAGTTAACAAAACAAGACATATTTAATTAAGCTTTCCATGTTATAACGGAATTTCTCTAACAGTGAAGAGTTCTCAATAATTCTACAACTAATATTTACGATACTTTGTGTATAAAAAATATCAAGGGATGCAAAATGGATCAAGCTGTAAAAAAATGTTATTAGGTGAAAAACCTGGATTAAATAAGCAGTTTCCAGCTTGCAACAAAATACTTATCGTCTCGAAAAATAACACAACACACAAGTTAACAAAAGATGGCATATTTCATTAAGGTCCCCATGCTAGAACGGAACTTTTCCCACAGTGAAGAGTTTGCTTACAAAGCTCCAGTATTCTGTTTTTCTTTTAGATTCCAAAAATTAACATAAGAATATTTCTTACCCCTCCTACTTAAACATGAAACACATACTCGTCTCTTGAGCTATTTTACGAATCCACCTATTCTTTCTTTGCAAAGTGAAAAAATTTTCCTACTTCTTTTAACTAATAGTACCTTTTATGCAGTCTAATCCATTTTGTATGCTGTAATTGTTTCACAAAGTACCGTAAATATCAGTATTAGAACTTCTGAGAACAATATTTCACATCCAGACGTTCTTCCGCAGCAGAACCAAACTTTCCGAATTTCTGCTTTAATTCACTTTGACCAGATATTTTAGCAATAAACAAAAAAGCAAGAAAATCCCATTCATTTACTAATGTTTACGATATTTTTTCTTTTTATTTCTGTTATGTAACAACATAAATCCGAAAAATTCTTAGACACGAAAAAGATATTCAACCTACTTTTCCGCATCAGAACCAAACTTTATTTCTACTTTAATTCACTGACCGAAATTTTTAGTAAAACATAATCCCATTCATTTGTGTGTTTACCATGTTTTTTCTTTTTATTAACTTCTCCTAATATCTAACAACATAAATCCGAAAAATTGTTAGACACGAAAAATATATTCAACCTACTTTTCTTTTCTCAATTCTAAATAAACTGGTTTATTTCACGTTGTTCAGTACCGAAATTTTGAGTAGTCTGATAATCTTTGTGTGTGTGTGTGTGTGTGTATATATACATGTACAAATACCATACGTATGACTTTGCTAAATATAAATAAAATATTATATAGAGTAGGGGTGGCCAACGTGCGGCTCGCGAGCCACATGCGGCTCTTTGAAGGATTATTTGTGGCTCTCGATAAATGTACCCAATTTCCCTTTTCATTTTTGTGTTATTATATTTTAAGAAATTATTACAACTGATGGAACTCTGGCAATGTTGGGTAAAAAAAATCGGTCTTATTGGGGTTTTAAGAGATGATTCTCAAATTCCACAATTCATACTGATTCGCTGCAAAATTCACCGAGAACATCTCGTTACAAAATATTTAAAATATCCTGATGTTATGAAAACAGTGTAATACATTGTAAATTACATTCGCACCAATGCAAAAAAATCATCGACAATTCAAAAATTTCCTTGAAAAAGTACTGTAAAAAATATTAGTTATACATAATATTTATTTCTAATATAATCAGAAAAATTTGCATTTCTACTTTAATTCACTTTGACCAGATATTTTAGCAATAGATATTCATTTGCTATTTTTACCACTTTTTATAATTTTTAATATCTAAAACATATAAAAAGTTAAAAACGAAAATATATTACCTATTTTCTTTCTATAAATAAAATGTTTATTTAGTTGTATATGAATTTTATGTCTTAATGTAAAACACATATATAATATATATATATATAATAATATATTATATATATATATATATATATGTACAAATATCATACGTATGACTTCGCTTTGTATAAATAAAATATTATATAGAGTAGGGGTGGCCAACGTGCGGCTCGCGAGCCACATGCGGCTCTTTGAAGGATTATTTGTGGCTCTCGATAAATGTACCCGAGTTCCCTTTTCATTTTTGTGTTATATTTTAAAAAAATATTACAACTGATGGATCTCTGCAATGCTGGGTAAAAAAATCGGTCTTATTGGGCTTTTAAGAGATGATTCTCAAATTCCACAATTCATACTGATTCGCTACATAATTCACCGAGAATATCTCATAACAAAATATTTAAAATATCCTGATGTTATGAAAACAGTGTAATACATTGTAAATTACATTCGTACCAATGCAAAAAAATCATCGACAATTCAAAAATTTTCCTTGAAAAAAAAGAACGAAAATTTCCAAATATTCAATAAATATAATTTCTGCAGAAAAATAAAAAAATTAAAAAAATAAACTTTTTTATACTTTTAAATACATATTTAATGCTCACAAAAATTCAAATTTTAAAATCTCATTCAATTCTTATTAAATAATAATAAAAATAAAACTTGCAGTACTTTTTACATTTGTTCTAATCAAAAAGAAATAGTTACACCAGTGGTTTATGTTTATTAAAATCTATATTTTTATGGTATACTAATTATGTATTAAAAAATAAATTATATCAGAAAAGAACAAATAAGTGAAGGTTAAAAATACATGTTATATAATGTTATATAAAACAGTTATATTATACAAAATATTTTATTATAAAAATGCTATAAAATTTCCTAAAAAAAAAAAAAAAAAATTAGAAAAAAAATTCACAAATCTTTTTCATTTTATATTTATATTATTTCAATAAACATATTTATAGATCTACAACATGAAGATAAATTTAAAAAGATTTAGCAAAATAAACAACTGAGATATATTAATGTCAAAATAAAAAAAATATTTAAAAATAAAGATTAAAAAAAAAAATAATGCATCTGGTATACAATCTAAATCAAAAAATACGTGACTAATTTAAAAATTTTTCTGTCATGAATAAATAATGAATAATCGATCATTCTTGTCCTGATCAAATTTAAAAATAAAAGATTTTATTGTTGTAAAAGACCAGTATTTTATTTCAGAAAAAAAAACAGGAAATACGAAATAAATTGAAGGATTACAAAATTTTAAAAAATAATGTAAGTTGGGATTATTTAATTAGTTTTTTTTAAATATTTTCTAAAATATGGCTATAAATAAATATCATTCATAAAACTTAAAAATGTAATGAAATAAAATTTTAGTTCCCTAAAATTATTTGTTAATTTTTATTTACAAGGTAGCTCTACAAAAATCTTTTTTAAATATGAAAGATATGAAATTTAAATAAAATCTGAATTAAAAAAAGCAAAAATATTTTCTTTATAAAATTTTTTTTATCAAAACTAAAATATAGATTTTTAAGGTGTGTAAATCATAAACTACTACAATACATAGTAAAAATTAACTCTAATATTTCCTCAGAACTTGAATCGCATTTTTTAAGAATATCTCTTTATTTTAGTTTGTAATTTATTATTCTAGTAAATCATAAATAGACAAAAAAATAATGTTTATATATGCACATATAAACATAACTGAACTAATTTTATAAAAAATAAAATTATTTTATGGTGTTAAAAAATATTTCATTCTTTTTACTATGTTTATGAATAAATACTGAAAATGAATAAACAATAATTAAACAATAATAGCGATACTTTTGCTGCATAAAGCGTAAAAAATTATTCATTATTTTTAAAAATACAATACGTATTTAAAAGATACGTAAATAATTTAAATTATAAAATTAGTTTTTTAAATATTTTCTAACTTATGGTTATAAATATCATTCATAAAATTTTTAAAAATATATAAAATAAAATTTTAGTTCTAAAATAATTTGTTATTTACAACGGAATAGCTACAAAGAAAATCTATTTTTTTAAAGACAAAAACAAAAAACGTGAAATTTCCCAAAGATAAATCTGAATTAAAAAAAGCAAAAAATCTTCTTTATGGTAGAAAAATATTTTTAAATCGAAAACTAAAATACTAGATTTTTAAATAGTGTAAATCCCAACACTAGAAAAACTACTACAATTACATAGAAAAATTAACTCGGTATATTTAACCTGTTAACTTATAGAAAATCGCATTTTTAAGAATAGTCATCTTTACTTTAGTTTGTAAAATTTATTATTCTTTTGAGTAAATCTTTATAAATGTTACAAAAAAACACTATCATACTGTTTAACTTTTCACTTAGTGCACACTCCCATTTTAATCCAGGTCCGGTATAGGATGCTGATAGCTTAAATATTTAATAAGATTTATATAAGATTCCATTATTATGGTGTTAGAACAGAAGTATTTCATTCTTTTTACTAGTTTATCCCGTCATAAACTGTTACTGAAAATAATAACAATAATTGTTAGCAACAAGTAATCGATATTTTGCTGCATAAAACTTGGAAAACAAATTGATTACAAAATTTTAAAAAATAATGTAAGTTGGGATTATTTAATTAGTTTTTTTAAATATTTTCTAAAATATGGCTATAAATAAATATCATTCATAAAACTTAAAAATGTAATGAAATAAAATTTTAGTTCCCTAAAATTATTTGTTATTTACAACGGAATAGCTCTACAAGAAAATCAATTTTTTAAAGACTGAAAACGAAACTAAACGTGAAATTTCCCAGAATATAAACCTTCTGAATTAGGGAAAAAAGCAAAAATAAATCTTTTTTTATGGTAAAAAGATTTTTTTTAAATCGAAAACTAAAATACTAGATTTTTAAGGATAGTGTAAATCCCAACACTAGAAAAACTACTACAATTACAGAGTAAAAATTAACTCGGGTTATTTAACCTCAGTTAACTTATAGAAAATCGCATTTTTAAGAATAGTCATCTTTACTTTAGTTTGTAAATTTATTATTCTTTTGACTAAATCTTTATAAATGTTATAAAAAACACTATCATACTGTTTAACTTTTTCACTTAGTGCACACTCCCATTTTAATCCAGGTCCGGTATAGGATGCTGATAGCTTAAATATTTAATAAGATTTATATAAGATTCCATTATTATGGTGTTAGAACAGAAGTATTTCAGGTTCTTTTTACTATGTTTATCCCGTCTAATAAACTGTTACTGAAAATGAGATAAACAATAACGTTAGCAACAAGTAATATGCGATACGTTTGCTGCATAAAACTTTAGTTGTAAACAAATTGATTCATTAATTTTTAAAAATACTTAATCGTATTTAAAGATACCCGAATAACTTAAATTATAAAATTAGTTTTTTAAATATTGTCTAACTTATGGCTATAAATATTATTCATAAAATTTTAAAAATATACTGAAATAAAATTTTAGTTTCCTAAAATAATTTGTTATTTACATCGAAATAGCTAGCTCTACAGGAAAATCTATTTTTTAAAGACAGAAAACAAAACTTAACGTGAAATTTCCTAGAACATAAACCTTCTGAATTAGGAAAAAAAGCAAAATTAATTCTTCCTTTATGATAGAAAGATATTTTTTTTAATCGAAAACTAAAATACTAGATTTTTAAGAATAGTGCAAATCCCAACACTAGAAAAACTACTACAATTACATAGTAAAAATTAACTCGGTATATTTAACCTCAGTTAAATCATAGAAAATCACATTTTTAAGAACAGTCATTTTTACTTTAGCTTTTAAATTTATTATTCTTTTGACTAAATCTTTATAAATGTTATAAAAAACACTATCATACTGTTTAACTTTTTCACTTAGTGCACACTCCCATTTTAATCCAGGTCCGGTATAGGATGCTGATAGCTTAAATATTTAATAAGATTTATATAAAATTCCATTATTATGGTGTTAGAACAGAAGTATTTCAGGTTCTTTTTACTATGTTTATCCCGTCCAATAAATTGTTACTGAAAATGAGATAAACAATAACGTTAGCAACAAGTAATATGCGATACGTTTGCTGCATAAAACTTTAGTTGTAAACAAATTGATTCATTAATTTTTAAAAATACTTAATCGTATTTAAAGATAACTTAAATAATTTAAATTATAAAAATTTTGTTACCTAATACATAATTGCTAGAAAACCCAAATTAGCGAATAACTTGTAAATATCAGTAAGCAATATAACTTTAAATATCCAACAACTGTTCAACATTTTCATGAAAAGCATAAAGCTTAAACAACTTCCAATATGCTATAAATCTGACACTTCACCATCTATATTTTTCTTAAAATTATAAAATTTTAAACTAAGCTTTAATTCTTATTTCAGGTTAAAAATTCAAAGAATAAACATTCAATTTAGGAAACAGGAATTAAACGATTAATTAGCGATGTTTCTAATTCTCACTACATCAATGATATACATAAATTGAGGTTATTCACTCAATAAAAACTGGAGGGGGTAGAGAGAATTGGCACAAAACAAATTCATTCAGAAACCATAGTATATGGAAATCTTTTCTTGTTATATTTATGATAATATCGTAAATTTTGACTCAGAGGAAAAACGATTGAATTCAATTAGAGAAACAAATAAGCATGCAACTGTTCTTACAAATTATATTAAATAAAAGTAAAATACATGCACTTAATAATCAAATAAAACTTAATACTTGAATATATACTTCAAAGTGCTGAAGTTGAGAATTTGTCAGAGGACATAGTGCAGTATTTGAACTATTATCATGAAAAATTCTTTCATATATTTCGTACTTGTTTATGCGTTTTCAAATAGTTGCTCTGTAAATTTTAATTTTTAGTTGCTCTGTAAATTTAAGTAACACGCGATACGTTTGTTGCATAAAACTTTCGTTGTAAACAAATTGATTCATTAATTTTTAAAAATACTTAATCGCATTTAAAGATACATGAATAATTTAAATTACAAAAATTTTGTTGCCTAATACATAAAGCCTAGAGGACACCCAAATTAGCAAATAACTTGTAAATGTTAGTAAGCAATATAACTTTAAATATTCAACAACATTTCAACATTTTTATGAAACCCTAAAGCTTACTTAAAGCAACTTCTGATATTTCATAAACCTGACACTTCACAATCTTTATTTATTAAAATTATAAAATTCTAGACTAAGCTTTAATTCTCGTTTCTGGTTAAAAATTTAAAGAATAAACATTCAATTTAGAAAACATGAATCGAATGATTAATTAGCGATATATCTAATTTTCACTACATCAATGATATACATAAATTGAGGTTATTCAGTCTATAAAAACTGGAGTTGGTAGAGAGGATTGGCACAAAACAAATTCATTCACAAACCATAGTATATCGAAATCTTTTCTTGTTATATTTATAATATTGTAAATTTTGACTCTGAGGAAAAACGATTGAATTCAATTAAAGAAACAAATAAGCATGCAACTGTTCTTACAAATTGCATTAAATAAAAGTAAAATACATACACATAATAATCAAATAAAACTTAATACTTGAAATAGATACTTCAAAGTGCTGAAACTGAGAATTTATCAGATTACACAGTACAGTACTGAACTATTATCATGAAAAATTCTTTCATATTTTCCGTACTTGTTTATGCGCTTTCATATAGTTGCTCTGTAAATTTAAGTAATATGCTATACGTTTCACAACAAAATTGCTTGATTAGCGATGTTTTTAATTCTCACTACATCAATGGTATACATAAACTGAGGTTATTCACCCAATAAAAACAGAAGGGGGTAGTTGAATTGGCACAAAACGAATTCATTCAGAAACCAAAGTATATCGATATCTTTTCTTGCTACATGATAATCTCGTAAATTTTGACTTTGCTATATTTATGATAATCTCGTAAATAATCGTTGAACTAAGAGGAAAAACAAAAAAATAAGCTTGTAACTATTCTTATAAATTGTATTAAATAAAAGTAAAATACATGCACTTAATAGTCAAATAAAACTTAATACTTGAATAGATACTTCAAAGTGCTGAAACTGAAAATTTGTCAGAGTACACAGTGCAGTATTGAAGTATTATCATGAAAAATTCTTTCATATTTTCCGTACTGGTTTATGCGTTTTCACATAGTTGCTCTGTAAATTTGATAGAACTTGCAGCGATCCTTCTTCGCATAACTTATTTCCCACACACAATCCGAAGCCCATTTTTAAAAAGTTGCAAGTTATATCTTTGGTGTTGGCCCGAAAATCATCGAAAAAATTTTCCTTCTCCTCTTCTGGAATCCACCTTCTGTAAGCCATGATAAACTCAGAGGGGATCTGGCATACGGGACACACCACAGGATCTGGAACATACTGGCGGCAATTTCTGGTTCCAACTTGAGGAATTTTTTGTTTCTGTTCTCGCTGGCGATACTTGCGAATACAGGATAAGCAAAATGAATCGGAACAGGCATTCAGAATACCGAACTTTTTGTCCCCAGTCGTCATGATGTTGCACTTGCACAGTGAACATTTCTTTTTGTGTGAAATCTTAAACGATTCTCCGTTGATAAATTCTTGATCGTCAAGATTGAGGAAAAAATCCAGTTCATTTCTATCAAAAGCCATGGAATTTAACAATTTCAGATAACTGCTAAAACGGAAGAATAATATTTCATACTAAAGTAAGAGAATGATCACGTGACTAATCAAATGCGGCTGCGCAAATCCTTCCTAGTCCGAAAGTTGAGGGCTAAAAAAAATATAAATTAGGTGCGATTAATTCCTTTCTACGATAGAATTATTTGGTACCTATTGTTAAGAATTAAATATCCAATATCTGACTTTTAATAAATTTGTTATTTGACTATATTAAAAAATAATTTCTGCTATCACGAACTGTAACAGAACTCTTATTACCGTTATTCAGTACCTTTAATTGAATTATAAAGTTACAATATTTTTAAAACTATAAATCCTCTAGATTTTTCGTTAGTTTCAATCAAAGTACTTAAATACAATACAATTAGAAATACTTAAATGTCTTAGATTCTTATTTGAATTTATTAATTGGAGGCAAATTTTATTGACAGTTTGGAACTTGCAACAAAACTATATATCGTTTTTTTTTTCTTTATTATGATAATATATTTAAATGGGCGACGTTGTCCTGATAATAGAACCAAATACTGCTACTTCGTTTGGAGTCGACAAATTTATTTTAGGGTTTAGCTAAATATTTTTATTTAAATTTTATATCCCCGTACATCTTTCTTTGCCAAAACAAAGCAGTAAAAGTTTTATTTTCTAAAAATAAGTAAGTTTCGTTTGCTTCGGTAAAACTGAAATAATTCCTCAAAGAATTAATTACTTTTTATTTTTAATGAAAGTTAATAAATTTATTTTCTACGAAAGAATTATTAATGCTTTTGTTTGAAACATTTTTTTAATGTAAATATCATGGAATGTGACGTCACAATCAGTCACGGAGCGTTTTGTGAAGTCCCGTGGTTTTTCCTTAACTTTAAAGTCAATTTTTAAAATGATGGAGCCAGTTTTTTATATTTTTGAGAACATTTTTGGAATTGACGAGTCTGGAATTATCAGAAAAATATTAAGTTGTTTCATTCCCCCACATGTGCATATTCCTCATTGTAAAGGTAATTGTATTTGTGAAGGTATATATCTTTTTCAATTTATAAATCTAAAACTATAAAGGTGTTTAACATTTCGAAATTTAAAAATTACTGCAAATAAAAAATATATATCCTTTATCACGATTTAAAATAAATTATATTGCTCCTATTTATATAACTGAGATTACAGAATAAAGAAGATGATGAGGTTTTATTTAATATAAAAAATTAGTTTCAAGTTTACAAATTTCAAAAGTTACTTTGAGAGTAAGTGGATATATATATGCATTTTTCACTGGTGTAAATATTTTGTGGTTTTTTAAAGCATTGCTTCATATGACAAAACTTAATCGTTTTTATAAAGTTAAATCTTGATTTATGATCTAGGAAACATTTTGTTCTAAACAAAGCAGAACTTAATAATATTGAATCAAAAATAGGATACTATTATGAAGACATTGAGCTCACACGGTACTATCAAGAACGTACTTGTAGGAGAGGCCCAGGATGGGGTGGGGAGTTAGTGCCTACCCCATAATATTTTCAAT
Organism: Pardosa pseudoannulata; assembly: GCA_032207245.1. Classification (NCBI taxonomy): domain Eukaryota; kingdom Metazoa; phylum Arthropoda; class Arachnida; order Araneae; family Lycosidae; genus Pardosa; species Pardosa pseudoannulata. Next base: position 191,405,415 of record CM063498.1, read on the forward strand.
GTATATATTATAAGATTTTTTAACTTATTATACATTAATGGTTTCCATTGCAAGTGTTAAAAGATAGTTACCTACCTTGAAAATAGTAAAAACATTTCTTCACAATAGATTTAGTCACAGGAGGTTCACAAATTGCATTATTTTCGGTGCATTGTAGCCATAACCAGGGGCGTACGCAAGTGGGGGGTTAGGAATTTAATCCCCCCTTGAGCTCAGACAAAATGGCAAAAACAAAAATTTTAGTAGAAATTATGCGGGCTATTATTTTTTAGAATTATGAACCCTCCCTCCTTGAAAATTATGACCCTCCGTTGAAAATATTCTGCGTACGCCACTGGCCATAATTATAAATGCGGAAGAAGGTTTGAACAAGCTGGCCTTAAAAGCTAGAAGAATTCATTTATGACCTTAAAACGGTAGTTCATAAATTACTGATTACGTCATACTGTTTTCGAATTTTGTCGCCATTCAAGGTGTGTACTTCCGTAAAAGAAAAAAATAAAAGCATTTGTCATAATTCCTTTCTCAATATATATTTTTTTTTATTTTCCTCGCTATTCAAAACATTACTTGAAGTCATATAGTAAGCACTAGTGGGTACATTAAGTATGCGCCATTAATTACAAAACACATTTAAACCTGCTTAAAATTTGGAGCGTTAATTTGAAGATACAGTGGGGTTGTAAATATACATTTCAAAATGCAACTAAAAAACGTACCACTCTAAAATATTACTTGATATTTCTAGTAAGCACTAGTGGGTACATTAAGTATGAGCCAGTATTTACAGAACACTTTTAAACCTGCTGAAAACTTGATGCGTTAATTTGAAAATACAGAGGGGTTGCAAATATACATTTCAAAATACAATGAAAATACGTACAACGCTAAAATATTATTTGAAGTCATCTAGTAAGCACTAGTGGGTACATTAAGTGTGCGCCAGTAATTACAAAACACATTTAAACCTGCTTTGGAGCGTTAATTTGAAGATACAGTGGGGTTGCAAATACACATTTCAAAATACAATGAAAATACGTACAACGCTACTGATCCTTTTTTATGACGTATTTATGTATGCATACAAAACTATGGATGTACGTGTAAGAGATGTATGCATGTGACCATTTATTTTTGACTCAAAACGGGACATTGGTTTATTTAAGTCAAATCATAGGTAGTCAATGAAAAAGATAACAATTTTTTTAAAGTTATTTATTCAGAAAAAATTACTTCGCTTAAGTTACGAATCTCAAAATATAGGTACCCCAAAATGTTTAGTTGTATTTATATTTATCAGAAGGACAAATTTATTTTAATATAGCTGGTGACAATTGCAAGTAAGAATGAAACTCTTGGCACGTGTTTTATATATATATATATATATATATATATATATATTATATATATATATATATATATTCACCTTTAGAACTGAAATTTGTAACTGGGTTTTCTCAGATGTCCATAATTTGTTCATAATAGAAAATATTATTTCTACTGGAGCATTTGTAGCAGGCAAACATGAAATATATTCAATTCCTATAGAAAAGTTCTTATACTGAAGATTTTTGGCGCGAAAGTGTTTGAATACTTCCAACGGGTTTCCATGGAAACATTTAAAAATTATTCCATTCCGTTATTTTTTGCAATGTAATGTAATTAGAAATTAATAAAAATTCGTCAAAAACTTCAGTATCTTTATTACAGTTAATATATTGCTTTTCAATTAATAAATCCAGTCTGAAAAAAAGGCCGGTACATTTATAATCATGTCACCAGCTATGATTTTGTTTTAAAATGACATTTTTTGTAGTGTTTTATTACTTTAATTTTTCTTGTCTTAAAATCGGTAATATCGATCACTACAACATAAATACATCGGTCTGAAAAAGCCATATGAAAATATCTACAGTAAGTCTTAAAATCGATTTTCTTAAAAAAGTTTCTTGTCTTAAAATCGGTAATATTGATCACCACATCATAAATACATCGGTCTGAAAAAGCCATATGAAAATATGTACAGTTAACACTAGCACTTTTTGAATTAGAAATCACACATAAATTTTCGCGCGGTTTCTGAAAACGGGACAATTTTGCGTCCCACAGTCCATTTCGGGGACACCGGGACTCGTAATTTTAAAAAGGGACAGTCCCGTTCAAAACGGGACGTCTGGTCACGTTACGTATGCATGTATGTACTTGCATGTGTGTATGTGTTATGAAAATTTTTTATGAAATTGGAAGTTTACTTTGGATTAAGACTTTTAAGACCTTTCCCGAAAATAAATTCTGACTACGTCACTGGGTACTACGCCACCTATTTAAAATGGGCATTGGCCTACTATGAGAAAACTGAATTTGAGACAAACACTGAACTGGGATGAGAACTGTAACTATAAAGAGGAAATTTCTTCCCAGCTTAACAAGTGGATTAATGAGCTATTATATTTTATCGGTTTAATTTCCGCGGCGTTTATACAAATTATTCCCACTGCCTGATTAGTTCGCGATTACGTCACCTGGAGCGTGGTTGAAATCGCTTGAAGGAAGTCGAGATATTTTAAGTGCGCAATTTCACTTTGAAAACGGGCAATTCCCTGTCGAAACAAGAACAGGTTCGTCGTGAATCCCAAAAGGAAAAAAGAAAAAAAGTCAATAAAAATAAAAGACGAGCATTATAAATTTCCGAAGTGCATCGAATGCCTCGTCAACCGGAAAGACTTTTGAAGGTCACTATCAGTAGCCGGCTTTCCTTTCTTTTTTTCTTTTTCTCGGGTGGATAAAGATGATTTGCTTGCCAACCTTTTTTCTGGAATTGCCCCAGATGCCCGCTGACCTTGTTTTGCGCCCCAGAACGCACAGGGAGATGAATCCAGTGCGAGTGACCAGAAAAATGGACCGCAGGAGAAATGAAATTTAAATATCGAATGGCGGGAACATTTACTTTTTGCCCGTTGCAATCGCAAGTAGAGGAAAACACTTTCCTGAATCCTTCCTTTTTGAAAACAACAAAGAAATTTTCATATAAGAAAACCGGATCTTTTTTTTCCGATGTATAGGAATATTTCGATGTAATGCTTTTGTGGGGGAAAATCATGAATAATTTTGTTTTTAAAAAATATAAACATTCGTTGATTTTCATTTTAAACTTTTGAATTATCATCAACTCAGTACTGTTTAAACTATTTAAGTTTATTTTAACTGTTAATAAAATGTTTAAGAACAATTTCAATTGTTACTATACATCAAAATTACAGCTATATGTTTTCAAGTGCAAACGTATATTTAAATTAATTCGGCACGATATCTCATTTCTTTCTAAAATACCTCATTCATCCAATATTTTTGACTTTTGTATAAGACTATAGTTACTTTCTTGGATCATTAGTCTTTACAAATGACAAAGAAATTTTCATAAAAAAACAACCAATCATTAATTTGATGTATAGAAATATATCCTTGTATTGCCTTTGTGGTGTGTATAAAGAATAATTTTGTTCTTAAAAAATATATATAAATATATTGACTACTGTATAAGACTGAATACTATGTTGCGTAATATTATTACGCAATATAAGTTATTATCTTATAGCTACCGGACGTGTTAATATCCGATACAGTGAGATATTTCGTGTTAAATGTACTTCGTTCTAAATCGAATTTCCGTGATTATAATATTTCCGCCTTTACTTCGTAGCAGAAAGTGCCTGGAGATTGGACAAATGGTAAGGCACAGCTCTTAGGTATCAGAGTTCACTATTTCTAATTCTGCCTCTGGCACAGATGTTCGTAGACGTTTGGAATCGGCTTTAAGCAGTAGGTCCCTGTCTCATTAGAGTTCGCGTTGGAAGTAATAAACATTCAAGATTAATCTCTGGATAATAAATTTTCATTTTGGTTTTCTTAATACAAAATTTCAACGTTCCACATCTAATCGTTGAGTTTTTCCCGTGTTACTTATATTGAAATTTCTCGTTATATAGAGTAATTACAAATTGATTGTAATTACAAAACAAGGGGCCTCAACTAAATATTGCAACAGTTCTAAATATACAGTTTCACCATTCTAACCGCTTTTAGCTGTTTCAGTTAAAAAAAGTACAAACTTCAAATCGAAACTAGTCAAAATTCATTTATGAATGCCCAAAATGGATATTTAAAGTTATACATTCTATGTTCGTAAGAAGAGAGCTAAGCCGAAACTAGTCAAAATGAATTTAAACATAGTTAAAATGGTTATTTCCTTTGAAATCGAAAGTTTTCGTTATTACAATACTTTCCTTTACTTCTTTTTTCCCCTAATGCACCTGGCAGTATAAACACATATCATCCAATCATGGCTGCGAAGCTGTTACTCATTTAGCACAACCCGAGAAGTACGTGTATTTGAAGGAATGCTATGGACGTGAGTAGCATTTACCCCACTAGGTCCTCGTAATTTTGAAGCAGGAGACACACACAGGCTTTGCCTGCCACCTCCAATGGTATCATTTGAACCTGTTGGACATTGTGGCCAGGAACCTGTTTTACGTGCTCCAGCCACATTAACAAACACTACCTCCCTTTACTTTGTACATGGAAGTAAGAATTATATACACTAAACTTTCATTGCAATACTTATTCATACTTACTGCTTTCATTGCAATACTTATATTGCGACCATGAACCTATTTTACTTACTCCAGCCACATTAACAAACACTAACTCCCTTTACTTTGTACACTGAAGTAAGAATTATATATACTAAACTTTCATTGCGACCAGGAACCTATTTTACGTGCTCCAGCCACATTAACAAACACTACCTCCCTTTACTTTGTACTTAGAAGTACGAATTATACACACTAAACTTTCATTGCCACACTTTGTTACCAGGAACGTATTTTACGTACTCCAGCCACCATTAACAAACACTACCTCCCTTTATTTTGTACACGGAAGTAAGAACTAAATATACTAAACTGAAAGTAATACAGAAGAGTTGAAAGATTTGGTTTGGTTTGTAGCACTACGGTCTACTTTTTAGCAACATGCAGGTTAAAGAGACCAGGAACGTTTACTTAAACCCGATTCTGAACGCTATGAACATCCATGCCATTGCTGGAAGACGTTTGATTCTCAAGTTCGCCACCATACTGCAATTATAAACATAATGTAGACTATTGGTTTTAGACACATGAAAAAGGACGATTATTGCGGGAACGATAGATAGAGGTTTCCCTATATATATGATAATATTTTATAACACAGGTTTCCAAATAACCCCTGATTGTAATTCTTTATAAACCAGAGATACCGTAAATCTAAAAGTCTTAACCATGTTTTTTAGCTTTCTGAAGTATTCCCGCCCATTAACGACAATTTATGTTTTTCTTTCAAACAGCATTTATGCTAATACTACCAAAATCGAAAGATTCGATTAGACTCGTCTAGCCGTGTAATCGTTCCTCCATATCTTGTTTTCAATTCGGTGTTGACGAGTCCGATGAACCTCTGACTGCACAAGCAGGTGAAAAACGAATAAATGATAAAAATTCATATATCATAGATGACATTTCCAACCATTTTGGAGTCTTAATTATTATTATTGATACTATTATACTATATTTTCATGTGGTAAACGAAAAAGAAATTCTTCTAAACCAGGCTCGGTAACGTTTTTGGGTATCGGTGAAGCCAGGTGCTTCGAACCTAGTATTTCATTTCAATTGCTTGGGATGGAAATTATTAGACTTTAAATGAAAAAATTTTTCGCATCTTTCTCACACTGGAGTTCATTTTGTCACGTAATCTCGTACAGCTGCCTTTAAAGCTACAAAATGAAGACGAATGGTCGCCGTGAAATCAGAGGGCTTGAAACCATTTATCTTAATAAGCAGTCTTGGTATAATATTTAATGTCGAAATTCAAATCACTCTATTCAAATTTGTCACGATACCCATAGATTGACAGAGAATGTTTTGTACAGTGTAGCGTCCAATAGGAAATGTTTTCGAAAGCGAGGAAACTAAAAAATTTGGTATCCGGAATTAAAACATGTTCAATACACTAAATTCGCCGTAATAAACCGTTGACAAGCGTAATACTCAATTCTCAAGAATAAGAGATTTGAAAAAAGATTTTCAATTTTACAACTCCTCTTCAACCTCCACTCAAAATACAGTTTCTTTTAAGTCAATCTTTTTCGTTTTCTTTTAAATTAATTTTACAATTTACACTAAATCACAAATTTGTGATGAAAATCACACTCAGTTTATTTAATTTGTGATTAAGTGAATGTTTCAGTCTATTTAGTATGAATGTTATGTGTTTCCTTTGTGTTTTCTTTGTTAATTCAATTAGATTTTAAATATTCAATTTTTGTAAAATTTTTCCTCAAAATGTTGTTTTTGTTTATGTATCAATTTGTTGAGTTACGATCCCCTCGCCAGATTTCAAACGCCACGCTGCAAGCACGCCACGCACGCAAGCTGCAAGCACGCCAATTTCGCCAAATGTGGTTGAAGCACCAACAAGATCCATGATTAGAAACAGGAGAGTGGGCTAAGAAGAGGAGTTGAAAAAGCACTAAGAGTAGAAAAAACACCTACTGATATGTCATCAGAGCAGTCTAGATTTAGTAATTATATTGTATATTGTTTTTATTCTATATCATTTCTGTGCAATTTACTTCTTAAGAGAACTTTTGGAGCACGCTTATTACATTTTCAAATTTTACTGTTTATTATTGTAAACTTATATGATATAATAACAAAAAAAAAATAGGTTAGAAAAAAAAGTAAAACATTTGTTCTATTAATAGGGTTCAAACTCCATTAAACTAAACTCTCAGGCTGCCTGGCGCTATAACCTAGTGCAGAAATAGACATACTTTTCCGGCCGCGGGTCAAAAATCGAAAGAAAATAAATTTGGCGGGCCAAGATAAATTTTTCGAAAATTTTAAAAACAATATGCAAGTACCTAACGGTTTAAATACATTAATGATCTGAATAAAATTGCGATTTCCTTTTTAAAAGTTTTTTATACTGAGGTTCGAAGCGAGATGTACTGATTTTAAGGAACGATGCTAAATGCTCATCTGTCAGTCTACTTCTGAAATTATTCTTTCTAAGGTGCAAAGTTGAAAGCACTTGTTCACATGTAAGAAGCAAATATACCGCTGATCTTTTGGGCGTGAGATAATAAATTTGGCATATAATATTTAAGCAAAGTAGAAAAGGAGATGGATATATAATGTATAAATATATATTTCTTTTAATTTGCCTCAGACCGGCAACTTAAAATTCTATCCGCCGGCCGGATAAAACCTTCCGGCCGGAGTTTGCCCATCTCTGACCTAGTGGGTTCATGGCCTATGGTACTAAACTCCGCTTTCGAGACGACCCTGGGTTTGAGATGCATATGTTTCAGTTAGGTAGTCAACCTTAACGGAACCCCCAGTATTTAGCTCTCAAGCATGCTTGGTCCACTGAAGGGATGAAACGCTGAGTCAGCCTTACTGAACCCGAGGATCGAACCTAGGACCTATGTGTTTGGAGTTCGAATCGCTAACTCAGTTCAACTGGGCCTTGTCATGATCCATTTGCAGGCTTTTTAGCCTGCAAAGGGATTAAAGCATAAATTTTCAGTTTATGTGTATATTCTAATGTGAGCTAACAACATAAAATAACAGCCGAAAAATTTAAGATATATATTATGATAGTTGGTTAGCCATTAATACTACATCAGAATGAAGATTGTAATAACAATCAAATAAAAGCACATACTATACATGCAATAAACTTAGATGACCCACACCCACATCCAACTGAAGAGTTTATGGATGCAAAAGCCTAAGTGGGTGGGGAGAACCTTTTGACATTATTCATTTTAATGTTATATACTGAATTATTAACTTAAAAAACACTTTTTTTTACCACTATCACTATTTTTACTAAATATTTTCTTTCATTTTAAAATTTAAAATTTAATTTGTATATAAGAGTCGTTTGAATTTAATATATAAATTTCCGTTAACTTTTTAATATGATTACGACTATTATCTATTTTTTTTTTAAATATTCGATCTGTGTTTCGTTTTCGTATTTTTTAATAAACATCGGAACGAGGTTACATCTTACTTGCATGTAATGCTGAGGGTTGCCTATCATTCCGCATTTACAATTTGGTGAATCTAGTTTTCCAATTCTATACAAGTAGGTTGGGAAACTTCCATGTCCAGTTATGAAATAATTTAATATGTTATTTTCGAATTTTAACTTTTGATCTACTTTAGACATTATAGTATAGGTTGCTCTTCCTTTTTCACTATTGTCCCAATAATCTTGCCAATCTTTATTTATGTTTCCTTTCATATATTTTCAAGTATTGATACCGGAAGCTGTATTGGTTTGTAATTTATTGATTTCGTGGCGTTCTTTGCTAAAATATCTGCTTATTCA
>CM063498.1:191418859-191475947 GCA_032207245.1 Pardosa pseudoannulata
TTGTTTCCTAATCTTGGTCTGAATATTTTCCTTCATATTTTTCTTTTAAAAATTCTTAAGTATGCTGAGTCTTTATCGTTTGATGTTCATGTTTATCCTACATATATGACAATAGGTATAATTAAAGTTTTATAAATTAGCAGTTTAGTTTTATTTTATATTAATTTGTTCTTAAACAAGTTCTTATTTGTACAAATGGCACTATTTTATAGATTGAACTCTTTTTCATATTCCATGGATATCTGCTTGTTTGGTTTATTCACAAGTTTATTATTTCTTTTTTTCGAGTCTGGGTTGTCAGCCTATCACTTAACCTCTAAGGATGAAGTATGGCTGACAGGTTCCTAGAACCTGGTATTATATTGGTAGCGATTTCTAAAATTGGCGAAATATCTTGGCGACACTTTCCGTGAATTTGTATATTATATCAACAATCAGAAAGAGGATCGTACATAGAATTTTTTTTTCAAAAGGGAGGGGAGCGAGTATATATTTAATTAAAGGCTTACTGATATTTAATTAAAGTTAAGTTACAAATTAAATTAATTATAGTTTACCGAAATGAGAAACTTTTACATGCTTTGTTAAATACGTTTTCTGATAAAACACAGAGCTGCAATATTTACAATTAGAACTTTCAATTTCCATTCTTTGTACGTTCCAAATTCTTCTAAATAAAGGAATATATGGATAATAAAGGAATAGAGGAATAATGGATAAATAAAGAGAAATAAATAGATAAGAAGGCAATCTAAATCAATGGATAAGAAGCCAATCGTGGAAAGCATCGCCAAGATATTTCACCAAATTTAGAAATCGCTGCCAATGTACATACCAGCCAATCACAAGCCGAGTGGAATACCAGGTTCCAGGCGCCTGTATCTGGCTGGACACTTGGTACCAATTCAAGGACCGGTCTCACCGAAGTCGTTTAAAGGCTAACCGCGATTAACCCATGGCGTCAACCAATGGTTAGACGCAATTCTCCGTTTAGAGATTAATCACAGTTAGCCGTTAAGCGGCCCTTAGTTGCCTTTTACGACATACATAGGCTATTTGTATTTTATACTACTGAAAAAGATATGCATTCAGCTGAAGTTAAAGCAAAGATATCAAGACCAGAAGCTCGCGGAGCTAGAATTACCACTGAAGCATTTAAATTCTAATTCGACAGTGGACCTTTAGAGCAAACTTTTTTTTTAAATGAATTTCCTCGAAGATTGACTATGTTATTAGTACTATTGATATCTAAATATTTTAAAAATTTGAAGGCAAAATATTAATTAGTTTTGGAGTTATTAATTATTGTTTCACAATTAGCTTAATTGAAAATGCTCTAGGCGCATCAATTTTGCATAAAATATTATAAAAAAAATTTAAGTATACCTTATATTTTACAAAAAAAATGTTTTTTCCATAAACATTCATAGAAAATATAAAGAGAAAAAAATAATTATGGTGATGATAGCCATATTTTGCTGAATAAACAATAAGTAATAAATTGTTAAAATAAACAGCTATAGCGGTTAATTAAAATGCATAACTAACATATTATATGCTTCAAAACATACTCGTTTCAACTAGACTTTATTTTATAAACTCTAACGTAAATAATACTGATATTTCAAAGACAATGATCTATTTTCAATGCGACTGGAGTACTTTAAAAATTTGTAATACATGAAAATTTTACTTCTGAATAAACGGCATTTGAAGTTATTATTGCTATGAATCATAAGTAATGATAAGCTTATTATACCCATAAGTAATGATAAAATGATGGGAATGAAAAAATTCTTTTTGCTCCGTATTCCTAATGATATATTCTTTCACTATTCACTAAAATCGAAAATTCGAATTTTCGGTCGATTTTAGCCAATTTAAAAGTCTACCATCGCCTTAAAGAAAAGAGTGCGAGGTATGTAACAGGACAGTTTATTGTTTTAACATAACTTTAACCAAAGTATATTGAAAAAAATTCATTTCTACTCACTGAGATTTGGAGAGTATGCACAAAAATCAGTGGCTGTGATTCAAATGTTGTTAAAAATAGCAGTACATAGGGCTGTTTAAATATTGAATGATGCTCAAGTTAGTTAGTGTTATGCAGGAATTTGCCTACAAAATTGATAATGAAGCAAGATTATTTGCTTACAACTGTGATCAATAGTAAATACCTTTGGTTGAAATGAAGGCTGAGATGTCTAGGTAAGAGACTTGTAGAGCAAGAAAAAGAATAAAAATTGCTGCAGAAAAAGGAATTTCTCAGAAAGATGGAGGCCCTTACTCTAAACGTTGCGGTTCGGTTCGAACCTTCGTGGTGACGTCACTTTGACGTCAGTTTGTGGACATTATGCGAGCAAACAATCAAGCTGACGTCAAAATAACGTCCCAACGAACGTTCGAACCGACTCGCAACGTCCAGAGTATGCCCCGGAATGGTGCATGCATCTGGATAATTTTGAGTTATTTTTACATAGCTTTTAAGATATCTATAATAAAGATATGAAAAATTTTAACTTTAAATGCATTTTACTCAAAATGGTGTTTTATTCGACTTGCAGACATGTTTTCTTGATCTATAGTTTTCTGTTCCTATCCTCGAGGCTCTAAAATCTCTAACGTTGAATTAATATTGAACAAGCTGGCCTAAGATTTACCGTGTTCACTAATGACGACTGTGACACACGTAAAGTAGGTTCGTGGGCGTATGTCCTCCAAATTCTTCAACAATACCTCTGAAAATGGGGGAGGGTCTTCTTTTTGGTCCCTGATTCTAAATTACGAGGACCAAGTGGGGTAATGTTATAAGTACTCTTAGCGTACCTTAAGCTACACGTGTTCTTCGGGTGGTGCTAAATGAGTAACAGTTTCTTAGATATTAAGCGAATGCTTAAGTGTGTGTGTGTGTGCACACTTACATATATATATTAAACAAACTTGTATTTAAAAATAACTATATTGAAATTATTATTTTGAAAGTAGATTTTCACCAAAGAATGTTATTTCTAGCACCTACATTCAGAATAATAATTTCAATGTAGTTATTTTTTAAAAATAGAAGCTAGAAATAACTTTCTTTTGTGAAAAAATGTTTATAAAATAAATATTATTTATTATAATATACAATAAAGAATATACAATAAAGAATAACTAAACAATTAAAATTAATTATAATATTATAATTATGATAAAATAATTACAATTAAGAAGAAATAGAAATCGGGTTTAAAAATATTTTAAATATCAGTTAATTTTTTAACCCTCTAAGTGGTTTGCACGTACAATTCCGCCAAACCGATGATGTTTCCAAAGCGGTTGTCACATACAATTTTCGACCTCCAAAAACACTCCGAAAATGGATGTAATGTACATATCTTCCAATGCTTTCCCAAATGAAGTTTTGCGGTAGCAGGGTCAGGTCGATAGTTTAAGAACTGTACCCCTCTTTGACGGACATTTATCGTGGGATGCACCCCTGCCCCCTGAGAAACAAAGACGCTAATAGCTTTTCATGGCTTTGTAAATCTCTATTTCGAAGTATTTCGTTTGAGGTAACAGATGTATCTCTAATTGCACCACTTAAATATCTTGGATGACTTTCGTAAAAAATATAAATAAGTCTCTCAAAGAATAATTTTATTTGTACTTTTAGAATCCATTATTTCTTATGGGATGATCGTCGAGACTTGAAGAGCATTATGTGAATTAAAAATTAATAATCTATACTATCTATTTATATATCTATTTATAACCGGAAGTAAAGGGACAATAACGAGGGTGGGTTTCTCGTAATACATTCTAGTCTAAAAGGGTGAAGGAAAAAAATCATAGAACGCTTTAGCCACTGACACAGTTAAACTTTAGCGTATTTTTTCTTCCACTCAGAGGGTTAAAAATCAACAGAATATTTCGAAAAATTGAAATTTTTAAAAGATGTTTCTCGGAAGTTAATTTAAATTTTTTCTTTTATTTTCGTGTTATTACTACTGCAAAATATCTTTCGAGCATGTTTGGTTATTGCCTTATATGTAGATTGATATCGGGCCGTATGCTGCCCATCCCTGGTTTAGACAATACTTTAGCCTGTTTTAGTAAGCTTTTAAACAACAGTTCATCTGAGTTTTACGTAACCCTTACTGAACCCTTTTATGTCCCCTCTTGTACTTTCATTTATTCATATTGAGATCTGATTTCTCCGCACTTTTTATGACTAGTCGTGAAAAGAAATGTTCTCGGCTGTTAACGTCTACAGCCTACAGAGTGTGAATTCTGTTAAGTAATGTTCTCAACAAAGACATACCTTCCTTTTTACAGTTCCATTTGAGAAGAGTTTGCGAAAAAATTTCAACGGATGGAGGAAACATAAAGAATAAAATAATTCCCGCATAGAGAGGGAATTGGGTTTCGGAGCAATCATACACTGGCAATGAAAGAAAAAACCTGAATTCTATGAGGCGAAGAACAACCCAGTTTTCACGGATAGCGCTTTTTGACTCGGATGAACATCTTTTTTTGAATGCATTTTCCCCCTTTTCTCAACTCTTTGAACTCATCTTCGCGAGCAGAGGTGTCCCCCTTTTCGCAGAACTCGCGTCACCCTACACGGAAAACTAATACCTTCTCTCAGCACTCTGAAATAGAGTTTAGTGCTGCCATCTATGACTAGCCAGAGAAACTATCAAGAAAAGTCTCGTTGGAAATACATTCAAGTTATTATTTTCTGTCATCTTAATCAAATTTTATTCGGAATGAATTTGAGAACGAACACATCCAGGGCCATATTCAGGCTAGGAGTATTTAGCAGTTATTTATGGCATCGAAAATTCGATAAAATCAATAAATCATAAACAACATACATGAAAGAACTTTCAATGAAAGGCAATAACAGAATATAACAATTATTCATTGAAGTGTAATGTAATAGAATATAACAATTCAATGAAGTGTAATGTAATAGAATATAACAATTCAATTAAATGTAATGTAATAGAATATAACAATTCAATTAAATGTAATGTAATAGAATATAACAATTCAATGAAATGTAATGTAATAGAATATAACAATTCAATGAAATGTAATGTAATAGAATATAACAATTCAATGAAATGGAATGTAATAGAATATAACAATTCAATGAAATGGAATGTAATAGAATATAACAATTCAATGAAATGTAATGTAATAGAATATAAAAATTAAATGAAATGAAATGTAATAGAATATAACAATTCAATGAAATGTAATGTAATAGAATATAACAATTCAATGAAATGTAATGTAATAGAATATAAAAATTAAATGAAATGAAATGTAATAGAATATAACAATTCAATGAAATGTAATGTAATAGAATATAACAATTCAATGAAATGTGATGTAATAGAATATAAACAATTCAATTAAATGTAATGTAATAGAATATAACAATTCAATTAAATGTAATGTAATAGAATATAACAATTCAATGAAATGTAATGTAATAGAATATAACAATTCAATGAAATGTAATGTAATAGAATATAACAATTCAATAAAATGGAATGTAATAGAATATAACAATTCAATTAAATGTAATGTAATAGAATATAAAAATTAAATGAAATGAAATGTAATAGAATATAACAATTCAATGAAATGTAATGTAATAGAATATAACAATTCAATTAAATGTAATGTAATAGACTATAAAAATTAAATTCAATGAAATGAAATGTAATAGAATATAACAATTCAATGAAATGTAATGTAATAGAATATAAACAATTCAATTAAATGTAATGTAATAGAATATAACAATTCAATGAAATGTAATGTAATAGAATATAACAATTCAATAAATATAATGTAATAGAATATAACAATTCAATTAAATGTAATGTAATAGAATATAACAATTCTATTAAATGTAATGTAATAGAATATAACAATTCAATGAAATGTAATGTAATAGAATATAACGATGCAATTAAATGTAATGTTATATAATATATTACATTAAAATATTTTACATGCCAATATTTTTATATAACTCCCAGAATCGCATTTCATGGGCTAACAAATGTTCTTTGGGCTTCGTTCTTTTTAAAAATCTTTTTTTTTTAAATCATCTTTCATTTTCTCTCCAGAAAAATAAAGTAGCTTGTCTATAAAATTCTCACTAGGCAAATCCTAAAGTATGGTTCAGAAACTTTGTCCCTAAGAATGAATGAAGAATACAAAATCGCAGTTTTAAATTTTCAAATTATTTATTTTGTTTCAGATTAACGTGTGATAAGGCCTTTAATAAGTTTTTCGTTATCACGCAATACATTCAAACATTATTCTTCAGAAAGAGCAGTCTTAGATAAAATAAGTTGCTTTTTCAAGATCTCACACAGGATCTCACTGGAAGATTTTACAACAGAACTTCCTGGGCCAAGCCCTCTAGTTCTGGAGTAACTAGTAATGGTATTGCTTCAGACTATGATTATTCAATTGGCTTGACTTTTTCAAGATATATAGGTTGACGTGTAATAACTCTTTTGCTTTTTCTTTTTCTACGGTAACTACTCTAAATTCTACTCTTAATATTTTGTAAATATATCTGGCAAAAGTAATCATCTCTTCTTCTTTTCTAGGGTGGGCCTTAGTCTGCCTTACAATATTTCTCCAGACAGCTTTGTCCTTGACTTTTTTTCCAAGTGTAGATCTTTCAAGTTTTTATGTCCACCAATACATTATTGATCCACCTTTTCTTGGGCCTACCTCTTGGCTTATTGTGCAAAGGCCTCTCAAGGCTCCTACTATGGCCCACACTATGGTCCACTGCAAGCCATTACCACCATCTGGAGGGGGTATGGCTTATCGTGGTCAGTGTTGACAGACGATAAAATAGCCTTGACGGTGGTTCGCTGAGGGAATTAATTATCAGGTAAATAACAGTAAAATTAAAGTAAATAGGAAACAGTAGAGTTCATCACAAACACAATTAGTTCGTACAATAAATTATTAAAACTTAATGAAATGAGAATTGTGCATTTGTTTTAAAAATTATACTAAAGAAGTTCAAATGAACAAGATATCGGGAGGGAAATGAAATTACTACAATGACATTGACATAAAGTTAAACTGTTATGCCAAAGATATTGATTGAAATTTATCAGGACTAAATATTTAGCAGGTAAAATTTAAGAACAGAAATTGATATCAACTACTGCAATTTATAATAACCACATTATAAAATGATAAACAAAGGTAAAAAATTATAAATTTCACCAGGAGATGAATACAAGAAGTTATGCATACAAAAAGCATTAACTAAAGCAGTAGTAATATACAGCTGGCATAAGAAAAAAAAATTCATCAAGTAAGCAGCAATATATAACAATTAGTGCATTAGTAAATTAGTAAATTTTAGGGCACGTGCCTCAATCGCCCATGCGATAATCAGGCCCTGGCTGGGGCATGTAAAAAAGGTTCGTAGTGTAACGGCGTGATTTAGCGGTGTGTCGACATCAAAGAACTTTGCTTTGAGTGGTGGACTTCGCTTGTGTGGATACAAAAGGATCGTTTTCCCCGGCACCATGATGTCTACACTGTTGTGCCCTATAGTAGAGGAACAATATACCAGACAACCCGGTACCTTCACTGACAGCCAAAAATATGATCACTGGAACGACAAAGGATTCGCCGCGACTTGGATGTAGCCCCTAAGAATTCCAGGGACCCCAGGGTTTGCGGTCAATGATTGTTTAACCCGAACCAATCCAGTTGTTGGAAGGTGAGGTCATCGCTAGGTGATCCAATAATGAAATTGTGGGTGAGGCCCCTCTCTTAGAGGCCCCTTCTCTAGAAAGAGACGAGAGAAGATTTGTTTTTTAGAGAAGTTAGTTAGCTAGCAACAAGCTAATTCAGAGGTAGCCTTGACCAGTATCTCTACCGGAGAGTTTTTTGCTATAATCCCACCTTGGGATCTTTTCTTTAAAGAGTAGCCCGCATCGGCTAACTCGGAGGTCGCCTCGAGCAGTCTCTCCATCGGAGAGTTTTATTTAGCGAAATCCCGTCTTGGGATATATCTCTTGCTGAGATTGAAACGATACCCTGTGCATTGGGTTTCCTTTTTCTAATATAATCCTCTTCAGGATTGTTTGCATTTTTCCTTCGGAACTCTAACTGTGCTTTGATATTCTACCAGTACTTCAGTGAACTTTCGAGAGAGCTACCGAATTGTTTCTTCCGTCGAATCACCAATATTTCGGCAGATACTGATTTTAGTTTAGGTACCAGTCTCTACTCAGGCCTGCGTGTACTGATCACTTACCTGTGATCGGAAATTGCTTTTTTTTTGTGTGTGTAGTTGTGAAATGGCGTATATAGCAGAAGTGTAAATAAATTCATTAATCAAGATACACCTGATTCTTCCTTGTGGCACCTAAAACAGGGACCGGATACGTTACAGTAGTCACAACGTCCTCCGAGTTCAAACGATACCTCTGGAGGAGCAGAGTGTGGGGAGTTCTGATTGGTTCCTGCCTCCAAATTACGAGCACTCAATTTGAGCTAAAAGCTCACTTCAAAACAAACGAAGCAGCCCATCGACTTAAACAGAGTAAACACATAAATTGAGTTCCTCGAAGTGGTGTTCGAATGAAAAACAACCAAAAGTTGATATACCTTCTCGTATAAATGGTCTAGAAAATAAAAGTGAACATTCTAGGAATTTTTTACATTCTAGGAATTTGTGCATCCTGTAACTCATTTTAGAGCTTTACTTTCTTGTCATTCATATAAAAAAATGGTGCATTTTCGTCTTTCAAAATCGTTTGTTCTATATTTTTTGTAATCTTTTTTTATGTATAGTTTTCGTAAAAGATTTGTTTTCCACTAAAATACAATTTTTCTTGGGAATACTGCATTCGTATATTTTAGTTTTTTAAATCTTCAATTCGAAACCGTTTCTGTTTCACTCAAACAGAGATTATTTTTCTTGTTAAAACTAGAAACAATAATAATTGTTTAGATCTCGAGCTCTCTGGACCTCGTCTTCTTTAATACTAACCATAAACAATCCGTTACCATTGAACTGTTTAAGTGAAGAGTGAAATAAGCTCATCCTAAAACAGAGGTCTGGCACACATTTCTCGGAACAATCCATCCTATGAATTACTTTTAGAGCCCTTCTCCAAACAAAATGCTGTAAATAATCCACACCGTAATCAAAAGGAAAGGCGAAAGTTTTTCGAATTCTATTTTCTACAGAAAAAATTTAAAGAGCAGTCAATTTTCGGTATCATTTTCTCTTTCTGAGAGACGGGGATACGATTTTGCAAGATTACTTTCGAGTTGATTTTAACGCATGAATGTGAAAGAGTACTCACATAACCAGTGGTTAAAAATAGTTATAGTTCTGTCCTATACTACTCTGATTTTTTGTGACGTGTATATCCCAAGACTGATTGAATGTGATTAAAAGTAAAAGGAGAAACTTTTGCGAATTCTACTTTAACAGAAATGTTTTAAGGAAAAATTAATTTTTCTCATTTGTTTTTATTTTATTATGATACAGGGAGGTAAGATTTTACAAGAATATTTTCGATCTGATTTGATTGTATGAATGTGAACGAATTGTTACCTAACCAGTGGTTAAAAGTAATTACAATTATTTCCTATACTACTCTAATTTTCTGTGACGCATATATCCCAAGGCTGATTGTATGTGATTAAGGGACGGTCTCACGAAAGTCGTTTAACGGTTAATCGCGATTAATCTCTGTTTAAAGGGGAAATTTGGCCCCACCATTGGTTGGAGCCATGGGTTAATCGCGGTTAGCCGTTAAACGACTTTGGTGAAACTGGCCCTTAAAGTGAAAGGTGAAACTTTCACGAATTCTACTTTAGCAGGAATGTTTTTAAAAAAATTATTTTTTAGCATTTGCTTTCATTTTATTGTGATAGAGGAAGCTAAGATTTTACAAGACTGTTTTCAAACTGATTTGACTGTATGAATGTGAATGAGTGGTTACCTAACCAGTGGTTTAAAAATAGGTTGAGTTCTTTCTTATACCACTCTAATTATATATATATATATGTATATGTCTATATATATATATATATATATATATAATATGAGCTAATATGGGCAAGACTCATTCAAAATCACAACACAGTTTATTTCTGGTGAGATACATGAAATCCATATAACAGTCAAGCACTTTAGCAACATCGTGCACATTGACAAAGTAATCCCGCACATACAGTTTTCAAGTAGGGATTCCTCAGGTAAAAAAAACTACGAATAATCCCTAAGCACAATTGATCACGTGATAAAAAATACCCATGTTTAAAGAGAACGCTCTAACTATTGGCTAAAGTAGTACAGACAGAGGCTGAATTAAGTCTATAGCGTGTCTGGAGGGAAATATCAGAATTACCGCGCAAACCTTGAACGTACTTTATGAACAAAAGTTATTAATTTAATATTAAAATACGTAAATAAGGGATTTTAATACTATATATATATATATATATATATATATATATGTGTGTGTGTGTGTGTGTGTGTGTGTGTGTGTGTGTAATGTAAAAATTTAATACTTAAGTCTTAAACTAAAATTACTAACTCCTATATTAAAAAACCACCAAATCCGCGATTTCGTCATCTTCTTAGTAACCTTTTGGCGTTAAACTCTTTTGTCTTATAAAAATCTCCTTCCCGTTGGCGAAATCAACTAGTCATCCTACTTTACTAATTAAGCACATTCCTTTTCTCACACCTGTGGAGTCCTCAAAGTTATAAACAGCCGCACGACCATCTTTTGAGGGATTTTGCTGTTGGACGTTGCTAAATAAAGATGCTGTTAAAGTTCTCTTGATAAATGTTATTCTTTTCGCCGACGACTACACCCCTTCGACCACGTTATATCCCTGAAGCATTGCATGGTACGCTATGTTTCATATATATTGCGTTCAAAAGTAAAGCGTTGCTTCATACTTTCACTGAGAGTTCTCAAAACGAATTTACTTTTAGTATCCTTCCGCCAGTTCAAGTGCTTTACAATTCAAGTCGGGATAAAAAAAAAAAATTTAAGTATTTTCTCTTTTACCCTTAAACTCCTTTTTTCCTGTTTTACATTTGATCCTCTAAATTCTTTCGCCTAACTTATCATTACGCCCCACGTATTTTCCTCTCCATCCAAGCGTGGATTGAAAGAAATCCGTGGTATAGAGGGCTTATTTGAAGCGGTTCACTTAACCGATCTTCGTAAGCGTTGTCGTCCCTCCCTGTCTCTTAATATTTGTGGAATCTTTCCAACATTAGGTTAGTGACGGTCAGTGACGTAGACAAATGGATCCAAAGTCTTAATCCAAAGTACAATGAACTTTCAATCTTTTAAAAAATATTCATTTCACACACACACATGCTAAGTAATATTGACATACATAATACATTCTTATACATTCACCTATAGTTTTGCATACATACATAAATATAGCATAAAACGGCTCATCCGCTGTAAACGTCCTTATATTGTATCTTGAAAAATATATTTGTAGCCAGACTTTGTTTTTTATTTATTCAAATTTTTTCCATTATATAAGGATGTTATAACATCCCTATATTGTATCTTGAAAAATATATTTGTAGCCAGGCTGTTTTTTTTTAATTAATTCAAGCTTTCTCCGTTATATAAGGATGTTATAACATCCCTATATTGTATCTTGAAAAATATATTTGTAGCCAGACTGAGTTTTTTATTTATTCAAATTTTCTCCATTATATAAGGATGTTATAACATTCCTATAATGTATCTTGAAAAATACATTTGTAGCCAGACTGTTTTTTTTTATTTATTCAAGCTTTCTCCGTTATATAAGGATGTTATAACATCCCTATATTGTATCTTGAAAAATATATTTGTAGCCAGACTGTGTTTTTTATTTATTCAAATTTTCTCCATTATATAAGGATGTTATAACGTCCCTATATTGTATCTTGAAAAATATATTTGTAGCCAGACTGTTTTTTATTTATTCAAGTTTTCTCAATTATATAAGGATGTTATAACGTCCCTATATTGTATCTTGAAAAATATATTTGTAGCCAGACTGTGTTTTTTATTCATTCAAGTTTTCTCCATTCTATAAGAATGTTATAACGTCCCTATATTGTATCTTGAAAAATATATTTGTAGCCAGACTGTTTTTTTTATTCAAGTTTTCTCCATTATATAAGGATGTTATAACGTCCCTATATTGTATCTTGAAAAATATATTTGTAGCCAGACTGTGTTTTTTATTCATTCAAGTTTTCTCCATTATATAAGGATGTTATAACGTCCCTATATTGTATCTTGAAAAATATATTTGTAGCCAGACTGTGTTTGTTATTTATTCAAATTTTCTCCATTATATAAGGATGTTATAACATCCCTATATTGTATCTTGAAAAATATATTTGTAGCCACACTGTGAATTTTATTTATTCAAGTTTTCTCCATTATATAAGGATGTTATAACTCCCTATATTGTATCTTGAAAAATATATTTGTAGCCACAGTGTGACTTTTATTAAATTTTTACCAGGTTTAAAATTGTTTGGTAAATACTGGATTTCATTTACGCGACCAAACCAACCTTAAACACGTACACTCAGACAAAAATGTAATCTATACTAGATATTATAACTAGTAAAATCATGATATGATAATTGCATATCCATATGATGATGAACCTTTATATATTATTATAGGAAAGTTAAGAGCAACTTTCAAATAATAAGGAAAATATTTGATCCGCGGACATACGCTAACAAAACAAACCACATACATTTGCATTTCTACAAGAAATCTTGTATCTCTAGCCTTCTCTCTTTCCTCCCACACATTAATGAATTTTTTCAATAGTTTTTCTCTACATTTTTTAGAAACTAGCAATCCTGCCCATCTTTTAAAAATAATTTTGAATTATACAGCAACATTAAAACGTTCAAATAAAACACAAACACTTCCAAAAGAATAAATTTTTCTATCAAATGCTGACTTTACCGACTAAATTCTTAGAGTACTGACCAATACTGACCTATCTGCAAAATACTGAGTTTACTGAGCAGTTTACATTTGTGTCTGTGTGTGTGTGTATTACCATTGTAACGACGGCAAGTGCCCTCCATTCAATCAGTGCATCTATCTACGGAGTGACAAAGACTTACCCGCTTTCAAATTGCAGTAAGGCGACAGTTACTAATGAAGTGTGAAAAGGCCGATTCGACAGGGTATGTTTTCTAGACTTCGTATATTGCAGGTTCCTATAGAACGGGTATAGGAGCCTGTGACGACTTCAATGTTCTTGAGTGAAGAAGTAGCTTGAAGAAGGTTCACAGTCACAATAGAATTGGAAATCCCTTTTATTTTTTCTGGAGTAAATACGGGGTATATACAATATATACAAAGGGATTCTAATTCTCCCAAAACAAGTCGAAATGTAGAGGATTGTTGCTTGCATAACATTACCACGACGATCACAGTCGAAAAAAAAAGATTAAATAATCTCACAAAATGGGGAGGCTTTTCCAGGGTGCAATGCAAACCCAATCTATCCCCCGTTCGGTGTCCGAGACCCTGCCGTTCCTTATATGAGCGGACTTTACGAGTCTCCCGAACGTAATCACTAAAAAGCTGGCTCCGGTCAAAAATCGCGGAAGCCTCCACGAGGTCAAAGCACCTCCGTAAAAAAATGTCGAAAAGTCCCAAGTAGCAAAATTCCAGGACCGTAACTGACCCCCAAATATAAAAATACTTGGGGTTCAGTTACGGTCCCGCCAACCGTTTTTTGGTCAGTTACTATTCCAGTTACCTGGGAACTCCAGCTAATGTTAAGCTAGTTTTTTAGTTGAATTCTCATTCTCTAGCTGCCCTGATTCTGGAATTCTCGAGGCAATCCTCCGGAATCATTACAGCGACCGATCAGGGGTGAGACGCCGATTCGACCGAACAGTCAAAATCCCAGGCACTGTGTCGCCGCTCTATTTTAGTCCGGTCGAAACAGCAGTGATTCAAATCAGCTGATTTCAGTCGTTAGTATTCTGAAAAAGGGAGGTCTTCGCGCTATCTACAGAGTGACAAAGAGTTACCCCCTTTCAAATTCAAGTACGGCGACAGTTTCTAAAGAAGTGTGAAAAGGCCGATTCGACATGGTACGTTTTCTGGACTTCGTATATCGCAGGTTTCTATAGAACTGTGATTCAGAAGGTTTTTGAGCCCTTCTAATATTGTCAACCGACAAAATTTCTCAAAGTGAAACCCAGGCTATTTAAACCATTTCTGGATCACTTAGCGGGAGCGAGATTGAGCCAGAACCCTTTTCAACGGTTCCAGCGAATCCGCTGAGGAGAGAGCTTTAATAACCATGGGGCTTACTCGGGACATTGCGAATCGGTCCGAATGTGTGTTGTGACGTCACCTTTGGACCGATTCGCAAACAGGCTCCTAGAACCTGGTATTCCACTCGGACTGTGATTGGCTGGTAAGTACATTGGCAGCGATATCTAAAATTGGCGAAATATCTTGGCGACGCTTTCCTATATTATTTCTATATTATTTCAACAATCAGAAAGAGACAGGATCGTACATAGAATTTTTTTTTCAAAAGGGAGGGGGCGAGTATATATATTTAATTAAAGGTTTACTGATATTTAATTAAAATTAAGCTACAAATTAAATTAATTATAGCTTACCGAAATGAGAAACTATTACATGCTTTGTTAAATACTTTTTCTGATAAAACACAGAGCGGCAATATTTACAATTAGAACTTTCAATTTCCATTCTTTGTACGTTCCAAATATTTCTAAATAAAGGAATATATGGATAATAAAGGAATAGAGGAATAATAGAGAAATAAAGAGAAATAAATAGATAAGAAGGCAATCTAAATCAATGGATAAGAAGCCAATCGTGGAAAGCATCGCCAAGATATTTCACCAATTTTAGAAATTGTTGCCAATGTACATACCAGCCAATCACGCCGAGTGGAATACCAGGTTCCAGGCGCCTGTTATTCGCAACGTTCAGAGTAAGCCCCTGCCTAGAGTTGTGAAGACTGGAAAAAACCCCGGAAAAAAACGGATTTTTTTGGGGGGAAGGAAACTTTGAAAATTCCCAAAACATGGGAATTTTGAAGTATATTGAAATCGCCAATTCCTAGGGCACAATGAGAACCACCATTTTTTTTTCTGTCTTTGTTGTAGACCTCAAAAATTGATATTTTCACAAAATTTAACTATTATATGCTGTGAAAAAAAATTGAATAATTGGGATTAATTAGCTATATTTGGCAAGGTATCATGTTTAGCATGAAAGTATGAGTCTATTTTTCCTTTGAGAAATATCCAATATTTTCATTATTACATAAATATTAGGCGATAATCTGTAGTGTCACAAAACCCATAAATCATTATTTTTCTTGGATAATCTCTCTCTCTCTCTCTCTCTCTCTCTCTCTATATATATATATATATATATATATATATATATATATATATATATATATAATGTGTGTATGTAGGAATTGGACACAAATTTCAACAGTGTCATTTGATTACACCTTTGAATGATATATGCATTATAAAAAATAATAAACTGTTATTTTAAATTTAAAGATATTTATTTTTATATAATAAAAGGAGGGGGAAAAGTTTAGCATAAAGCAATTTACATAATAAATAATGATAAAAAATAATGTATATAATTATTATATTAGCCATTAAAATTACAGCAACTTGTTATGTGTTTGATAAGACTAACAGGATAATTAATTAAATAAGTATTACTATAAAATCCTTTAAATGCTCATTGCTATTATTTCTTGAATATATATATATATATATATATATATATATATATATATATATATATATATATATATATATATATATATTGCCAAAAGTTTAAAAAAAAATCTCTTAGAAATAATATGCTAGTTCTTAAATAGCCACTGTTGAAAAAATAAATGTAAACATTGTTAAAATGATTTCTTTCTAAAGTTCCCAAAATTCATAGTTTATTCCCACCTCTTCAAAATTCCGGGTTTTTTACATCTCTACCCCCACCCCTCAAATCGAGTTTAAAAACGAACGGAGGCAGAAGGAGGGTTGGCCAGTTTCTTTTGGAGAGATTGGAGGTGAAAGGTCGATTTGGTCGACCGAAGTGATAAGCAGACAGTAGTCGACTGTTCCGGACATCAAAGTATAAAATAAAATGTATTGAGAAATTAATTTTTGTATTTAACTAGTATTTAAAGAGAGCTAAATGTTAATTGTTTTTTAATCAATATTTTATGAATAAAAAAAAGTTAAATACAGTAGAACCTCGATTAATCGAAATCGGTTTCTTCTTCGCCTTTTGTTTCACTTTTTACTATCATCCCAAATTTTCTCTTTACAAACTTACATTTTTAAAGTTTTCTTTTTTCCACATTCTTTTTGTATGCAAGCCGTCCTTTCCAAACTGCGAGTTCAGATGAGTATTCTGGAATTCTCTTTTCTAAAATTCTTTCTCAGAAGAACAATTCTCGGTATGAGTGCAGTCTTCCGCACTTTCAAACATCCCTGTTCTAAACAAACACACACCCCATTTCGAAGTTTGGAAGGTCATACTGCCGAGTCCCAGAACAATCGAATGTTATTGCACCAATGACGATACTACATATTAAACTAGATGATTATTGATGAATTCTCGATTATCCGAAGTAAGTTCGGTCCCAATTACTTCGGATAATGGAGATTTTACTATACCTTTTTATCAATAAGTCAGTTTAATGCACAATGCAAGAAATCTTTTTTCTATTGATAGTACCTAGTGCTTAACTTTTTTATTATTAATGTAACTACTGGCTTTGCCCAGCTTTCGATCTGGATATGTAAGAATCCCAATGAAATTTATATTTATTTAGATTATATTTTAATATATATTATTATTATTATTATTATTATTTCTAATATGGGGTGCTTTTATAGGATTCGCCACTATGTAGCCACAGATATTTGTTAGTCATTTTATTATGCGAACACCATATACACTCAAGAGACAAAACATTATGACACCTATCAATAACGAGTTGGCCCACCTTTGGCGAGCAACACAGCCTCAACCCGCCTTGGCATGGATGCCACAAGTCCTTGGTAGATGGCCGGAGACAGATTGTACCAGATGTTTAAGCAACGGTTGCACAAATCCGAGATGTTGTGAATTGATGGTCTTTGAACTCTGAGCTGCCGTCCCATGACATCCTAAATGTGTTCTATCTGATTGAGATCCGGTGAGTTAGGCCGCCAGCACATTAACTGGAATTCAGCATCATGTTCCTGGAACCACTCCAACACAATTTAGCCTTGTGACAAGGGTCGTTGTCCTGTTGGAGCATTCCATTTGCATCTGGATAACCAGAGGTCATGTAAGGGTGCAACTGGTCCGCAATGATGTTCAGATACCCTGTAGCATTCATGGTCTGCTCTACCACAACCACGGGTCCCAGAGAAGCCCAAGAGAACGTTCCCCAAAGCCTAATACCGCCACCACTAGCTTGTGTATGACCTACTGTACATTGAGGGAGCAACTGTTCGCCTGGAAGACGGAGTATCCTGACACGGCCATCGGTTTGATGAATGACAAACCGTGATGCAAACCGTTAAATTCTACTTCCACCTGATCACGTGCCTTCTACGTCATCCAGGCAAATTCATTGCAAAATGTAGGGGTGGTCATAATGTTTTGGCTCTTGAGTGTAGTTGGACAACATTTCCCCGTAGGACAACACAAAAAGGGTCCTCGTAATTTAGAAGTAAGGGCGGAGCAGAGAATTCCCCAAGCTTTGCCTGGGGAACAACTCAGGTATCGTTTCAACTTGGAGGACATTGCGACCATGAACCTATTTTACGTGCCCAACCGCCATTGATGAACAAGGTGGATGTTTGGTCTGCTCGAGTGGGTCGTAAACTCGCAACCCTCGAGTTATGAGATTGACGCCTTTATCGACTGACCTACCATGGCTCAAATAATATGTATTAAATATATATTAAACTAGTAATAATTATTAGAAAATATAGAAATATAATTTCAAAAATAAAACAACTTAATTTTATTTTAATTTAGTATTTTAAAACAAACTTAAGAAAAAAAAACGTTGTATTTGATTATTTATCCTTGTATTTGGATTTTTTCCCATTCATTTAAAAAGAACCAAGGAATATGTAAGAAGTGTTAAAGTAATATAAAGTCTCAATAACAAATCATTTGATTACATTTTTTAAAAAAAAAAGAAAACATAAATTTTCTCATTTTTGTTATCACTGAATAGATTTTTATGGTGGGGCTCAGTTTCAAAGAAAAATCGAAGAGTTCAGAGTGAGAGAGTCGAGATACAGCCAAAACATCTCTCTGCGCTATGTGGAAGAAAAGACACGCCGGTCATTAGCTATCCTGATTCATTATGATTGTATTATCAATTGTTTTTTTTAAATGTTTGAAAAAAAATGTTGTTTCGTCTGTAAGATTTAAAATATAGAAATAAATGACACTGTGAACAACCTGATACAGTATCATCGCAAAAAAAAAAAGATGTGTAACAGTATGTAAGAAGTGTTAAAGTAATATAAAGTCTCAATAACAACAAAGTCAATTAGATTTTTTTAAAAAATCAAGAGGAAATTTACAATTTCAATTTGCTTATCTATTCACTTAATTTGAATTATGAGGGGCTGAATACGGAAATTTTTTGTCACCCTTCAGAGCTGGTGCTCGATGCGGGTTTCACCCCCAATATCCATCTTCGTATGCCCCTGGTTTAGCCTATCCTGATCTATAGTGATCACTAGAACTGATTTTATCACTTTTCACGTTGAAAAAAAAAGTGTTGAAACTCGAATATAAAAATAACAAAAGTTGTAAACCAGTTCTAGTGATCTATAGTGATCACTAGAACTGATTTTATCGCCTTTCACGTTAAAAAAAAAAGTAATCAGACTCGGATATAAAAGTAACAAAAGCTGTAAATCAGTTATAGTGATCTATAGTAATCACTAGAACTGATTTTATCACCTTTCACGTTAAAAAAAAGGTAATCAGACTTGGATATAAAAGTAACAAAAGCTGTAAATCAGTTCTAGTGATCTATAGTGATCAGTAGAACTGATTTTGTCCCCTTTCACGTTGAAAAAAAAGTAGACTCGGATATAAAAGTAACAAGAGCTGTAAATCAATTATAGTGATCGAATAGTGATCACTAGAACTGATTTTATCACCTTTCACGTTGAAAAAAAAAAAATAATAAGACCCGGATATAAAAGTAAGAAAAGCTGTAAATCAGTTCTAGTAATCTGTAGTGAACTCTAGAACTGAAAGTAACGAAAGCTGTAAATCTGTTCTAGTGATCTATAGTGATCTCTAGAACTGATTTTATTACCTTTCACGTTGAAAAAAAAAGTGTTGAAACTCGAATATAAAAGTAACAAAAGTTGTAAAATTTTTATATCTCTGTAATTGTCTTTTATTATTTTTTTACTGCTGTTTCATCTTTTAGAAGCGTATCTTTTTGTTCTGCAATCAAGTTATTTGATTACATTTCCCCTCGATTGTCAATCCTATCAAGTCAATCTCGGTCCTCGTTATTTCCTGGAATGTCATACGGTAAATAATCTCGACAGAATGTGTCAATTAATAAACATAAACCAGGATGACATTTTTCCTACACCGTCTCTCACAAACAGGTGTCTCATTAACACCGAGGTGCAATTCTTGGGTATAAAAAGACGCCTCAAACCCACTGGAAGGTATATTTCTGGTTTTCTCGTTCGACAATCTGTATTCCATTCGAAAAATGATCGGACTTAAGGTCGCATTGGTGGTAATCATGGCTGTCGTGGTCATTGAAGTGTGTAAGTATTAATTTTTATAATTATTATACTTTGGAGGAGAGGGGTCAACTCAGGTTAGTTAAGTTCGAACAGTTCATAAGTTCCCATCAAGAGCATTATTGTATCCATGATCGCTGAAGTTATTTCCATGGAGGTAAAAGCGGGTTCAAAGGCAAACAGGGACCTTTAAGGCATTCAAGGGTGAAGGGGGCAGTATATACAATATCGAAAACAAAATAAACAATAAATCAGTCGGATAATATTGTATTCATCATAATAAAGTATAAATATTTATTTCCATTACAAATTTCGTGAATTCACCCTCGGGCCGCTGTTTGATAATCCTTGGTCCACAGAATGTAGTCAAAGAAGGGAGGGCGCAGTAGAGATAATGTAAACACTCAAGTGAAAGAAGTGATTTCTAAGAGTCGTGATAGATAAACTGCTTTACAGGCTCCTTCTCAGATTCAGTTTCTCCATTCCTCTTTAAAGTTGTGATTTGATTTTGTTTTTTAAATTATCAATTTTGTAGATTTCAGGTATGGATTTTTAAAAATTCCTTATGGATTATATGCTTGATGTATAAGCTAATACGTACATAATGGTTAAGTTAATTTTGGATTAATTAAATAATGAGGCCCATCTCTATTTTTCTGTAATGTGTATTATTAATTAACACACATTATACATAATTATACATAATAATTATGTATAATGTGCATTTACATAAATATTATCAGCATAACTGCATTATACAGTGTTTTTGTTACTTTGAAATGGTATATGTAATTACCTCAACGGCTTTTGAAAAAATCATTTCAAAATTACGTCTTCATTGATACTTTTTTAGGATGTGCTGCAAATAATTTTTTATTAGTATGCTCTAAAAAAATAAATTAATAATATAAAACAAAAAAGACCCATCGACTTAGGCAAATATATATATATATATATATATATATATATATATATATAGATATATAGATACACACACACACACACATATATATATATATACACATATATATACATACATAAACATACATACATATATATATATATATATATATATATATATATATATATATATATAGTGACAGTTATATAATACCTAAGCATTCTAATAAATTATATATTAATATTTTTCTTAAATCTCTAACAATCTTATTATAACATTAAAATATAAAAAACAAGTGCATGACATTTATATACATATACATATATGTGTATGTGTATTCCACATATTCTAAACGACCAGTTACAATTGAAATTATTGTTGTAGCCCCAATTGCTTTTACTTGCCCGAGCTTGTTGGGCAAGGAGAAACCTAATCAGCTACCAGTCATAAAGTAAGTTGCAGTTGGGCCACATTAATGAGAATGGCACTAAGTCCAAATCTAATTGAAATATTATTTAGCAGAAATATTATTAGAAATATTTTAAGAGCTGATAAAAAAGGACATCTTCAATAGTCAAAGGCAGACGAGAGAATGTACACGAAAACAGGTGCTGGAACAGAGATGGATCCCATAGCGAGACAAAGACGAGATACTTCCCAGAGAAATGGAAAGTTAGTCAGCGAATTTAACTGTTAGATCAGGGGAAAAACATATCCATTTTTCGGGGACAGCTGGGAAATGTGAGTAGAGATGTAAAAAACCCGGAATTTTGAAGAGGTGGGAATAAACCCGGGAATTTTGGGGAATAAACCCGGAATTTTGGGAACTTTGGGAAGAAATCATTTTAACAAGGTTTACATGTATTTTTTCAACAGTGGATATTTAAGAACTAGCAAATTATTTCTATGAGTTTTGTTTTTACTTTTGGCAATATATATATTATATATATATATATATTATGTATATATATATATATATATATATATATATATATATATATATATATATATATATTCAAGAAATAATACCAATGAGCATTTAAATGATTTTATAGTAGTTCTTATGTCATTAATGACCCTGTGAGTCTTATCAAACACATGACTGGTCGTTTCCATTTTAATGGCTAATATAATAATTATATCCATTATTTTTTATCATTATTTATTATGTAAATGGCTTTATGCTAAACTTTTTCCCCGACTTTTATAATATGAAAATAAATATCTTTAAATTTAAAATAACAGTTTATTATTTTTTGTAATGCATGTATCATTTAAAGGTGTAATCAAATGACACTGTCGTATTTTGTGTACAATTCTACACACACACACATTACATATATATATATATATATATATATATATATATATATATATATATATAAGAGAGAGAGAGAGAGAGAGAGAGAGAGAGAGAGATGTTATCCAAGAAAAATAATGATTTATGGGTTTTGTGACACTACAGATTATTGCCTAATATTTACGTAATAATAAAAATATTGGATATTTCTGAAAGAAAAAATAGACTCATACTTTCATGCTAAACATGGTACCTTGCCAAATAGAGTTAGTCAATCCCAATTATTCAATTTTTTTTTTCATAGCATATAATACTTAAATTTTGTGAAAATATCATCTTTAGAGGTCGAAAACTAAGACAGAAAAAAAATGGTGGTTCTCATTGTGTCATAAGAATTGGCGACTTCAAATTTAGCATGTTTTGGAAATTTTCAAAATTCCCTTCCCAAAAAACCCGGTTTCTTCCCGGGTTTTTTCCACTGTTCACAACTCTAGCTGTGAGTGGACAGAAAATTCACATCTATTGTATAGTATACTTTGGGAAACGGGTTGGAAAAATTTTAAATCAAGGACACTCCTTCGATTGAGACATTTTGTGGCTGGAAAAATAGATTTTAAGGAATTACAATGGGAGAGAGGAGGTTTTTAAAGAGGTATTAAAATGAAATAATTTTGATATATTACATATATATAAGTATATATATATGTGCTGATTCCTATTCTTGGCAAAGTAAATAACTAGATTCCAGACGATTCTAACGTTCTAATGTAAAATCGTCTGGATTCTGATTCAACGTAGATTCTACCGCTAAATCAGCGTTTGTTATAAGCCAGTTGTAGTACTGTACCATGTAGGTAGAAAAACAAGTTTCATATTTGAGAAACGGATAGCAGTATTAAAATTGCAAAATGAAAATATATTGTTTTATGTACTCAGTTTTCTTTTCTCTTTCAGATGGCCAGAATGACGACCAGAACTGCCCACCGGAATGGTCATTCGTGCATCAAGTACTTTGAGATAAATAATATATTTTTCATTGAATACCAATACCTGTAGACTCAAATTAACTAATTTTTTTTTTCTATTTCTTATAGTGCTGGAAATCATTTGAGCTACGCTACAAACAATTTAGCAATAACGTAAGACACAAATTAATTCCATTTCATTACACTTTTGACCTGAGTTAACCGTAATTTGTTCCTTCTCCTCTTCATATAAATAAATAAATTTATATATATATATATATATATATATATATATATATATATATATATATATATATATATATATATATACATATGTATGTATATGTATGTGTGTGTATATGTAATCCAATAATTATAAAACTACTGGACATTATAGCCCCTATTCTTTTTACTTGCCCGGCTACTGGGTAAGGAGAAGCCTAATCAGCCAACAGTAATAACGATGCAGTCTGGCCACATTGAAGAGAACGGCACAAGTCTAATTAAAACTTTATTTTAGAGCTGCTAAAACGGACATCTTTACCAGTCAACGACAGACAAAAGAAAGGCACAAAAATCACTCTGCTCGAACAGAGGTGCACCCGAGAGCGAAGACAGAAAAAATTTCCCCTAGGTAGAAGAAACTTACTCAGCGAATTGAGTGTTAAGATCAGGAAAAAACGCGTAGCCATTTGCAGGCGACAGCTAAAAAACGTGTTGGATAGACAGAAAATTTACATCTATAGGATAGAAAACTTTGGGAATTGTATCGAAAGAATGTTTAAGTCGAAGACACTCCTTTGATTAAGACATTTAGAGGCTGGGAAAATTTTTTTTTAAGGAATTAGAATCGGAGGAGATTTTTAAGGAAATATTAATGTTAAATAATTTTTATATATTATATATATATATATATATATATATATTATATATATATATATATATATATATGAAGCCCAGTGGCGTTGAAGTAGCACTTCACACTCCCAAGACATATGTCCAAGATTGATTCGAATGGATAGACAAGGATGACTTAGCTTTTCATCCCTTTAGTGGTTAAACAAACTGAGAACCAAGCATGCTTTAAAACTAAATATGTCGTTCTGCGTAAGGTAGATCAACTAACTGGAACATATGTTTCGCACCCCAGAGTCCTTGGTCTCAAAATTGGAAATTGGCACTGTAAGCCATGACTCCCATGTTGAGATGTAATGCTGAGGAATTAAGCTTAGTTTTAGTATATGCATATATGTGTATGTACATGTTTATATGTATTTATATTATATATGTATACATATTTATGTATATATATATGTATATATTTATATATATTATATTTATATACACGGACAGTGTCAGTTCTGGGATATTAGCCACTTGCATGAAAGATTTTAGGCTGCCCACTACCAGTATGGATTTCCAGTAGATTCATAACTTAAGTCACTGCATAGAAACTTACTATAATGTTTATATAACTGATCCATATAACTGACTAGGAGTGAAAAAGTTCTTCAAAAAGTTATATACTTCTCTAAAGTTTACCAAAATGGATATCCTAGGGAGGAAAAAAAGATGCACCCATAAACTGCATCCTTTTTTGCTTTCTTATTTGTCAGTTTATGAATAGATATTTCAAAATATTTCCATCATTTCTTTTTAATTGTTAATAATCCTATCAAAAGATATCAATAGACAATACAAATTGTTATCAGTATAATAGATAATAATTTACATTGTAAACCTCATAGTATTTCTGCTGGTATTTATTAATGGTTCTGAAATTTTGTGTAAGAATTCCTTAAAATAAGATCTTATATATATATATATATATATATATATATATATATATATATATATATATATATATATATATATATATATATATATGTAATCCAATAATTATAAAATTACTAGACATTATAGCCCCTATTTTTTTTACCTGCCTAAACTACTGGGCAAGGAGAAGCCTAATCAGCCAACAGTCTGGGTACATTGAAGAGAACGTTCACAAATCTAATTAAAACTTTATTTTAGAACTGCTAATATGGACATTTTTACTAGTCAAAGATAGACAAGAGAAAGACGACAAAAATCACTCTTCTCGAACAGAGTTGCATCCAACAGCGAAGACAGAAAAATTTTCCCAAGGAACAAGAAACTGAATTTCCTGATCTTAACATTCAGCGAATTGAGTGTTAAGATCAGGAAAAAATGTGGAGCCATTTGCCGGCAAAGCAATCTCTTTTTAAATAACAACATAGGTGAAGATGTATTCATTAAAAATTAAACGAGGTTGATAACAATTATTCCAAAATGCAAAACTGCAGAGTTTTTTCATTAAATATTTTCAATAAAATCCTCTTTCAAAGAAAACTTCAGTTACCATATTTTAAATGTTGTTTATTATAGCGGTAACCTACTAGCTGTGCATATGTATATAATATTAAAATCCCTTATTTACATACTTAAATATTAATTTATAACTTTTGTTCATAAAATACGTTGGGAGTTTACACGGTAATTGAGATTTTTTCCTCCAGACACTCTATAGACTTAATTCAGCCTTTGTCTGTACTACTTTAGCCAATAGTTAGCGCGTTCTCTTTAAACATGGGTATTTTTTATCACATGATCAATTGTGCTTAGGGATTATTTGTAGTCTTTTTACCTGAGAAATCCCTACTTAAAAAGTGTGTGTGTGCAGGATCACATTGTCTGTGTGCACAAGGTTGTAAAAGTGCTTGCCTGTTGTATGGATTTCAAGTATCTCACCAGAA
The DNA here is from genome assembly GCA_032207245.1 of Pardosa pseudoannulata. Lineage (NCBI taxonomy): Eukaryota > Metazoa > Arthropoda > Arachnida > Araneae > Lycosidae > Pardosa > Pardosa pseudoannulata. The sequence continues at coordinate 191,444,691 of CM063498.1, forward strand.
ATAAACTGTGTTGTGCTTTTGAATGAGTCTCGCCCATATCACACACACACACACACACACATATATATATATATATATATATATATATATATATATATATATTGGTGGGATATGCAATTACTGAATGGTTTTCAATATTGATTTAAAGATAATTAGATAGTTAACTAATTATTGCACATAAAATTATTGCTAACTAATAATTCCAAGTTTTGATTACTTTAATTTTAGACTGAAATAAGTGTGAGACAAAAGGAAGTTGAAGAAATGTGTTCAGTAAGTATAGTATTTTTTTTTTTTTTTGTACAATTTAATATACTTTACCAAAATACTGTAACTGTATTTGTCAATGTTGGATAAAATGATTCAGCTGATGACATGGATATTCCTAGATGTTCAAAATCGGCTTTATGCAGTAAGTCCAGTCTCATAAGCCCATGTGTAGTGAAATAATAGACTGTAGAGCTTTGCTCTAAACCAAACCCTTCAATACATTCCACTGTCAGTTGTTTAGGAGGGGAGGCATCAAACTGTCGTAATTGAGACCAGTACATATAACATTTATTTATAAGATATATATATATATATTGATCCAGTGTTAAGGCAAATGAAAAAACAGTCTTTCTTGATAATAATAAGTTTATTAAATCATAGTTTCATTTTAAATGAAACTATGATTTAATAAAAGCAAAGTAGCATCATTTTCATTTGTTTGTGGCAGAGACACGCTTAGAGTGTTGACAGCTCCATATCCACGCACTAACTGACTCATATTGGTTCGTTTAATCATCAAATACTTCAAATATCTTTCCGCTTGACTGAATGATGGGTCTTTTTCATTTATTTTATTATTATAGAAGAGTTCCCTTTTTAAAATTGCTTATAACTCACGTAATTTCCAACTACCCCCTTTTTAGACCTGACATATATATGTAATATATCATAATTATTACCCCTAAATTGATATCCATAATTTACCTTTTGCCCCCTTCTCATTTTTAATACATAACTTCCCTACCATAAAATGTCAGATAAAGGACTTCTCCCTGACTTCTACAACAGTACATTTTCTGTACTTTAATTCAAAAATAACCAGCTATAGCCATACTATTTATTAACATCAAACATATTTTTTAATTTATTTTTTATATTTCAGTGCATGGCAAGTGCAGTGAATCGAGTTCTGACAAATGCCATTGTAGAGATTACAGATTAATAAAGAATGTAATACATATTACAGCACATTATATGATACAACATATGGCAATGTCAACAGAAAATTGCAAAAATATAATGTATTTGTCTTCTGTCTGAAAATAAAATGTTAAGATATACAATCATGTGAATTGAATAATCATTTAATATTATTATACACATACATAAAATTAGATCAGTTCTTTTAATATGTTAAAAGATCCATAGATTTATTTCCAAATATTTTAATTTTACAACTGCACAGAAAAATTCTGTTACTAATCGATATAAAGGTCATGCAACTACTGTGCTGCAATGATAAATGCAAGACAGGTACTATTACCCTGAACTTCCTTTCTCTATATATTATGAACATTTTGATATATACTTCATATCATTGGCATATAACATTGAATTTATACTAGAGTTGGAAAAAAATCATGATTTTATTTTAAAAAATCAGATTTATTTTATTTAAATCACATTTTTTTCAATTTAAATCAGATTTGATTTTTTCTGAATTCTAATTTTAATTATTGTTGTGTTTTATATTTTTTACAATATACGTGGAATAGTTTGTTATAAGTAACAACTTATCTATTTAGTATATTCTACACACTGATTACCTAAAATTAAATACATAAATTTTATTCTAAATACATTTCATTATTTTGTAATTGGATGGTGCAAACTAAATAAGATGTAAATTTAAAGAGCAAATTAAATATTTATTTAATGCAAACTATTTATTAAAAAAACAAAAAAATCACAATTATTTCAATATTTTTTAAGCAACGAATCATGAATTTAACTGTTTCAATAAAAACAATAGTTTCAACGTCGTATCTACTCCTAATTTGTTACGAAGGATAGAATGAACAATACCAAAAGAAGAAAACTGTCTTTCTATTCTAGCAGATGGCACGGCTGTTGTTATTTGGTAGAAAAAAAGATTTGAAGTTCTGTAATACTCTCTTTACCTCCCATTACATAAAATGAATTCCACTAGTCATAACTAGCCATTGTACCTACCCCTACTACATACTTTCTGATAACAACCCCTAAATTATTGAAAAACATACTATCTATTTACACTTATTTACTTATTAGTATTTCTGTGCTGACTGATTCCCGATTCTCCTGTCTTTCGAATATAGGTTTTAAGAGAAGTGAAAAAAATGATTTAAATCAATGATTTTTTTTTTTAATCAACTGATTTAAATCATGCCAACCCTAATTTATACATTTGTTTTTAACATGTTACCTCCTAGGCAAGAATGTTTTTGGGGGAAGAAAGGGGGAGAGCAAATGATCAAAGTTCACAATTTCCAGACTGTTCTTTTGAGAATTTAGATTTTCAATTATGTTTTATAGGTCAAATTGGTATCTAAAGATAAGTTCTGAACTGCGACTTAAATAAATACGTTTTAAAAATAATAATTATAGGCACTAAATAACAATCTAATTTTTAAAATTTAAATCTAATAAAAATACAAATCCTTCCACATAATATTTCAAAAGTATTTTATTTATTTATTTTTACCCAATATTTTTAATTTTTATAAATGCTGAGCCTCTGAACAATCTTCTGCAATAGATAGCCAATTTACTTGGTTCCGTAAAAGGATTCACAGATTTTGCTATATTATATACAATAGAACAAGCTAAAGCCATTCTATTTTATTGTCCCTCCTTTATTTATATATTTATAATAGTATAATTTTCCCATTTAAGAAGTTTTACTTTTAGGTATTTTTCTGCTTAATCCTTTGAGAATAGATGTATCATATATACAACACATTTTATATTGACTAAACCGATTACCTTCCATTGACAAATTCCATTATAACAGACATGTCTACATGTGGTATTAATAAAAAATAATAATTAAATGTTCCATTTTAAATATATAGGATACAATTGTCTTCTTGGTTGAAGCTAATTTTTGTGAACTCCACCTCTGTGCTTTATGGTTTAGCACTGGGACCTTTTGTTTTGAATTGTATAAGGAAAATCGATAACTTCCTGTATCATTCCAATTTTTTTATTGGAGTTTAATAGTGAGCTTAAATATAATGCATTCTAACTCTAATTCGAGTTAAAAGGTACTGATAAAAGGTTTTTTAATGTTACACACACACAATGTGTGCTTTGAATTGTGTAAAATCAATATTAGTTATACATGTGTGTAGACTGTAGTGCTAATTTAAATGTAAAATTACAAAATTAATAATAAAAATTAAAAAACACTTGAAATATAGTGACATGAGTACAGTCTGCATTTCCAACGATAAGTATCATAACAAGTGCTTATTCATTACATTAATAATTATAATTTGGAGAGCTTTGATGCTTCTTATATCAAGTTTACCACAATGACGACGACAAAGTTTATATATATATAAACCTACTTTCACCACTTTATAAGCACCTGATGTGCTTATAAAGTGGAGGTCCCAGTCTCATTAGCCCTCATGTTGCAAAAAGTAGACTGTAGCACTCCAAACCAAGAACCCTGCATTTCTTTTTTAAGCCTTACTGATGAAATAACTTTAATAAAATGAGAACCATATAAGTATAATTTACTGCTAAAGGATAATAGTAATTAACTATATGGATAATAAATACGAGGGTTTGAAAGAACCCAGGTTTTATTGGTTTTTTTCAGGAAACTTTTAAATCTTGGTTTCGTTTTAAACGTTCCACCTAAATTAGTTTTAAATGTGATCACAGAAAAAAAACTTAAAACTAATTTAAAAGTCCAGCGATTCATAAATATTTATCACTAGTATGGCATATTCTAATACTATGCAATTACAATTAAACTTTTTTAAAGTTATTAAAAAACTGTTATAATTAGTTATTACGTACATTAAATATAACTTATCAATATATAAAACATTTTTGTTTGAAAAATTAAATCCTCTGAAGTTAACTTCATTTATTTTATTACGTAAAAAATTAAAAAGTATCAGATTGCTGAATGAAAACAGGCTTTTTTAATTTAGCAGTTTAAACAGAATAGGAATAGGAACACACTAAACACCCATTTAAGAAATTATCTAACAGTGCAAAATTGTTCTAAAAGTACAATGTCATGCAAACTCAGGATCTGGTAATAGCAGTAATTATTATAATCTTACATAATAATTATTATTTACAATTTATTACTATATTATTTAAATTTTGAAAAAAACCACATTACAAATTAATGGGTTTTTTCAAGTGGGCCCACCCAAAAAAATCTGGGTAGATTTTTTTCGGACCCACTTTGGCAAACCTTGATAAATAGGCATTAAAAACTGAAAACTTACATATTTATATCACATTTTTAACCTTCATCTGAATTTCCAGGTAAATGCATACATGTATATCATTATTAGTCAACTTCTTTTAGCAATTTCTGAAGCTTTTCTACACTTATAATTAATGGTTATAAAACATGAATAATAAATTAAAAGAGTAAACTGGCATTCTGCAAAAATGAAAATATAAATAAATATATATATATATATATATATATATATATATATTCAAAGAAAATTAATGTGAAGGACAAAAAATCCCACTCAACAGTTCTGAGATATCTAATTAAGTTGATCAATAATTAGTAGAAAATTTAAGAAAAACTTGGTTATAAAATATATAGAAAAAAAAGTTTATAAGGACTTTAAGATAATTTTTTTTAGAATCAAGGGAAGATCAAGGGGAACTTTACCTCCCTTAGATAAGAAAAATCATCCCTTACTTCCTTTAGAATTTTAAACTAAAAATTTATTATTTATTTAAAACATTTACATTTACCCTGTTCTTATATTTCCATTTTAAGCTAATAATTTATAGAAGTAATTTGTACTGTACTTTATTACTTTTTACTCTTTTGATAGTTTTAAAATAATTTCATTAAATAGCAACCTTATTTTATAAACATACTTGCCTAAATATAACCAACTAATGCTTATATTTTGCTTAATTTAGACCTGTTGCAAAAATTCTGCACTGTTTAGTTCTATAAAAAGTACAAAAGCACCTTTAAATACATTAAAAACTCAAATATTGTACTCATCTTAACAAAATTTTAAACCTTTTTTTGGTCAAAATATGCTTGAAATTGGGTATTAACTTAATACAAAACAAAACACAAATTGTAAACATCATTTGGAAATAATTTGGCAATCACTTGTACAAAAATAGAGTCAAAAACATGGGGGCCAAAAATGGCTCCCAGAACTAGGATTCTACCCCAAACTTTAGTGAGTATAATTATTTCATATATTTCAATTAACTCTCTGCATCATTTCTAAAATTATCATCTAGGGTTTCAGTAATTTAAAATTGTTTTAAGCCATTAAAAAATAATTTTATTCAAAATATATAAGCAAAACTACATTCTTTTATTACAAAGCACATATAAAATAACAAAACACTCAAAATATATAATCAAGGTTTGGCATCATATTTATAGCAGTTAATTTCAGTTAAATATGCTGAGTTAATGATTAATACAACTATTACTGATATTTTTATTTGATTTTAAATTACTGACATGTCTGTAAATCAAGATTATACGTTTCTTTTATCAATATCAAATCTAAATATAGATATGAAAAATACATAACTAAATCAAAAGTATAGTATTTTTTATATAAAAAGTACTATATTCCTTAAATATTTAACATATTACAACTATTTTAACAATTAAAAGAATTAATCATTGACAAAATAAGTAGATTAGTAATAAACAGTTTTAAATAATTAAAGAGCTTAAAGAAATAAATTGAAAAACAGCTTTCCCCAGAGTTGTTATTTTTGAGGATCATTCTGAAATTCAAAATCAGGTAAAATACTGAGTATATCAATCCACATTTTTAAAGTTTTACCCTCATATTCTATATGAGGAATAAATTGAGCATTCTGCTCCCAACATTCCTGTATTTCAGATTTAGCTTCATCATATACTACCATTCCCTCATTGATGACTGAAAGACCTTTTTCAATAAAGAACTTCATTTTTTCTAGCATTGCCAAAAAATTCGAGTACATTTCTGAGACATCAACACTTTTACTTTCTGCAAATTTCTCAGAATAAGCCAAAGCTTCAGTACGTAATTTTTGTTTTATATTTATCCAATTTTCACATAGGAAACTAATATTTTGAAAAGGTTCTAATTTTAAAGATTTCTGAATATTAGGTGATGAGAGATAGTCACTTGATGATTTTGAAAAAAATGACTTTGTTACATTTGATTTATCAGTATAATTTAAAAATTTTGTCCTAACTGAGATTAAAGAATTTTTCAGTTCGTCTAAGCATTCTTCTCCAGGAAGAGGCATAAACATGTCTGTACGAACAAATAACTGAATACTGTTTAGAACATTAAAAACTCTTTGAAATGAGTCAGCAGATGAATTCATAAGATAATATGTTAAATCAAAGATGTCACAAAACTTCTGAGATACAGATGCAAATTGATCACTGCTGAGTTTTTGTTTATTAAGATTTACCAATATTAAATCTGTTTTACTTGACAAATGCTTTACATAATCATCCATATAGTTATTACTCATTATTAAAGATTCATTTTCTGCCATTTTTTCAACTAAAGTACGTTTTAGATCAAAATCGCAATGATCTGGCTTTAACTTTGCATCTGTGAATTTATGTCCAACCAATTTTTCTTTAGTTATAAAAAGCTCTTCTGCTAATTTTTTATTCTTTATAGCACTTACAGAATTCAAAACATTTATACATTTTAAACGATCTAGTAAAACTCTTGCTGAGTCTTTTTGATTGCTATTTACCATAACTTCTACTGACGAAAGATTTTGAAAATTTGTAGAAGTAAAGTACTTAAAATCAGAATTTCTGATTTCCTGCAAAATATCAATCAAGTCCGTTAAGTGCACATTACTTTTTTGCAATGCATTATAGTTTTTAAAAAAATGTTTCATCACTGCATTATTATAATCTTTGCCATGATTCCTCTTACACAATGCAATTAAATTTAAAAGGTCCTTGATTCCAGAAATATTTTCATCAGCATCTCCTCCCACATTTATTAGAAAATCGTATGGTTCTACCACAGACATTTTATCACATTTTTTTACAGGCTCACAAGGAACTAAAGAATTTTTACGCTCAGAAATTTCACAGTGTAAGTTTCTAACACATGAATATTTTTCTGTGAGTTGCTGAGTTGAAAGATCAAGAAATGTCATCTTTTGATTTGTTTTCAATATTTCTCCTTTAGTACTTTGAAGTTCGTGTTCCAAATTTAGTAGTCGTTCTTGAATAACTGACATCTTACGCATAAGATAAGAACGTTTTTCTGTTGCTCTTGTCACAGCTGATTGCAATTTGTCCAGATCCTCGGAGCTGTCATTAGAAGAAGGAATACCATCTTTGGCCTCCTCTAGAACCTTTTTAATGTACAGAGTACGTTTTATATTACGTACAGTAGATTTAGATCGAACATGATTAACAACATGGTTCCAAATTTTCTTATTTTTCCCTTTCACCAAAGAGTGAAAACTATTTATATCCGGTATTGTGCTTGCACCACCATCTGTTACAAGGTTAAGTTCTTCAAGAGACCACTTATGAAGTTTTGCAGCAAGAGTGTTGTTCATCGTTGATTAACGAAAAATCACACTGAAGAAATTGAAATGGATGTTTGATACGATGTCATTTTACAAAATTCAGAAACTTATTTGTCAACGTTATCCATTTGTGCTTCCATCACAGAAACGTAAAAACCGCGAATTTTCTTGAACCTAGACGGTCAAAGTTACATATTAAATGTTTAAATGTGTAAAATCATTAAAAAAAAAATCAGTATGAAAAAACAGATAAAATTTTTTAGAATTAAAAAAAAGAGTATTTAAATTTTCAGTTGCACTAATCAGTTAAACTATCAGGTACATAAAAATATGTGTAAAATTTATCAGTTTTTATGGTTGGCAGTACGTATTTTTGATTATTTATATTTTGCTTTTGAACACAAATGTTAGTTTAGTACCCTGTGGCTTTATAAGACTAGTCATTTGTTGAACTATACTGTTGATTTTTAATCTGGTTATTAACTGTTAACGAAATGATAATAATCATACTTCCATAAAGGAACAATGTCCCAGTTTGTGGGGTTGTTGATGATAATCACTGGAATTGTTATTTTTGTTGCTTTGGCACTAAAACTTCTGTTTCAGGTAGATGTTAACCACAAACTTAAAACTTAAATTAACTAAAAATAAACTATAGCTATTGTGAGCGTAAAGTCATGGAATGCATTTAGTTTAAAATGTTGTTCTTCTGTTGAATGTTTGTATTATTTATTTCAACAAATATAATTGCTAGACATTATAACTTTCAGTTGCAAGGAAGTAAAACCCAATATTTTAAACTAATCTGTAATTCACCCTTCAACAGAGAAGACGTATAAATTAAAATTGTGGGGATGATTTTTATTATTCTTCGTTATCAAAAAAATGTATAAAAAGTTAAAATTGTTGAGAATGCTGTCTTAGCAACAGCTTGGATTTACACGGAGACATTAATTCAGTACAACTTTGTTTAAAAACAGTGAAATATATTAAAAGAAATTAAAGTAAAGAAAAATGCTTAAAAAGGAAGGAAAATAAAGTTAAAAAATAAGTGATAACACTAATAGATCTATAACATTGTAAGCAGGGTTGGCATGATTTAAATCAGTTGATTTAAAAAAAAATCATTGATTTTAATCATTTTTTTTCACTTCTCTTAAAACCTACATTCGAAAGACAGGAGAATTGGGAATCAGTCAGCACAGAAATACCAATAAGTAAATAAGTGTAAATAGATAGTATGTTTTCTAAGAATTTAGGGGTTATCAGAAAGTATGTAGTAGGGATAGGTACAATGACTAGTGGAATTTATTTTATATAATGGGGGGAGGGGGTAAAGAGAGTATTACAGAACTTTAAATCCAGTTTGTCTACCAAATAACAACAGCCGTCACATCATCTGCTAGAATGGAAAGACAGTTTTCTTCTTTTGGTATTGTTCATTCTAGCCTTCATAACCAATTAGGAGTGGATACGACATCAAAACTAGTGTTTTAATTAAAACAGTTAAATCCATAATTTGTTGCTTAAAAATATTGAAATAATTATGAATTTTTTGTTTTTAAATAAATAGTTTGCATTAAATGAATATTTAATTTGTTCTTTAAATTTACATCTTATTTAGTTTGCACCATCTAATTACAAAATAATCAAATATATTTAGATTAAAATTTATGTATTTAATTTTAGGTAATCAGTATGTAAATTATACTAGATAGATCAATTGTTACTTATAACAAACTATTCCATGTATATTGCAAAAAACATAAAAACACAACAATAGTTAAAATTAGAATTCTGAAAAAAATCAAATAAATCTGGTTTAAATCGAAAAAATCTGATTTAAATCAAGTAAATCTGATTTTTTTTTATTTATTTTTTTAAAATCGATTTTTTTTTTCCAACCCTGATTGTAAGCCGTAAATAGAGGATTTGTTCATACCTATATTGCAGTAAAATGGCTTTGCTGGTATTTTGGAGTGCAACTAAATTTGGATTTTTAATTCAAATTTGGCTGCATTTTTATATATAATTAAATATCAGTTTTACAGCAACGCATACAGTTAGTTTTAATATTGTTATTCTTGTTTCAAAATATGAGAGAAAGCTTAAATACTTAAATACCAGTATTACATACTGGTTTTTAATAAGCTCTGCAAATAGCTGGCCTCCATATTGTATTTAAATATAAATTAACAAAAATAAATATATTTATTTTTAAATTGTTAATCTGGGTATATCTAGTTAATACATTTATAAATTTAATTATTGTTATCAGGGTTTGGGGGAAAAACCATATTTATTTTTGAAGCTAATTTTTGATCTAAATCCATGTTTTGTTCAATTTTTCACCAAATCCTTGATTTTTTTTTTACAAGCCTGGATACTTAACCCTTTGAAGGACACTAATATAAATTTTTTAGGATTTAATAAAATTAGTTTATAAATGTTACCTATGAACCTTAAAAATGTAAAATATATGAAAAAAATGTGTATTCATTGGGAGAAAGAAATGTTAGATACCTGGTTTAAATGCAAAACCATCCCTTTGTACTGTGTGAAGATAACACCTTCTTTTAAATTTTTATTAAGGTGGGAGTGCAATGAATAATTATCATTAAAAGTGTAGAATATAAAAACAGCTAAATAGTTTTTAAGTGTTATTTGAATAATATAGGTATTTGGGGTCACAAGGAAGATTAATCGAATTTCTGAATTTTCTGGGTAAAGCAGGTTTAAAAATGCATATTTCAAATGGAAAAAATGAATTAAGTGTAGTGTTTTTATCTGCTAAAAGTTTGAAATGTCATAAACATAGAAAATTTTTAAAAAATCATTCATATGTCTTTAAAAAGTAAAAAAGAGAAACATTTAACAGGTGGATTCGCTGCAAAACCACCATTCGTTAAAGGGTTAAACAGTTTGATATTATGTTATAATTTTTCAATGTGCACCTATGTGGATTTTACACAAGCATTCAGTGTTCTCACAGTACTTTTAAATTTGGATTTCTGTGTAAATATTCTATACATAGCAATAATTTTCAATAAAATCACAGATATATAATAGTTATCTATAACTAATCTGGCATTGGTAAGAAATAAAAAGTGATTACTGATTTTTTGGTTTTTATTGTAGTTACTTGAAACAAACAAACAAACAAAATGAAGCTAATGATCAATTTAAAAATAGTTTCAAAAATCAAATCCTCTAATAAAAATCCAAATAAATTATTAAAACTATGTGTTAAACAACTTGATATACTCAAATCTACAGCTATAAAGCTGCAATATAGATAGTTAATTTTGTTTTATCATATAAGAAAATATAATGCAAATTAAGATGGGTTTAAGGTTTAATGACAAATAGCATTTGGTATTCTACAAACAGTCACTATATTCAATTAAGGATGTTAATTAGTTTCATTTGCTTTGATAATTCAAATTCATTAAAAGTAAACTGAACTCTTCAAAGCAATATTAAAAATTAAAATGGAAGTATTACAAAACTCTGAATTTGAGTTTTCTTTCAGAACTGAACTGTAAATACATATATATTTCTTAGTCTCATTAGTTACTTTTCTTTTCCTTGGTCTCATTTGTCTTCCTAATAATTTCTTGAATGTTATAGATTCAGTTCATTACTTTATAACTTTTTTTATTTGAATATTATGTTTATTAAAAAAAATGTCCTTTTTTTTAGCCCTTTATAACTGAAGAATATTATATTCATGAATATTTCCCTTCTACTGAGCTTGTCTTAGGCATTCCTATTTTGTGTGGCTCTATATTTTTTACCGGTTTTGGTAAGATATATTTTATTTATATACTAAATCATTAGGTTAATCTTATATTGTTACTTTTCTTTCTATTTAGCTATATATATATATATATATACATGCACACATATATAGATTTATATGTCTAAAGCATATATAGTTTTAACTGTAATAATGAATAAATGATTTCTGCATGTGACTCGGTATTTGTTTTTGTATTGTTAATTTTCTGCTACTTTTATCCATTAATTTAATTATTTTACTTACATATAAATATGCTCACGTCTGTATATATGTCACATCAACTTCTCAAAAATGGCTGGGAGTTTGAGGTTGAGTCAGGTATCCATTGATTTTAAAAAACTAGAAGGAATTTATTTCTCCAAGTGTTTTGAGGTATAACTTAACCACAGACTGTCTAAATTGATTTAATTTTTATGGCACACTAGGCTTTTACCAGACATAGTAAGATAAAAATTAAAATGACCATTAGCCTTGTGAATACATATGAACTCCCTTTTAAATCATATTCCATGTGCCCTTGATAGTATTGTTATGTGCACCGACATCCAGAAAGTGCATTTTCTATGTTTGTATAAGAAAAAGAAATTTCATAAATAGCTGGGGTGGTTGTGATACAGGAGTACCATGAATTTATGGGTAAATTTGTCAATTATTCATCTGGGTTTGTAAGTAATTTTCCAGGTTGAAAATTTCTACTATGGTAGTTTAAATTCAAAGAAAAAAAATTTGTTTATTTAAAAAAATTTTCTTGTCAAACTTTTGGGATCAATTGCGTTTTGTGCTTCAGCAGCAGAGCGAGTATTGTACACAATCAGCATTTCTGGTCATCGTGGGTAGTAGAAGAGAAGAGGTCATTTTCTGAACTATAAGCCTTGATTGTAAGCTTCGCGTCCGTCTATGTTGGTGGTCAAGATGAGCATTTGTTAAAACAGACTTTTATTCATAGAAAGACGCCGAACAATTGAAATCAATAGTATTGGGCCAATAATGGTCTTGACGCAAGGACTGTTGGAGGTGTCAAGCAGGTTGTTTATCAATGCACCGACAGAGGCAAGGAAGTAGGCTTTGTGTGACCTAGTCAGCCAGGTTGCCAAAGGCCTTTTGGCTACCCCAAGGACAAGGGTCAAAAAGGGGGGAGATTGATCTCCCCTAAAACCGAGTTTCCTTTTTAGAGAAGAAAGGAGTGGTAGAAACTCCCGGTTGAACTCTCAGTGAGTTAGGTGATCTAGAGTGATCCCCATTTTAGATGAAAAGTTGCATCCACAAATAATTAATTTTTCTTTAAATGTCTCTTTTAATAAAATCAACTTTTGTTAAATTTTAAACATCTACGGCTCTGATCTGCTTCATTGCGCGGGACCCATGCAAAGTCATACTCAAAATGACTAGGGTATGACTGACTACTGGAAATAGAAAAATCGCAACTGCTCAGCAATTATTTGACCTTCAAAAGAGTGTTGATTGGTTTGCGTAAGCGTAGTGTTGTAAAGATGCATTCTCATGATTCTTGTGGGTGTTTGGGGAGAAGGTAGTACTTTACTTCTGTGTCTAGTGATATTTTAATCTAGCACTTATTGTACCAGAAGATAGATTTTTTGTAAACAAAATGTTATTTGATCTTTAAGATTTAAAAATACAATTCTAAGAGAGCTAATTTGTATAACATCTAAGATTGAGACTCTCCAAAAGAAGTTTGGTATGTTTTTCATTTTAATTGTTTAAAATTAAAGCAGTCACTTCTTTAATTTTCTAATAATTAAAATCACTGGTTTAATTTACTAACAATTAAAATCTCTGCTTGACATTTACTAAAAGTACATTAAATCTAATATCAGTAACAATTATTTGTTATTTGTAACTTAACTTTATTTAGTTCCGGGTTTATGATTGCAAATGATATAAATTTATGGTTTTTTTTATTTAGAAGCACACTCTTCCCTGCTTATGAATAATTTGATTCCACTGTCTGATCTTATCAGGATTTATTATGCATGGAACAAGACAAAGACTGCACATTTTAACCCTTTACCTGTCCTGTACCTCACATATCAAACTATGACTCAGATTCAGATGTAAAAAAACCTTCATCAGAGAAAAAATTATTTTTCCCAACAGATTGAAATAAATGACATGCATTGTAGTTCTCAGATGAATTTGAGTATGTTTGAGGAAAATTAATGATTATTTTGTTTGATTTTTGATTGCAGAGAAAAAATAGTGACTTACATCTCTTTCAATCTTTTCAAATAACCATTGCCTCCCTACCTGTTTTTCTTTTTCAGACTTTATCTTGCCAATTTTCATTTGAACTTTTGGTTTCTGCCATTTACTTTGCCCATCCCACTAACATAAATATCAAAGCAGACCTCTCTGCAAAAATTAGTGTAATTTGTAACTGTACTGTGCAATTTCCAATTACTTTGTAATGAAACCATAAGAAAACATTGCATATCACATAAAACTAAGAATTTCTTGAATGATTGAGTTGCTCAGTTAGAACCAGTACACCCCTAAATTTGAGCATTGGCATCACGCATGGTAATACAGTAGTTAAAAGATATGGGTATAAGAAAGGACAGTTTGTCAAACTAACCAGTTTAAGCAATTATACTTATCAAAATAAGACACACCAATCTTTTCACATATCACATCTTTAAGAAATCTCTAAAATTCCTCTCATTCACCCAAATTTCACAGTTTTAAAAGTTCAAACAATTTCACAATTCATAGTTCAAGCCCTGTGATCTAAATTATCCAGTTTTATATATATATATATATATATATATATATATATATATATATATATATATATATATATGTCATTTAATTATATCTCAGAACCTCTTTGTCTCGAAACTGGGCAAAAATACCATGTGTATAAGCAGATAGTTTTTAGGGCTTTTTAAAGACTTAGAGTAATGGATTATCTTATATAAAGATCCATGGCAGATGTAATGTATACTCTTTTTTTTTTCTGCAAAGCAGTTTTAAAAACTGATTAATAGTAAAGGACAAAAAAAGAAAATGCATAGCAGTGAAAAGTAAATGTAGTTTACAAGAATTTTGAAATGAGAAAAATAAAAAAATAAATTTAAAATGACTGTTTTGAGTTATAATTGCTCCAAAATTACAGTACTATAAGAGTAGCAGATCATCTTGTCTTCTAATAAACTCAATTCTCAGTTGGAAGTAATCGATAAATTGCCAAATATTTTTTGATTTTTTATAGCTTCTATTGCTTAAATTTATGAGATATATATCTGTGTATAGAATTACCAGAGTTGAAACTTATCATTAGCGTCTAAACAAAAATATCATTCGCCACATGATCTAGCCCTGCAACAATAATCGAGATATGTTAGTATAAAATTGTGAAATTAAAGACAGCATAAAGGTAATTAACATTTAAAATGTAAGTTGTTTATCCTTGCCATTGTAAAAACGTGCTAAGAGATGTCCTTGTATTTGTCTTGAGGAGTGACCACTCCTATACTTCTGCGGTACATAAATTGTATGCTGTAGCACAAAAGGTTTGAGAAGAGTTAATTTAATTTATTAAAGTAATTTGATTAGAAAATATTCCCACCATTTTGCCTTCTTTACAACATATTTGAATGTTCTAAAATTTGTTTTTCTCATTTTGGCTTATATATGAGTTTTAAACATTAGTTAAATTTTTGAAGGAAAATCGCACCTCCAGGTTATATATAGATTGTGTTTGTTCGAGCGCCTGCGTTGCAAACTCTTGTTTGTATTTATGAGCGCCATCTAGTGAAAATTGTCACTAGTAGGTGTAGTCGCTAGTTGGTCGTCACCTAGAGCAGACATATGGTTCTGTGGGGATCCGAACCTTCTATTGTGTAAACTCCCTCATTGGGATTTAATTATACTTCTTATCGTTGAAGTATTGGTTTTAGTTCATTTTGCAATAAATATGATTAAGATAGTCTACTCTCGTTCATTTGCTAGTTATGTTTTTTGACTTTAATATTTGGAACTGAGCTTCAGCGCCAACAGTCTTATATTTGGAAATATATGGTAATTGTCACCATCATTTCTCCAAAGAAATCCATAATGGCAGATAGGCAAGGAGTTTCAGGATTAGCCACATATCTTGTAAAAAATTATTAAAATTTTTAAATTGGTACTTGTTTTCTCACACTTTTAAATTTTAAAGAATTGCTATTTTCGAGTGTATTGATTAAATACTGTTATTCAAATGGCATATATGTGTGCATGTAATGCTTCACAATTGTAGTGAATCATGTCCTAGCATGATGAGTAACGAACACAATTCAATTAACTAAATTTATTTAACTTTACATTTTGAATCTCCATCTCATTACTCACAACATTCAAATTTGTGTCCTGTTCTTGCTCAAAATAAATAAATAAAATAAAGAATGAAGGGCCAACTAGGGCTTCATTCTCTACATCTTCCTATAGGCCTCCAATGTAAATTCTCTGTTAGAACTTGATTAAAGGTTGTTTTTTTTTTATTCAGGGCTATTACATAGCTGTGTGATATAAAATGTAGCTTGTGTTTGCTATTAAAGTACTCTAAAAATTGAAGTTTTTAGTCCTTGCTGTCATTTCTTTGTTTGAGATAATAACACAAGAACAGGGGACAACTCTTAACAAATTCTCATAAGCCTTTGCTGTATAGTTCCTTGTTCAAACTTGGTTCAGGGTTTTACTTCAGTACAATCACATATAGCAGTGCAATACAAAATGTATCTCGAGTGGGATTGTATCATCCTTAAAACTTGATTTTATTTATAGAATTTATATGCATTTATGCATGTAATAAATTACATATTTGTTATTATACATATTTCATATATTTTAAAATTTTTATTTATTTATTCTAGGTATTGAACTACTAATCAGAGTACTTTAGAACTAAAAATTTAGATAATATATAAATAAATAAATGCATAGTTCAATATGAAGTATATTTAAAATGAAAACCTATTTAAACTTTATCTATAAAAAATATTTAGTATTAAAAAATAAAACCCATGTTATTTCTTTAGGTACTTTATGAACATTTATGCAATGTGTAACATTAGTTTGAATCAATGGGATTCTAATGTATTTTGTTGTAATGAAAATGTTTTGAAATTATGAATAATATTTAATTTGCTTCTAGGTCTTTACATTGGAAGAGTTTTGTTAAAAGACAATATGCATATCAGTAATTACTAAGAAATTTAGAAGAATTAATTCTTGAAGTTTCACATTGATCAACATTGATTAAACCTAGGTTTGTTGATAAGTTCATTTTCTTGTAAAGAGTTGTATTTGAAGAAGTTAAGATTTTAGTAATTTACATATGAAAAAATAAAATTTTATCTCTTTTCTCTTATGTGTTTTCAATTACCATATGTGTTACTCATGTGTTTGTCAAGTATATGTGTTATTTACTTCTGACAACATAATTTTGTCAAGCTATAAGCTAATAATAAATGAAGTCATAAAAATAAAAACCTGTTATCCAGGTTTTTTTCTTCAGAAATTTCTAAATTTGTTAAAACTAAAATTTTTGAGTAGATTGGGTGTAAAAATAAATAATCCAATTTTTACATATGTAGTATAGGGAAGTACTGCAAAATTCCAAAATTGAACCTCAAGATTTTGATGAATTTCCCCAAGTCCGAAAATACCATTTTTTGAATTATGTTTGCATGTGTGTTTGTATGTGAACACAATAACACAAGTATACTTTGACTTAGAGAAAGCAGATGTTGAATATACACATAATTGTAGTTTTCTATCAACTTGTAAGTTACTTCCAGCAACCAGAAGTAGTAGTTTACCCACTACCAGCTACCAACCAATTCTGGTAAAGAACTGGGTGCATCTATACATGTGCATCTGTGTTCTCAACAATTAAATGCTGAAAGGTGCCTCTCGTATCAAAAGCTGGGAAATAATCCAAGGAAGCCATTTTAACCATTTACAATTTGAAATTGCGGTTTCTTAAAAAGATATTAGTTAAAAATCAATCAAGAAACTTTTAATTGTGTGGCAAATTCATTTCCATTGTTGACTTGGAATATGATCTCATTGTTGATTATTATCACCCAATATTTGGTATTTTGCAAAACATATATATATATATCTACACTTATAAAATTTGGACTTAAACAAATGTATCTCTTTAAGTATGGTTGGTTGGTTTAGAGTGCTAGTTTACTTTTTTGCTACTTGAAGGCTAATGAGACTGGAACTTCTTTAAGCTACAGTAGAACATCGATCAACCAAGGTTTCTGTTAACCGAGTCAATAACAAAGTCTAATTTTTTTCTCATTTCCAAACTGAGCTTGGAAAAAATTATACACATTTTAGTTCGTTATTCATGTTACAGGCACTTTTTCCCCACAAAAAAAAAAGAAAAAAAAGCATTTTTTAAAAGAATGCAAATTTAACAAATTAATGTATATTAAATTTTAAAAATACAATATTTTCTTGAGATTTGTGTTATTTTTGAAAATGCGTCTTTCGATATTTAACTAAGTATAGTTAAAAAAAATTCCATTTTACTTTTTACTACTAGAGTTGATTTCCTTTTTAAATCTTTTTAGCTATGAAACATAAGTTCATATATGTTTATTTTTATCATTTAAAGAACGTTCTATTGTTTTAACTTTAAAAGTTAGTTAAATTCGCAAGCACGGAAGGTTTTTATACAGGGTTTCTATTAACCGAGATTTCTGATATCCGAGGTACTAGCAGTCCTAATTAACTCAGATAATCGAGGTTCTACTGTAATTCCAAACAGCTACAAACATCCATGCCTACAGTGGTATTCAAATCCACAAAACTTGGTACCAAAGAGCAGTGCCCTATCCATTAAGCCATCATTCGGCCTCTATATTATATATTTATGCATGTATTTAAGGCTTAATATTCAGACCATTTAGATTTTAAAATTACACTTAGTTATAAAGAAATTATTTAAAAGGCAAATTAGTGCAGGGCACTATATATTGATTATAGTTATAGCTATCAGTCATTAGCTACAATTTTCAGTACTTTATTAATATCTTCTGTCCTTGATATGTCACATTGTTAAAAAACTGCTTTCTTTTATGAGTAATACAAGAAGGTGAAGGAAAGGCTACATTTGATTACACACTTCATACTTTTGTTATATAATTGTTAAAAATATGAATCTGGTTGAGGAAAAAAATTTTCATATTCATAACTCCTGTATTTGTCATCCAAATGATAGCTAAAAAAATTTAAATAACTGTTAAAAATCTTTGTGTTGAAGTCTCACTGTTGGCATGGATCTTGTAGCTGTTTTTAGATGGCTAGGTACCAGTTTAATTATAGGCAAAAGTAGAATAACATTAACCAGCACTTAGTATAATACTTTATATTGCATTAAGTACTGGTATTCGACATGTTAATTATACACACTGCATATATTTAACTTTATTTTCAACTTATAATTTGATTTTTATATATCAACACTTATAAGATTATATACAGTTAAATACCTTATCATATTTCAAAATTTTCCTATTAAATCTACTTAAATGCAGATAAAAATAACAGTCTCTTTAACAATATAAATATAGTAATATTAGCTATGTAAATACATCTTTTCTAAAACTTTGAACCTTTGATATGTACATCATTTAATGATTTATATTTTTATGTAAGTTACCCAAAATGTATTTAAATTCTGTTTCATCATTTATCTTAGCTAAATTATTTGCTGTTGAATGGCTTGAAATATTGAATTTAATTGATGGTATGGAATTTAAATAGAATAATTTAACAAATTAGTTTTAAATTTAGCTTAACAGGAAAATCTTATATCAGGTACATGCAAAAAGTAAGTCAGAAAACAGTGTTCTGACACTTAAAGAAAATATCTTTTAGAAAAAGTGGTAGCACTACGTTTTGGACCAAAGTTATTGGAGTAGAATGTGTGCTTGTTTGCCTTAATCAGTTGAAAATTCTTAGTTTGTAGTAGTCATATTGAAATAGGTGTTATAATTTTAAATCCTCCCATTAATGAATGAAGAAGTATAATTTGGTTTCTTCCCATAAAAGAAAAAATTTCTTTACATGGTTTTAACAAAATAAAAAATATTTATGTAGACCAGAAATAATTTTGGTATTGGTAAAATATATTGAAAGTGTTATTTAAAAGGCATAAGTATAGAACTGATAGAAATAGTATAGAATTATATGATGTAACTATTATAAGTGTGGAAACTACTTTATGAATGCAGTGAAGCATGGATAATCTTACACTAATGGCATCGTCTATTTATTTATTTTTCTCAAAAAAAAAAAAAAAAAAAGAAATAAATTCTACTGATTTCTGTTTTAAATGTTAGTGGCATTTTTTTCTTTTTCCTGGTTTATATTCTAGCTAAAATATCCTACTTTTGCATTTTGATATTGAAGTAATGAGTACAGGTGGTGGTGATGAGTCTTGAAATTGCCCATGTTGACCAAAATCTCACTACAGAAGATTAATTTTTCAAAACAGATGTTCTTAGAAAGGAAGAAAGAAAACCAGCTTTACACAGGATCAGAAAATCAGAAGGTATTCACTGCATCAAAATCAAAAGCATTAAATTTGTTCTTTTGTTTGTAAGTTTAGAATTTAGTGAGGTTTGTAAATGTCTAGTATTCAATTTTAAAATGTTTTCTGTAATTATGTCTGTTGCTAACTGTAGTAAGGGTGTATTAAACATTATCCATTATAGATAAAATTGATATTTTTTTTTTAAATTTAACTGAGGAACATTTTCAATAAAAAGTATTTATATGGATTTTGGCATTAGATCATACATGGTGTTGAAAAATATGAAATCGAACACTCCTTCGTATAATCTAATTTTATTAAAATATAAAAAAATAACTGAATGTAAACTTTATGAACTGTCTTATCACATACATAATAAAGT
Source organism: Pardosa pseudoannulata (assembly GCA_032207245.1). Lineage (NCBI taxonomy): Eukaryota > Metazoa > Arthropoda > Arachnida > Araneae > Lycosidae > Pardosa > Pardosa pseudoannulata. Next base: position 191,465,220 of record CM063498.1, read on the forward strand.
GTAAGTACAAAATAATTTAAAACTTTAGCTCAAAAAATAATCAAAGTTTTAATAAGCATTAGCATTTTTAAAACAGAAAGAAGAACAAAACGACAGGAATAGAAATAAATACTGAACATGAAGAACACTAGTTTAAAATTTTTATTTGTGAAAAAAAACCCTTTAGACAATTCTGTTCATATTAAACTTATATTATTGTGCACTTTATCATGATATGCATATCAGTGTATGTACACACACACGTGTGTGTGTGTGTATATATATATATATATACATATACACACGTATATATATATATATATATATATGTGTGTGTGTGTTTAAAAATGGGGGTTAAGAGAGCAAGTTATAATTAAAAATAGTTAGAACACATTAACGATAATGTAATAGGAGAAAGACACTCTCTTGAGTGGAACTATACAGAGTAAAAAAGCTGATGCAGAAGTAGACTTTGGATATTTTGCTTATGTAGCAACTCCAAAAAAGACAGTTCTGAGTGGGAACTTGGGCTGATAACATCCTCCACGCTTGTTGTTGCAAAGTATGAGAATAAACAATTTCTAAATGGCATAGCTATGGACAGAAGGATTACAATAAAGAAGTTTTTATATATGAAATGTGTTTTCTATGCCTTAACCACTTGCTCATGTCATATATATATATATATATATATATATATATATATACACACACACACATACATACATAAACATAAATGGTAATTATAAATTTATAATGGTTGACTATGACCATTATGTACATAGTTTATGCACATATATATACATAATTTTATGTACATATCTTTAATGTACTATTAACATTTAAAGGTACCTTAGCAACAAAATGTACCAAATAAAAGAAATGAACAATTTAGGTACTTATAAAATACTTTGCTGCTGAATTGCCATGAAGAAGTAGAATCGCTATACGGTTTGTATTGCGGCTTTAGACCATGCGACCAATGTTTTTTTTACTTAGACGCTAATGTCGTTTCAATTCTGGCAACCCTATATAAAGATAATTTTTTCTTACATTTAAGCCGTTTAAGCTTAGAAAAAGAAGATGTTAAGTTTGGCAATTCATCGATTTGCTTCCGGATTACATAAAATAGTGTTTATTAGAAGATTAGTTTATCCACTACTGTTATAGTACTGTTGTTTTGGAGCTATTATAAGAGATAAAATTTGTTTTTAAATTTATTTTTCAATTTTTATGTTTTTTGTTTTTCAAAATTTTTACAAGCTTTATTTACTTTTCGCCGTTCTTCATTTTCTTTTTTGTTCTTTACAGTTTTCTTATCTATTTCATTAGTTTTTGCTGATTTGGCAAATTTTTGTCTTCAACGACAAAAAACGTCGGCAAAAAACACATGTATTACATCTGCTCCATTGACTCGTATATAAGCCAAACCCTCCCCCCTCCCCATAGATCTATAAAAAAGCCCGAAAAATTCTCAGCTTATATACGGTATATATACATATAAAAACTATTGTGCTAATGTTTTGTGATTTTCAACAAATACTTTATTTTTCTGCTATGTTTAATTTATTTGTAAGAACTATTCAAGTTTCATAGATTTTTATTAATCAAAAATGTGTATCTCTTTTAATAGTAAATTTTATTATGAGTGGAGAAGAAGCACATTTTATATTTTTGACCAAGGTGGCAAAACTGCTAGAGCATACCCTGACAGTTGAAAACAAAATTGTGTTTCTCATGTTCTCTTTCACCTTAAGCTCTAAAAATCTTCCAGAAATTTGTCTTTTCTACTACTGCTAAGATTTTCCTCAGACAAATGTGTTTTTACTTTAACGGGTTTTGGACTTTTTTTTAATGACTGCAGTAATGATGTGCATTTATATTCAAGGGGGGAAAACATATCATTTGTACACATAGTAATAAAAGTCAGAACATGTTAGAGGGGTGTTTCCACCCAAAATGTTCTGACCTTTTATGTCCAGGAGAGGGAGATGTGTTTCCACTCCTCTCCTGGGTTATAGCCTCCGCAGAAACAACTGTAGACAAAAGAAGGGTAGAAAACAAACTAAATAAATATATGAAGGACAGTAAAACAAGTTTACAGTGAATCTATAAATCAAAAATTTTGTATCTGACTATCCAGTATTTTTTCTGTAGATGTTTCAAGTCCGTGCAAAGAAGCAACTAAAATAGGGACCATAATTTATATAAATTTTTGTGCAATCTTAACCACCCTTTTCTTTATTTTAATGTATCACAAGTCTGTAATATATATATATATATATATATATATATATATATATATATTACAGACATTATACACATATTACATATATACACATAAGATACATTTTATGTGATAATTAAAGTTGAAATTTAATTTTATAATTTTTATGCAAGCAATGTATGTCTCATTTTATTAATACATGACATGTTTTATACATCTGACATGAAAGAGTCAAAATCTGAGTATCACTTCTAAGAATAAAATGAAACGATAGTCCATTGTATTAACTTAGAGTCTGCCTTGTCTTACTTAAAGTCTACATTAAAGTGTCAATTATTTTCATATTCAGTGTTTTAAATCTACATAAATAATAATACCACTATGCTACAAACTAACTTTTTAGCAGTCTTTATATCCACTCAAATGATATTCGTTTTTGAATCTTAATAAAGAAGAAAAAACCCTTCCATCTTGAACATAATAAAATACGAAATTATAAACGAATTTGATTTTCGTGCTTTATCGAAACAACCTTGGCATTGTTAAGAAATTTGAAGTTCGAAATTTGTTATCGCATGTACTAATCTTAAAGTACGAATATCCAAGTATTGACGGGTTATCTAGAAGTATGTCGAAATAGGTTGATAACGACTACTATCGTCCTTCTTTTGATATTTGCTTTACGTCAGCCGAAATTCAGCCGTTAATTATATCTACTCTCCAAATTTTTAACAGAAAATAAAAAGGTCAAATATTACCTTCTTTATTTGAAGGGTGGGATAAATAAGCAATAATAAAGGATTTTAGATAATTCCACGATATCGTAATGATTTTCATTGTTTTATATTTACAAATGCCAAGCATTTGGCTGCTAAACCTTCCAGCTTATGAATATTTTTTAGCAATAGAAGTAAAATTATACAATGCAGTGCATGTGTCCAGTTAATAGGTCGTTTAGAAGCGCATAAATTACAATTAGGAAAGCCATTAAGTCCAATCCTAAACAAATGACCACTAAGGTAGTCGTGTTCAGTAAGAAGACAAAACATTTCAACAGCAGAGGCATGAGGAGAACTCGTGATAGTGATTGTTTTAAAATGATTTTTTTTAATATTGTTTTAGTTCAGTGACGTATTAAAAATATTTATAGGCAAATAAATTTTACACCATAGAATACGAGTTCCCAACCCTATGCAGTACTTATGTGTACAAAACAATTGTTTATATGGATATTTAATTAATACTTAATAGGAATATTGTGGAGTGTTGTATGAAAGTATAATATGATTATAACAAAAGAAAACAATGCGAATGAAGACTAATTTTCACTTTTATTGTTTCAAAAACGATGTTCGGAAGAAAAGGGGCCAAACATATACTTTACACTTTAGTGAAAATAAAAAGGCGATTTTGCAGTTTAATATGATCGCATCTGGCAGTCATGCCTCCTACTTTTAACATTTGCTTAGAAATTGTGAGTGACTAGTGAAATCAAAAAGTTCCAAGTGTTGCTAAAAGCTCTTTTCAGTTCGGAAACGGAGCTTGGTGGGCATGGATGGACTGCAATTTGTCTCCCTACTCCCTAACATATCCAACGCATTCTTGATTGGATTATGATCAGACCACTACATGCGCCGGATATTTTTACTTTTAGAGATACAGTCGGAAGCCACGCTAGTTCAGTCGATAAAGGCGTAAATCTCATAACTGGAAAGTTGTGAGTTTGAGGTTTAAGCCGGCTTGTGATCCTCCGTGTACATTAATCACGGCCTGGGCCACGTAAAATAGATTCGTGGTTGCAGTGTCCTCTAAGTTCAAACGATACTTCTGGAGGTGACAAGCCAAGCTTGGAGGTCTTGGTCACTACTTCGAGATTACGGGGACAATTTTACTCACGTTCATAGTATTCCTTAAGCTACATGTGTTTCTTAGATCGTGCTAAATTAGTAAAGGTTTTCGACGCCGTATTTTGGCATAAATATATGTCTGTATTGTCAACTGCATTGGAAAGAAAGGGGCTATAACTCGTCAATACTAAACTGTAACCGGTTGCATTATCATCCTGATAATGCAACCGTCGATAAAAACCAGTATATGAATCTAAGACCAATAGCACTACGAAACGGGTGAACTCAAAGACTTCATCTGTGTATCTTTTAGCAATAACAGACCCTTTTCAAAGATGTGGAGATCTGTTCGACTATCCAGCATGACCATAACTCCCGTTGTCGGGAAAATGTCTTTCCGTGGTGTTAATTTTGTGAAAACGAGTTCCTCGTTAAACTTCATATTCTTATCTAATGAGAATCAATGCTCAGACTGCAGCGTTACTGAATGTTACACTGGCCACTATTCCAAACTCCAATTTAAAGAGTGCCTTTATGACAGGTGTGAGAGGAATGTAAACTACTGGTCATTTGGCATAAAGATTAACAATATTGAGTGCCCTGTAAACAGTTTATCTCGAAATGCATATTCCTTAGTGGCTGTGAACTATGAACTCAGAGCTCTGGCACAATCGTCTCTCTTATGATGCTCATTTATTATCAAATATCAGTCCTGCTGAATGATTGTTACCTTTGGTCAACGTGGTACTAGTCATGGGGTAACATCTCCCGTACTTTTAAACCTACCTACTGTTTTGAGACAGTGCACTGAAGCACATTCAGAATTCAAAATACTTTGATTTGAGATCGTCAGTAATTCTTTCTTTCACAAATATGTCCAGTTTCCGTCTTTGGGACAAATTTTGTATTTTTTTTTTTTTATTGTTTAACAAAGCTTAACACACAACAATTGCACAAAACCAATTTGATTTCCTTATACAGCGTGAACTTGTTTTACACTCGTTCCACCGTGCAGAGCTGTTTCGCACATGTCGATGTCAAATCGTCTGTTAAAATTGATGTTCTACCCACATATTATCTTTTTTATTTTATTTTTTTTTCTCTGTAAGTTGCGAGTGGCAACGAGCGATTTTTGTTAATGTAAACATGGTTGTTCTTTCGTATGCGAGAAAAAATGGCTCTTGAGTTGCTTTTTGTGTTTGATATGCTAACATTATTTACGCCATAAATTCTTCTATGTGACATTTTCTGTGCATTTAAAGATCTCGCATACGTAAATATAATAAAAAGTGTTTTATATTAAAAGTGCGTCTGTTTTGAGCAATTAATTAACGCCATTGAGAACATTCTTCAGTATCACACTTCTGATTTCGAAACCCAAACGGGACATCTGGCGTCCGCGACAGGACTATCTGCTTTTAAAATGAGTTGATTTTATTTATTCCATGTTATAAAGAACTTTGCTTTGTAAGATTGAAGGCAAATATTTAGAGAGTTAATATGGAATCCGCGAAAAAGGTCAGAACTCAGCTAAGGCGATTATTCTCTAAAGCGTGTAATGAATTTGATGCTGAAGAAGCGAATTTAGAAGTTTCTGATAAATTAGTTAAACTGAGAGTTATCGAAGAAAAAGCTACACTAATGATAAATACTGAAGAAAATGTTAAACAATTTCTTTATTCCGAAGACATTGAAGATGATTTAAGAGAGAAAGAGATCGATGAATCAGAAACTTATATAGACCGTTGGCGGTTGTTACAGCTGAAGTTAAAACAACTTTCGCTTTTGGAAAGAGAAGACGTTTTGTCGAATTGTAGTGTATCTCAGCAAAATACATTACGTTACCCTAAAATACAACTGCCTACATTTAATGGGGATCTAAGAAACTGGATCGGATTCTGGGGTCAATTTGAAAAGGTACATAAAGACCATAATTTAGATTCACATGATAAGTTTGCATACATATCCCAATGTATGGAGACGGGAAGTGTAGCCGAGGAACTAGTTAAAAGTTTTCCACCAGGGGGAAACAGTTACGAGAAAGCTATAGAACAACTGAAATTGCGTTTTGGCAGGGAAGAACTACTTATTCAGGTGTATGTCAGGGATCTTCTATCCCTAGTTCTCCAAAAACAGAACTCGACGAGAAAATCTTTGAGAAATCTATATGATTTATTGGAAACAAAGCTCCGCGCACTTGAGATATTAGGAGTAACCAGGGATAAATACGCATCAATGCTTTTTCCTTTAGTCGAGTCGGCTCTACCTGAAGAAACACTTCTTGTTTGGGAACGATATAGAGCTACAAGTCGTAGATCCCATGATGAAGAAGAACAAAATGTGACTAAAATTACTGATCAAGATACAGCTAAAATTACTAAAAGGACTGATCTTGATTCTATTCTCGATTTTCTTCAAGATGAAGTACAGACAGAAGAACGTATGATTCTAGCCTCGCAAAACTTTGGAGTTGAAACCAAACATAGCTTAAAATTGTTCAAACAGAAGAAGGCTATAAATAATAAAATCAAGTGTGGAGACATTCGTCCCGTAGCCAGTGCAGCTGATCTTTTAACTTCTTCGAAAGAACAAAGACGATGCATTTTTTGCCACAATTTGCACAATTCTACTGACTGTTTGAAAGTACGAAAAATGACGATGAGAGATAGAGAGAATCTCGTAGAAAAATCGGGATGTTGTTTTTTATGCCTAAAACCTGGTCATCAAGTCCGTAAATGTTATTCAAAGGTAACTTGTTTGGGTTGTGGGAAGAGACATCATATTTTACTCTGTCACAGCATAAAGCAACAAGTATTCTCACCTGACAAGGAAAAAACTACAGAGTTAGATACTCTCCCAAAGGAGGATCAGGCACTTGCGAATGTATCCTAAAGCCCTAGTGTTATGTTATTAACTTTAACGGTTTTAATCAGAGGTGATGGAAGAAAAAGAAAGGCAAGAGCCATCATAGACACTGCGTTACAGCGTTCTTACGTTTTAAAAAGTACTGCTAAAGAAATGAACTATAAAAGGGAAGGCTGTGAATATCTTCAACATTCTCTCTTTGGCGGGGAAAATACGGGAGTATACAAACATGATGTGTTTACTTTATATTTGACTAGCTGTGATGGGTCTTATAACTGTCATTTCAAAGTGCTCAGTCAACCTGTAATCTGTGAAAGTGTTCCTCCCACAGTGCCTGCGATTTATTTAAAAGAACTTATTGACTGTAGTATTCCTGTGAATGATGACTATAAAGGTCCTATTGAAGTTTTAATAGGAGCCGATGTAGCTGGGAAAATCATTACCGGTGGTTATGAATCCTTGCCTTGTAGTTTAACAGCAATGGAAACACGTTTAGGGTGGACAATTATGGGACGTATACCGCAGACTTCGTCAGAAGAAAATGAAGTCCTAGTAGCCAATTCTATGCTTTCTACTACTAGAACAATTGCTGAATTGTGGACTCTTGACACTCTTGGGGATTACCGATCCATCTGAGAAGAGAACTAAAGAAGAACTTCAGGAAGCCGCCAGACAACATTTTCTTAACACAGTTCAGGTCGACAAAGATAAGCGTTTTTGTGGTACATTTACCTTGGCTTGCCGATCATCCTCCACTGCCTGATAATTTTAACTTGGCTTTAAAGAGGTTAGACAGTACTGTTCGAAAGTTAAAGGTAGAGAATTTGTATGGTGGGTACAATCAAATATTTGAAGAGTGGACAAGAGAAGGAATAATTGAAGAGGTCCCTAACCATGAGATTCAATTGCCGTCCGATTATCTGCCACATAGACATGTCGTGAAAGAACATAGTACAACCCGAATCAGGCCTGTATTTGATGCTTCAGCGAAATCAAGAGGTTCTCCAAGTCTGAATGACTGTCTTGAGAAAGGGATAAATCTAGTTGAGTTAATACCTACGGTGTTAACGCGTTTTCGAATGAACAAGTTTGGAGTTACGGCGGACATTCGTAAAGCGTTTTTGCAAATTCGCCTGCAAGAAAATGACAAAAATTATTTAAGATTTCTTTGGTATAATGAAAAGAATGATTTAAAATACTTTAGACACTGTCGTGTCGTCTTTGGAATTTCTAGTAGCCCCTTCTTACTTAATTCTGCTATTCAATATCATCTAGAAACAATTTTGGAGGAAGTACAACGAGGAAACTCAAAATATCCTTTAGATATTGTTCAGCAATTTAAAAATAGTTTTTATGTGGACAATTGTTTGATCAGTGTAAAAACTGAGACAGAACTGCATGAGTTCATGCAAATGGCTACAGATATTATGTCAGAAAGGAAGTTTTACCTTAGAGGGGGGAGCATAATTGTTCTCATTCCTCAACAGCAGATATTTCTTGTGTAAAGAATAAAATTGTCCCGGTATTAGGCCTTCAATGGAATTTACACTCAGATACTCTTTCAGTAAATATAAAGGAAGCTTGCAAAGATAATGGCCCAATTACTAAGAGGAAAATATTATCAGAAGTCCATAAAATTTTTGATCCCATTGGGTATACATGCCCAGTGACCTTATACCCGAAGCTCATGCTGCAAGATCTTTGGAAAGTGAAAATAACTTGGGATGCCGATATACCACCAGCTATTGCTAAAAATTTCGAGAGGTGGAGGAAAAAGTTGAATTTACTTAAAGAAATTGCAATCCCTAGATGTCTGATAAAAGACTCTGATGATACCTGTAGTTTAAGTTTGCATATATTTTGTGATGCAAGCAAAACAGCGTACGCTACCTGCATATATTTAAGAAGTGAAAGTAAAATCTCAACTACATGTCAATTAGTTCAAGCGCGGTGCAAGGTAGCTCCACTGAAATCTATTACAATTCCTCGAATGGAATTATTAGCGTGCACCATTGGTACCCGACTACCGAAAAGAGTTGTAACAGATTTAGAATTGGAAAATATTCCAACCTTTTATTGGACTGACTCCAGTAACGCTTTGTGTTGGATAAAAGGAAGTGAAAATTGGACACCGTTCGTATACAACAGAGTGCGAGAAATCAGATTAGTGATTAGACCGGAGGATTGGTATTATGTACCTGGAGAACTCAATCCAGCAGATCTACCCTCCAGAGGGTGTTCCACTCGACAGTTGTTGGAATCAGAGTGGTGGCAAGGTCCTCCTTGGCTCTATTACCCACCCAACGAATGGCCAAGATCAGAATTCACAATAAATAAAGAAGTGTTGAAAGAAAAAAAGAAAGAAGTAGTATCATCTATGGTGACTTCATTATCTACTCAGTCCATCTTAATGGCATTGCGCAGATTTATAGCCCGTAGAGGGCGATGCAGCACTATCTATTGTGACAATGGCTCAAATTTTGTTGGTGCTTCAAATTTACTGAGTGCTCTGGATTGGAATCTTATTGTAAGTGACACTGCTCTACATCCTATTAAATGGAAGTTCAACCCACCAACTGCTTCGTGGTGGGATGGATGGTGGGAGCGACTGATCGGTATCCTAAAAAAGTTGTTGAGAAGAGTACTCGGCAGATCTTCCTTAAATTATGAACAGATGATAACCGTATTATGTGACTGTGAATCCATAATTAATTTACGGCCAATTACATATGTCGCAGATAATGATGCAGGACTGGCTCCATTATCTCCTTCAGTGTTCCTACAAGATATCCAAATGAGTGGTGTTCCCGATTGTGATAGGGTTGATTGCCAGAGTTTTAACCAACGTGTGAAATACCGTCAAGATCTACAAAAGGCCTTAAGAAATAGATTTCGTACGGAATACTTGGGAGCTTTGCTTCAGAGACCACAGCGTAAAGGAACTGCCACAGTAGTAGTTGGTGACATTGCCTTGATTGGAAATGACAACACGAAACGCATCAGTTGGCCTCTTGGAAAAATAATAGAGGTAATCCCAGGTAAAGATGGTGTTGCAAGGCTTGTAAGACTAAAAACCGAAAAGGGTGAGTTACTTCGACCGATACAGCACATCTATCCTTTAGAAGTGTCTGCAGCAGAATCAGTTCTAATTAGAGAGAAACTGACATGTACTAAAGTAAAGGAACAGCCAACAGTAAATCAATCACTTGACAGTAATTCTGAATCTTCTAAAGAAACAAAGACTAAAAGACTAGAATGGCATGATTCATAAACTAGACTTGTGAACTGTTACTATTATGTTATTGTTATTGTTGTGTAGTTAGTTGTAAGTTAAATTTTAAAATGAAAGTTAACTTAGGTGGGAGAATGTCAAATCGTCTGTTAAAATTGATGTTCTACCCACATATTATCTTTTTTATTTTATTTTTTTTCTCTGTAAGTTGCGAGTGACAACGAGCGATTTTTGTTAATGTAAACATGGTTGTCCTTTCGTATGCGAGAAAAAATGGCTCTTGAGTTGCTTTTTGTGTTTGATATGCTAACATTATTTGCGCCATAAATTCTTCTATGTGACATTTTCTGTGCATTTAAAGATCTCGCATACGTAAATATAATAAAAAGTGTTTTATATTAAAAGTGCGTCTGTTTTGAGCAATTAATTAACGCCATTGAGAACATTCTTCAGTATCACACTTCTGATTTCGAAACCCAAACGGGACAGTCGATGTCGACAGAAATGTTTCGCATATGCACAATGTTAAACGTCAAAAAATTCTTCTTAAATAATTTTGAACAATTTTGCAATTATTT
>CM063498.1:191478547-191496047 GCA_032207245.1 Pardosa pseudoannulata
AATATAATAAATGAGAAAAAATGTGTATGGTATAAGGTTTAATAATCAAAATGTTTTATATAAAAGACACTTCAGTGATGTTGGGGAAGTCTTCCATGGTCAAATTTGGTTCTGCTTATTATAGATGGTGTATTTTACACACAATGGAGCAGTTAGAGGTTGATTCTTCATCGTTTTTTCCACGATCATCATTAGGTGGTAGGCAAGGTAATAGCTCCCTAGGACTGCAAAATCGCTTGAGTTTGAGCGCAAAATAAATAAACACAAAATACATTTCGATTATTTGATTGGTTTGCTGTGGAGTGTACGGTATATTGTTTTGCTACTCGAGGGTTGATGAGACCGATACTTACTCTCAAAGGCTATTCGAACCATGCTACGAGCAACCATACGAGCATCATGACTTGAACCAGTGAACCCCTGTATCGAAGAGCAGTGTCCATAGCTATTCAACCAGTGTTCGGCTAATTATCATAGAAATGTGACATTTTGTTTACAAAAATCTGTAATATTTTTTTTATTGTTTTCTGTTGTTATTTTTTTGTTGTTATTACTTCTGTATTATTTTCTTTTTCTATTTTTTAAATTAAAATTAAAAATGTGATTTTTCGACATTTATGTGTTTTTTAACAACTGAAATAATATTTTTTCTAACGATTATCAGCAACTTAACCAGGAAACTAGCATGATGGTAAGAGTGGCTATAGAAAATAGACAGACTTAGTATGTTTACGTACTTGGAAACTTACAAAATTGGCTTAATAACTTAAATAGTATTTTTTTTAACGATCATCACCAATTTAACCAACAAAATCTGTACAGTGGCAAGAGGTACTATAAAAATCAAACGGTCTTAACATGCTTAAGTATTTACATCAAAAATCGTTATACGAGTAATTAAAATTGTACTTTTCTCTTAACACATTGTATGCGGGACACGTTCTAGCACGTTTTCTGACAACTGGTACTTGAGCGCAGGACATGTACTAGTACGTTTTCTGACGATTGATACTTGAGCCCGGGACATGTACTAGTACTGGTTAGTGTAACAACATGGTGTGTTTGTGGGTACAAAAATAACGGTATATACAGGAAAACAAAGCCGAATGTTCTTGTCTACTACATAGATTCTGGAAAAATTTAGACAAATAAAAACTAGTTTTTACATCAGTCGATGCGGAACCACAGAACGGGAAGGTTGATTAAAAAAATCAATTTAGATTTAAAATTAACTTTTTATTTATCCTTGCGAAAATGATATTATATATATATATATATATATATATATATATATATATATATATATATATATTTGTTTATTTGTCTATTTATATATTTCAATATAAAATACGAAAAGTTGGTTAAAAAATTAAATAATTTTTGATCTATTGAAATTTAACAGAATAACAAAATTTTCGGGCTAAACGCCCGCTCCCAGTACAAAGTTTTTACATCAGTCTATGCGGAACCACAGAACGAGATGGTTGATTTAAGAAAATCAAAAATGATTATTATGATAGAATTTAAGCTCAAAAGGCCCGCTCCCGGTAGAATTCAGCTGCAAAATGTACCCGCACACAATGTATTAATTATCACCAAATTAACCAGCAATAAATTTCATAATGACAAGAAGGGCTAGAGAAAGCAGACGGTTTTAGCATGTTTGCAGACATCAAGACTTACATAAAAACTGGTTTAATTCTCAAATAGCATTTTTTTAATGATTACCATGGATTTAAAAACAACAACAGAAATATTGTGTGATAAGAAAACAGCAAAAAACAAACCGTCTTAACATGCGTACGTACTTACAGACTTCCTTCATGTGTTCCTCGCTGGCGAAGTTAAAATCCATAGCATCCAGACCCACCAATTCTTTCACACATGTTCTAAATTCATTGTAATCGCATTCTTTGGCTCCAGAAGTAGAAACTGAAAAGAATATGTCAAGCATTACTCACATATCAAGTGTATTATTTTCATACAATGAAATTTACAAAACGAATTTCTAAGTTGTGTTAATCTATATTTTTTCAGTTATCTTGTATGACAATATGTATTTTGAAGATGTTCCTTCCAGCAGCCATGATGCTGGACCAGCGGCAGCAATTGCTATATTAGTTTTGCAAAGTGTGTTTATTTTGTTACCGTTGAGCGTAGCGCCATCTGAAAAAGAGAGAAAAAATAGTAGTGTTCTCTGAGATCGCGGAGCGGGGGATTACAAACCAATATGCTCTGTTTTTTTCTGGATGTTTCTTTAAAGTGGATGGTTTGGACGACGTTTGGAGTGAAAATATTCAAAGTCATTGTAGTAAGTAAATTCTTAATTCCTTTAATCATAAATCTTATTGCGTTTTCATTTTCCCAACGCTGATCCAATCCATAAACATTTAATTCTATTTGATTGTTGTAAATATCGCGTCCGTCTCTGTCGGGGGTCAAGAAGAACGTTAAAGCGAACTTTTGTTCGTTGTAAGGCGCCGAACATTTCAAAACGCCGAACAATTGAAAAAGCGGCAGTATTGGGTCAGTAATGGTCTTTTTGACGCACGGACGTTTAGATATGTCAAGTGAGCTGGTTTCAGTGTTGCCAACCTTCAAAGGCAAAATTATGGATTTTAGGTCCTAAAATTATGGCATTGGCTTGTAAATTATCGTACATTTTTGTAATAGTTAAAAATAGTGTTAATAGATGGCACTTGTACGATATATTTTTCTCGTTATACATTTCTTTTCCCCCCCCACTTTTTTTGGGGGGGCTGGGTGTGACAAAAAATCTGTAAATATTTTAATATGATTCATTAAATATTTTTCTATCATCCCATATTTTACTTTAAATGAAACACCAGACATGTGATTTTTCTTCACTGATCTAAGCATAAAATTGTGTGTGTGTGTATATATATATATATATATATATATATATATATATATATATATATATATATATATATATATATATATATATATACTTTTTAATAATGTTATAATTCATTATTTACTGTAGTTTTTTTAATATGAAATATTCAGTAATAAAACCAATTATTATTTAATAATTGGTTTAAATACTAAAAATACCATATTTTAGTAAAAGCTGCAATAGAACAAGTAAAATGCAAAATTACTTCTAATTATCCATAATTATGTAATCATTAAAGAAATATCTCCAGTATAATTGTGAATATTCAGTAATTTTGCATTTAACAATTTTATGTTTTAGACTGATTTAAGTAATTTGAAGTAACTAACAGATAAAAACACTGGACATAACAATTTTTAAAATTCTTTATTTTATATTCGTTTCTAAAAATATCAAACATTAGTACCTAGGTCATATTCAATTTCACAAATATACACTTTTTTTATAATTGACACTTTCCTTTCTTTTATTACACAGTACGTATGGGCTTTCTCAGCCTCTGTGTCAAGATTATTTACTTTCATTTAATGAAGAAGCCCCTCAAAACATGCTCCTTAAGCTGCTCTAAAATCTACAATAATTATTTAAGGGGAAAAAATAATAAAAAAAATTAATTAGACATTCTCTGTTTTTTTGTTGTTGATCTTTATAGAGTTACAGTTAAATTACTGATTATTTTAATTCTCCATTAGTCTAATGTTGTTTTATCGTACAAATCAGGAAATTATCGTACAGTTTTTCAGAATTATGTCACATAATTTTGAGATTATTTTTCATCGTACAGCGTCCTAAGTTATCGTACATATACGATAATTATCGTATGGTTGGCAACACTGCGACAGAGAGAAGAAATTGGGCTTTGTGTGACCGCTTCGGCTGGCGCCAAAAGGCGTTGCGGCTACTCCAAGGACGAAGGTCAAAGGGGGGGGGTGTCGATCTCCCCTAAAACCGAGGTTTCCTGTTTGGAAAAGGAGAAACGGGAAGGGACTCCCGGCGGAACTTTCAGATGAGTAGGTTGGCCTAGAGTGATCTCTTCTCAGGACGACTTTACATATATTTTTCTTTAAATGTTTTTTTGTTGTTGTTGTAATAAATCAACGTTGTTAAGTTTGAAATCATCTACTGCTGATTATTTCGTCTCCATACCTGCTCCCTATACGAGACCCATGCGGAGTCACCCCCAAATGACCTACAGTCGGAAATAGACACGTTCCCAGACCGCTCAGTGAGTTTACAATTGTGTTTATGTATTATGTATCCCCCTCTTTCATATTATTCTTATCTATTGTACTGTGTTAAAATCTTAAATGTTAGTAGTCATTAATTCTCTATTGTTAGTAATATATTTGCTTTGTAATGTCAAATTCTAATCTACAATAAACTGTTAGCAAATCCCTTCCCTTTGGTCATTTCTCAATCACAAATTCTTCATTTTAGTTTATATATTTAATTATACATTCCACTAATTCTTAACATCTCACAGAAGATAAGAGATATAAATACAATGTTTGTAGAATTAAAAAAACTACATAAATTTTAAATAGTTTATCCTAGATTTCAGTTTACACAAATCAACAAATTAACTAGCATATAGCCCGTCATATGACGGGATGAGTAAAATTTTTAATTTTCCCCAATTTTAAAGTACCTTATAAGGCAGGTAAAAAAATGGTTTGTTTTTTGGCTGAGAATTATCTGATACAAGCTCAATAATTTGTTTATCTTTACTGACCGCATGTTAGTTGCCAACTTTTATTTATCTTGTCATATTACGTGATAGGATGGACAGCAGAGGTTTAAATATTGACAGTGATTATTTGGCGGTATATATGAATGATGTCCGAAATTTAGAGAATCGATTACAAACCGTGTGGTTGTGTGTAAAAAACAAACACGCAAACGAACAAACTTCTTAATTTTCAAAGATATATAACTTAAACGCTAGATATTTTTTAGTCCGTGAAATAGACTCCTAGACTTTTATGAAAATAATTTATTGTTAATATCGGTGATAAAATTTTCATTGCAACAAAAAATAATCGATGATTGAATTTAAAATTATCACATATGTACCTAATCTATCATTTAAACCAAATAGAAAATAAAATTATTTAGAAATAGAATAAGAAATGGTTAAATGAGATGGTTAGAGGAATGACGTCATAATGCTAGAAAAAAGTGTTATTTATACCTATTTATTAAATTTAATCGCCTTCTCTTAACCGGGGAAAATAGGGCTTGAAGTAATGGTATTAAATGCTCGAAAAGGGGGAAGGGGTAGATTTCGAACGTTTTAAAGACGACAGTATTTTCTCTTGTGATATTTATACCAATTTATTGTAGAATCGGATCGATTAACTTTACTCGCTTTGAATTTTGCTAACCCTAACTCATCAAGAATAAGGCAATTTGTCGCAACGTCACGAACTACTATAATGCCCTTCCCATTCATTTTCAGGTTTACAACAGCCAAAAGGCAAACAATAAACTGCCTTTCCGTTTGAAACTAAAGCCAGAATTGTCATAAATTGAGATTTGCCCTACAGCGTGAAATCGCCTTATACAATTTGGATGTCTTTATCCATTCCAGGTCCAACAGCTCCATAAATTGAGGACAGACGGACAGATAACTTAGGCTATTATTATATAGGGGATTTGATATATCTCAAAAGCCTTATCAAAGTACGTATCACACATGTTCTTGACGTTAATTGACGTTTCTGTGTTTTAATTTTTGTAATTTATTTTTCAGATAAGAAAAGTATTTTTTTATGAATTTTATCCCGCAAAACAAGAAATACCTCATTTTATAATTCTTATTCACTTTAACGTTGAAAATCAGTGTCTTTCCATACTTAAGTTTCGCAATGCACGCTTTTGTAAAATAGAATTTGTTTTCTGATTAAATGAAACATATTTTTTTTTTTAGCAAAGCTACTGCAGCAAAATATTTAACACTTTGTCAGACTGTTCTCGGTCATGGTATATTTTTACTGAATTGGAAGTGTTCAGTACCAATTTGCGCTGGAGAGTTGAAATTGATAATATAGTTTTTGTATTCAGGTGGCAAATATAAATTTATGCAGAAAATAAATTGAGTTTTTTTATTAATTAGAGACGTACCAAACCTCCATCATTCCTGTTAATAAAGGTGACTTTTTATTAACTCTTTGCCTCGAGGTCAAGGTCAAGGTAATTGGGTTTAACAGAGTACCTAGCGAAGTGGAAAGTCTTCACTTTAACCTCCGAACGTAAAACAGATCTAAACATAAATTTAGGCCTCTAGGCAAAAAGTGATCCAAACAAAAATTTATACACTCCAGCTCACATGAAAGCAAAGAGGTGAGGACGTTCTCATAAAAAAATTATGAGCAAACAACGCGTTGTCTAGTTAGGGGATAATTAGACTGCAACTAACTCCTTGCCTGTTTTGCACGTACACCGTACGGGTGCGGTTACCGTGTCTGTAATGATTTGCCCGCACGGCGTACGTGAAATCTGATTTCTTTGTCATTCTCAATGTTTTAGCCGTATCTTTCGTCTTTATAATATCACATTAATAGATATCCACTAGATGTTAGTTTTCGAAGTGGTTTAAAATTACGGGTTTTCTGATAGGTTTTGAATTACTCTGCAAGCTTTGAGTTTTTGGCTTCACTTTGGCTTTTGTTTTTGGAAAACTGACCAAGAGAGACATTTTAGAGGTAATTCCACTTACAGACAAAAAAAAAAACTAAGGCCTGCAATTTAGTGCATGTGTGTTCACTAAAGAAAAATGACAACGACAAAAGAATTAGAAAAAAAGACTAGAAATTTTTGTTCCAGGCTGTGACGTTGGACTAAATCTGATCTTCGAAAAATCTAGTTAAGGAAATGTACTAGAAATGTACTAGTAAATGAAAATAATTGTGCAGTAATTGTAATCGAAAAGACTTGTATTTTTTACATGCAAAACTGTAAATGTAAATTCCCTGTCTGGCGTACAGGAGAGAGAAAAGACAACTTGCAGGGAAAACATTATTTTATTTCCTGTAAAAAAGTTGTTATACATCCCTATATAATAATAGCCTAAGTTCTCTGTCCTCGAATTTCTGAATCGGTTGTACCTGGAATGGATACCGGCATCCATATTGGATTTTTCATGAGTTAGGGTTAGCAAAATTGAAATTGAGTTCGAAATCCACCCCATTCCCCCTTTTCGAGCGTTTATTGGCCGAACGATGGCCGACTGATTAGGCTGCTGGCCTTCGGTACCGGAGTTCGTGGGTTCGAATCCCACTATGGCATGGATGTTCTTAGCCAGTCGGAATCGGCTTTAAGCAGTAGGTCCCGGTCTCATTAGCCCTCGTGTTGCAAAAAGTAGACCGTAGCACTCCAAACCAAACCAAACCAAATCGAGCGTTTATTGCTATTATTTCAAGCCTTATCCTTCCTATTTTTCTATACGGAATTTATTCTTGATAGGGCAGAACGATGGCCGAATGGTAGCGCGCTGCTCTTCGGAACCGGAGTTCACGGGTTCGAATCCTGCTGCTGGCATGGATATTTGTAGCCGTTCGGAATCGGCTTTAAACTGTAGGTCTCGGTCTCATTAGCCCTCGTGTGCAAAACAGTAGACCGTAGCGCTCCAAACCAAACCAAACCAAACCATTCTTGATGGGATGGCAAAGGCGGAAAATAATATTTAAATTTCTGATCTGTTTCTACTTGAACCTTCATATACTCTAATTAGTTCGCTCACAACGTGCAGGCGATGTACGTTTGGTAGAATGTTCGTCCACTTGATCGTCGTACTTCTCGGGTTGACGGTTCTATCCCCGACACAGCAAATTTTTTTTTAATGTCTAATAAATTTAATATTTTTTGCTTTTTCTTTTAAATTCTTATTCCGAAAGTTGTTTTATTATTTTTAAAATAAATGTTTACTATTTTTTCAACTTTTTATAATTTTTATTATTTTTATTTTATTAAATTCACGTATTGCTTTACGGATGTCCCTGGCCACATAAACATTTCATGTTGTGTATCCTTAAACTTTCTTCTCGTAATGTAATAATAGCCTAAGTTATCTGCCCGTCTGTCCTCGAAGTTATGAAGCTGTTGGACCTGGAATGGATAGAGTATCCATATTGGATTTTTGATGAGTTAGGGTTTGCAAAATTCAAAGCGAGTAAAGTTTATCTTTTCCTAAACTATAGATCCGATTCTGAAGTAAATTGGTATGAATAAGCTTCGTATCACTCGTATCGAAAAATACTGTCCTCTTTAAAACGTACGAAATCCACCCCTTCCCCCTTTTTGATCGTTTAATGCCATTATATCAAGCCCCATTTTAAGAGCATGTGGTTAAATTTATCAATTTATCACATAAGAAATAGGTAAAAATAACATTTTTTTCTAGCATTGTGACGTCATTCTTTTAACCATCTAATTAATCATTTCTTATTTTAAATTATTTAAATATCGTCTGCATTATTTTCATATGTTTTATCACTAAACTTAGATATTGCATAAATAATTTTCTTTTTAATTTGACTCAAATAATAGATTAAGTACATATGTGATAATTTTAATCGATTATTTTTGTTGAAAGGTAATTCTCAGCCAAAAAAAAAAAAACAAACCATTTTTTTTTTACCTGCCTCATAGGGTTTTTTACAATTCTGGAAAATGAAAAATTTTACTGATCCCGTCATATGACGGGCTATATTGCCGCATATAGGAGCTTAGCTAACTAGCTCAGTGGCCGAATGGTCAAAGCACGCGATCTAGACCCGGAGATTGTGGGTTCGATGCTTGACATGGCAGTTTATCCAAAGTACGGATTTTTAATTTAAAAATGCTATTTATTGTTTCCTTATGTTCTTGAATATTCTAGATCTTTCTTTAATATGTAAATTAGTTGTTTCTCGAATATTCTGTTCGGGTATAAAAGCTGATACCTACTAGTTGTAGGCAGCTTCCTGATCTTGTCAAGTTGCTACTTAGCTTCAATAAATTCATCTGTTAAGTTAAGCGGTGTGTT
This sequence comes from Pardosa pseudoannulata, assembly GCA_032207245.1. Taxonomy (NCBI): domain Eukaryota; kingdom Metazoa; phylum Arthropoda; class Arachnida; order Araneae; family Lycosidae; genus Pardosa; species Pardosa pseudoannulata. The sequence continues at coordinate 191,487,493 of CM063498.1, forward strand.
CTTTCAAATCTTCGTGACAATATGCTAGTGCTTAAAATAATTAGAAATACTACTTTTAAAGCATTTTGTAGCTAACAAATGTAAAATGAACAAAAATATGCAGCAAAAATAATGTGACTTTTTTATATCGAATTTGTGAAAAAAATGAAATTGTTAAGGGGTTAAACCGTTTATGTCTATCTTCCTTCTTGGGGTTTCTATTAGCAGTCTTTCCTACCCGTACGTGTATGAGGAGTAGCACCAAGTGTTGAAATTCTCAGATTAGAGATGCGCTGTTGCTGCAGATTTGACTGAAATAGTTTTAGACTAGAATTTCCTGTATGTGTGTTGTTTCATGTAATAAGTTGTGTTTTGATTTCTGAGCGTTGTATATCAGCAAGAACCTTCGCAGATAAACGTTTTTGGAACTTATCTTTATTTTTATTTAGGCTGAATTGTGTCAATTAGATCTCACCATTATTTCATAAAAGGAATGTTATTACCAAGTATGCTGTTGGAACCTGGGGTAAGTCTATTGCCATCAGTGGCGTACTCAGAATTTTTTCAAGGGGGGGGTGCTTCATAATTTTCTGAAACTACTAAAAGAAATTCGAGTATGTCATAAAGCACTATTATTTCCCTAATTTAGACAGCTAGACAATTTTGACTTTTTTTTAATTGTTTAGTTAAAGTTTGATTTTTGAATTTTTTAAGTTTAAGAACATAATTTTTTTTATAATAAGAGGTAAAATATTTTATTTTTATTAAAAAGTAGGAATTAATCAAGCCAGAAAAAACTACTCATAATGTAACATCTACCTAAATAATAACCGTATAAATGTGAATATTCTATAGAAAACCAATGAATTTGACCAAAAAATAAGAAAAAATAACTTACCAACAAATAGGGAATTAAACAAGGATACAATGCCCTAAAAATTTATTGATTTATACATTACGCAAGGGGGGGGGGGTTAAAACCTAACCCTCCCTTGCGTACGCCCCTGATTGCCATTACTATGTTTATGGTTTCTTCACCTTAAACTTACTCAGTATTAAGGATTTTCTACGACAATGTGAAAATACCGATGATCCATAAAACAATTCAGGTAGATTATAATCAAACGGCTCGATATTATCTTTTTGATGTCATTATACTCATATACAGTTCCCTTTTTTGCGTCTTTCTGTAAATTTCATTACGAATTTTCATTTTAATAGTCGTTCTTTTTCAACAAGGCCAGGTATGATCTGCTGCTTTGAGTTCCAATAGAACGATTTCACGCAACGTAGCTAACTGCTTTAATGCCCTTCTCATTCATTTTTTTTGAACGATGGCCAATTGGTTAGGGTGCTGGCCTTCGGTACCGGAGTTCGTGGGTTCAAATCCCACAGTGGCATGGATGTTCGTAGCCGTTTGGAATCGGCTTTAAGCTGTAGGTCCCGGTCTCATTAGCCCTCGTGTTGCAAAAAGTGGACCGTAGCACTCCAAACCAAACCAATCTCATTCATTTTCACGTTTACAATGGCTAATATGGAACCAATATGCTGCCCTTCCTTTTGAAACGAAAGCTAGAATAGTCATGAGTTGAGATGTGCTCTGCTGCTTGAAATCGCCCTATTCGTCCAGTAAATGACATGCTAAAAGTGAAGCTACAATCTGGGAATTTTTGGTATTTGCTGGCTGTATGTTCAATACTGGTTTGAGGTTTGAATTCCATTGATATCATGGATATTTGTAGCTGTCCGTAATTGTTTAAAGCAGTAGTTAGTGGTCTAAATAGCCCTCATGTAATGATGCTTTGACTGCAGTGTTCATATTAAAACAAATTACTAAAGATAATTGAGGTAATGAAGCTAATCCAACGAATAAAATGAAAGGAATAAAATTGACACTAGTCTTCTACAATATATTAAAATGAATGATACTTTAACTTCAGTCTGCACTTTATAATTGTATATCATACTTCTATTTATGTCAGGTAATTTAGTACGATTTTTGCAATCAGGGTTGGGAATTTTACTGTAAAGGGAAGCTATCTTTCGATATATAAGTCAGGTTAAAAAAAATCTACATTACAAGTATAAGAGGCTAAGATTCCACTTAAAAACCGAATATGGTTGAATTCGAAGTATAGATCTTCGTTTCTACTGCGGTATTCTGTATTCTGTGTTCGTTTCTACTGTGGTACTGTGTATTCCAAGTCCAATCGCTTCATAAATTCAAGGATAGACGGACAGATAACTTAGATTATTTTTATATAGGGGATAACCAGTGAAAATATTTTCTACCGATTACATGGGAGAAACATCACCTATTATTTAAGTTGCCAGGGTTTGCTGAGAACTCGATACAGTCAGAACTCAAGTCACCATCAGAAAACAAAAAGTTTGTGGAACTTCACCGTTATTGAGGATTAAAACGCATCGGTCTATTGACTGTCTTTGTAGTGCAACAACTCTGCATAGAATGTTCCAAGAATATACACATTTGTTGTCAATATTGGACCCAGAATGATCGAATCCCGTGATTTTGTTCCCATGAGACTAAATATGGATCAGCAATTTCTGAGAGGCAAGAGTAAACCTTGAACATTTAAGCTAGCTCGAGAACCCAGGAAGTAGTTTATTGCAGAATCAATACTATTTTTCTGGGAGAGCTGAAAAATGTGGTGATTGGACAGAAAATGATCATTTATTCCAGCTTTGGTTTGGTGAGAATTTAAGTGAAGAACACTCCTTTAGCTAACATTTTATGGCTTGAAAATTATGTGTTTAAAAATGAGGGGGAAAAAAGGAGAATTTTAGATATCTATTTTAGGGTTAATAATTTTTAATATTACATATATATGGTCATCATCCCTTGAATATAATATGTTGATACTCTCTGTTAAGGCTATTATGATCATAGGGAAAGACTGGTGCAGTCTACGTGAAAAGCGTTAGTTCAACTCCTCTTCTTAGCCCACTCTCCTGTTTCTAATCATGGATCTTGTTGGTGCTTCAACCACATTTGGCGAAATTGGCGTGCTTGCAGCTTGCGTGCTTGCAGCGTGGCGTTTGAAATCTGGCGAGGGGATCGTAACTCAACAAATTGATACATAAACAAAAACAACATTTTGAGGAAAAATTTTACAAAAATTGAATATTTAAAATCTAATTGAATTAACAAAGAAAACACAAAGGAAACACATAACATTCATACTAAATAGACTGAAACATTCACTTAATCACAAATTAAATAAATTAAAATTAAAATTAAAATTAAATTATTTTTCCAATTTTTAAGTAAATCGACCGATCTTTGCAGAACACGTTAGATACTTATTTTTTATTTCAATTTTTCAAGTAAATCGACCGATCTTTGCAGAACACGTATTTTGAGTGGAGGTTGAAGAGGAGTTGTAAAATTGAAATTTTTTTTTCAAATCTCTTATTTAGTTATTAGCGTTCTTGAGATAATACCGACATTGATCCCTTAACTTGCACGCTCGAGTTAATTCCAGTGCACTGTACTGGCCAAACTGTGCACACTCAAGATATTTCAAGCGTTGTACTTAAAGATGTTAATGGTATATCCAAACCGAAGGAGTTAATAGATTATAACGAAACAATGGGAGGTATTGATCGTGTTGATCAGCATTTACATAACTATTCCATTTCCAGAAAAAAGGGGGGAATATTATAAAATTGTTACATTTGTTAGACATGTGCATTTGGAACACACTTGTTTTGTATGTAAAAAATAGAGTTAAAAAAATTCAGAATTCATAAGCCAATTAGTAGGAAAACTATCATAGTGACAGAAATATAAAAAAGCGGATAGATCAAGATTTTCTGGAATTCTACGACTAACGGAACTTCATTTTCCCAGTTTTGGTCCACCACCCCCCCCCCCAAAAAAAAAAAGAATGGCCCACAAGATATTACGCTGTGTGTTGTTCTAAAAGAGATATCAAAGAAAAAAGGAAAAGAAAAGATTAATTACATGTGTAATAGTTGCAATGTTGGGCTATGTGCTGCACCTTGTTTCAAATATATAGCACAAAAGAAAATTTTGATTAACTTTATAAATACTAGTATTGTTGTTATTTACGTTTTAAAAGTATAAATAAGTAATTTTACTGATAATAATGTTTATTCTGAAATAGGAATTCGAAAAGAAAGATAAAAAAAAGTTGATATGCGTGTAATATTACAGTATTCGACTATTTTATGCAATGTTATCAAAACTGAAAATTGCAATAAAAGTTTTGATTTTTTTTTTTGTATTTTTGTAATTTTTTTTGCCACGATAATGTTCTAAAATGTGTTTTTACATTAAAAAAATTATTTTTTGGCCGGCCTTTAAAAAACAAACAAACAAACTGTGTATTAAGGGTTAATAACAGTCAATTACTCCATTTCATTTTTAAAAAGGCCGACTTTCTAGACCATATATAGCGTTTATATTTACAAAGGCTGTAGAATGTATCTTTAGAACTTGCTTTAGTTATTTGACGTTTAGCTTTTTATAAACTCTGAAACTTTTCAAAAGGTTGTAATGCAAATACATATTTTTTCCGTTCAAATTTATTAAAATTTCAACAGAAAAAATTTTATACAGCGAATAATAAATGTTTAAAAAGAGATCATTTTTTTAGTGTATGCTTATTAGAATACACGTTGGTGTTAATTCAAATGCTATTCGGACAAACAAAGCATGATTTGAGCCATACCCCACTCGTATTAAGGCAAAGGGGTGTGGCTTTCGTTTTTTAATGATCGCCGCTAGAAGAACGAATTTGCTCAAGTGGGTTCTCGTAATTTAGAAGCAGGGAGAAAGCAGAAGATTCTTAGGCTTGGCCTGACACCCTCTAGAGGTATTGTTTGAGAAGTCTTAGGATATTGCGACCAGGAACTGTTTTACGTGCTCTACTCACCTTTAATGAATACAGCGGATTTTAGGCTAGCTCGAGTCCGAACCCACAACTCTCCAGTTACGAGATCGCTGTCTTTGCTGACTTGTCTACCACGGTTCAGAACGCATATTATAGAATATAGTTTACTGTGTTAATGAATTTCAATTTGTAATGTCATTCTACACATATGCAACAAGTCCCTTTTTTACGTCTCTCAGCAAATTACCACATGAGTATTCATTTCATTAAACGTTCTTCTTCAACAAGGCCCGGAATGATCCGCTGCTTTGAACCCCAATTCATCCGATAAATGACATGCTAAAAGTGAAGCCACAATCTGCGAATTTCTCCCCCGCAGCGGTGATCCATGCCTAATCTCTTATAAGCAACACGATAACAAAAAATTTCCCACGTCTGGGGTATTGATAGACGACTGTTAGAGGTAGGAATAGAGAGCTGTTACTACATCTCTTCCATGACAATCGATCAGAAACGTTTCGTTATTCAAGCACGTCTAACTGAAATGGGAGACGAGTTCAAGGATTTTCCTGCTTTGCTGATTTTTCTCTAAAGGAACTCTTTTTCCCAATCGTTTTTAATGTATTCTGATCTAATATCAAACAATGTGCTGCAACTTCTGTAGTGCGTTGATTCGATTTTGTCAACGATGATTGCGGAAAACTGTTTCAGTTTACTTAACGTGGGCTTATCTCTGTTTATTAAATGGAATGAGAACAAGGACTTCGGAATTACGTGTGTTCTTTACTTTTCGTCTTATAGCAATGTATTGTATTACGTCCGAAGTAGTGGAAGAATATCATAAATCAACCCAAAGAGTTTATTAGCTCGACTATGAGAAGATTATGTATGCGACACAATCTATTATTTGATTTATGCAAGTTTTAATTATTTGTTACACATGGAAAATGATTTCATAAGAAGAGAGGATAACAATGAAAAACCAAGCAGTATGCAAGATTGATCAACGACCTGATAGGGTTGTTTAGAACAGATGTTTTTAACTTATAAGAACTTGAAGGAGACATTGGAAACTTATGATAGCGGGCCGTATATCTATAATTGGACAATATTCCTCAACTAGCATATAGCCCGTCATATGACGGTATCAGTAAAATTTTTAATTTTCCAGAATTTAAAAAAAAACCATGAGACAGGTAAAAAATGGTTTGTTTTTTGGCTGAGAATAATCTTGCTACAAAAGATAATCAATGATTAAATTTAAAATTATCACATATGTACCTAATCTATTATATAAGCCAAATATAAAAGAAAATTATTTACTTAATATCTAAGTTTAAGGATAAAACGTATGAAAATAATTCAGATGATATTTAAATAATTTAAAATAAGAAATGAATAAATGAGATGGTTAAAGGAATGACGTCATAATGCTAGAAAAAATGTTATTTTTACCTATTTATTATGTGATAAATTGATAAATTTAATCGCCTGCTCCTAAAATAGGGCTTGATATAATGGCATTAAACGCTCGAAAAGGGGAACGAGATGGATTTCGAACGTTTTAAATATGACAGTATTTTTTGTTGTGATACGAAACTTATTCATACCAATTTATTTTAGAATCGGATCTACAGTTTAGGAAAAGATAAACTTTACTCGCTTTGAATTTTCCTAACCCTAACTCATCAAAAATAAAATATGAATGCTCTATCTATTCCAGGTCTAATCGCTTCATAAATTTGAGGACAGAAGGACAGATAACTTAGGCTATTATTACATTACGAGAAGAAAGTTTAAGTCATAAAAAGTTGAAAAAATAGTAAACATTTATTTTAAAAATGATAAAACTATTTTGAAAATAATAAAACAACTTTAGGAATAAGAATTTAAAAGAAAAAGCAGAAAATATTAAATTAGACATTTAGAAAAATTTGGCTGTGTCGGAGACAGAACTGTCAACCTAAGAAGTACGATGATGAAATGGGCAGACCTATACACTGAGAGATAAAAATTCGTCTTCTGATACAAAATATGCGAAAAACCCGCGCTTTTGAACCAATCAGAGTAGAAAATACAATAAACAGCAAACTATCATTTACTGGAATAATTTGTTACTAAAATTGGAAAAATACGACCTTAAAAGTGCAAGCGAAATAGAAATCAGATTGCCCGTACGCCGTACGGGCAAATTAGTAAAGGCCCGAAAGCTGTGTCCGTACGGCTTACGGGCAAAACAGGGAAAGGGTTAAGCTACATGTGCTTCTTAGATGGGGCTGCATTAGTAGAAGCTTCGTAGCCGTGTTTGGCATAGAGATATCTATCTGTATTGTCAACTGCATTGGAAAGAGAGGGCCTATAACTGGTCAGTACTAGACTGTGACCGGTTGCATTATTATTCTGATAATGCAACCGCTGATAAAACCAATATTTGAATCTAAGACTGATAGAACCTCGAAACAGGTGAACTCAAAGACTAAGCGAAGTCTGGGGTCTTCTGCTTGGTTCCTGCTTCTAAATTACGAGGATCCAACGGGGGCAATGTTACTCAGGTTCTTAACATTCTTTAAGCAGCACGTGCTCTCCGAGTGCTACTAAATGAGTAACACCTTCACACCTGTGTTTGGCATAAAGATTTGCCTGTACTTCTAGCACCATTGGAAATAATCTTTTAGTTGCTTTAAACAGATGAAAACAGTTGTGTTATAAAATATATTTTTGAAGACTCATGATTTCTATATTATGTAAGGCTAAGCACGAGATTTCGAAAATTAAAGTAGGAAAATAGGTAATATAATTAAACCTTTTATAACATGAATTATTTTTAAATTTCACAAAAGGAGGAAATTTAAAATCAACGAAAAAGAATTATAACAACTGAATTTTGAAGATGATTACTCAACAGTGTCAGTTTATATGAAAGAAGCCGTAGTAGCTCAGTCGGCAAAGGCAACTCTCTCATAACTGGAAAATTGCGGGTTCGGTGCCCGTGCCGGCCTAATATCCGCCTTGTTCGTTAAAGGTGAATGGGGCATGTAAAACATGTTCATGGTCACAATGCTCTCCAGGTTTTCAATGAATACCTTTGGGGGTGGACAAGCCAAGCCTATGGGTCTTCTGCTTGGTCCCTGCTTCGAAATTACGAGGATCACTTGGGAAAGAAGTCGTATTTTCACCTTTGAGGTGCTCGTTAAAACGAAAGGTGCACCTCTTTGCCTTAATACTTTGCAAGATTGAGCAAACAATCCATGCTACGAACAATCAAGGCTACGAACATCCATGCCACAGTGGGATTTGATTTGGTTTGGTTTTAGAGTGCTATGTCTACTTTTTGCAACACGAGCGCTAACGAGACCGGGACCTACAGCTTAAAGCTGATTCCGAACGGCTACGAACATCCATGCCACAGTGGGATTCGAACCTTCGAACTCCGGTACTGATGGCCAGCACCCTAACCATTCGGCCATCGTTCCGCACAGTGGGATTTGAACCCATCAACTCCAGTTTCGAAGATCAGCGGGCTAATTTTTCGGTCATCGTTGGACATGTGTCTTTTAATTTAAGCACTAAATTTTTACCAGGTTTAAATTTGCCCGGTGAATGCTAGATATATTTGACTTACGCTCCAGTACTTACCAGAACATTAAACTAATGTAATTTTATTAATAACTGTGAAAATATATTTAAAAAGGAATC
>CM063498.1:191501047-191523547 GCA_032207245.1 Pardosa pseudoannulata
TTTTCATAAAAGTCTTGGAGTCTATTTCACGGACTAATAAAAATCTAGCGTTTAAGTTGTATATCTTTGAAAATTAAGAAGTTCGTTCGTTCGTTCGTCCGTGTGCTTGTTTTTTTATACATAACCACACGGTTTGTAATCGATTCGCTAAATTTTGGACATCATTCATATATATACCGCCAAATAAATATTTAAACCTTTGCTGTCCATCCTATCACATAATATGACAAGATAAATTAAAGTTGGCAACTAACATGCGGTCATTAAAGATAAACAAATTATTGAGCGTGTATCAGATAATTCTCAGTCAAAAAACAAACTATTTTTTTTTACATGTCTCATAGGGTACTTTACAATTCTGGAAAATTTAAAAATTTTACTCTTCCCGTTATATGACGGGCTGTATATGCTAGTTAGAAATAATAATTGTTGACTCTACGAATAAAAACTAACAAATACTAAGTACAACTTCTAAAATTTTAAGCCAAATCTCACAGATTTGACCTATGGCCTTCTTTTAATATTAAACCTTTAGTCAATCCATTTTTATTATATTTTATTCTAAAGACAATTATTTCAAAATTTTTTCGCTTTATTATATTTTTTCATATATGTATAATTTCCACCACACATACGATTTGTATAGAATTTGTAAATTTATTAACACATGCGGTTATACTTCACAGCCAACTTACGCGTGGAGCGGGCGTTTTTTCGCGAATCGCGCAAAAGTTTAATTATTCAGAAAAATCACAGTAAATCGAAAACTACTTTGTTTTTATGAACGAAACTTTTCTATTTTACACTTTAATATATACTGTATGATTATTTAACAAAAAAAAAAATAATAAAAAATTACGAAATCACAAAAATAAACGATTTTTAAAATTAAAGTCCGATAATCTGTCATATAATATTTCTACATCACTATCTTTATCATAACGGCTCATTTTATCAATTTTGTATTCAACAATAAAAAAAACCAATCTCCAAATTGACAAAACACGACTTATAAGTTCTGGAGGTAGGAATTCGATTGAAGACGAAATAACGCAACAAAAGATCGAGTAACTCGACAATCATAACTTGTAGAACGAAAAAATGCAAACAACACGCATATAATGTCACACTTACATATAATTATACGTATTTAGTAGCTTTGTGGTGGTTATCGGGTATCCACCACAAATCTACTAAATACGTATTTTTACTTGACCTGCGCTCCAGTGACAGACTGCAAAATACGTAAAAATACGTTGCCCGCACGTGAAGTGTTTAACTAAATAGAAATTTGTTTATATAATACTATTTATCCAACATTGTTTTCAATTTTCTCATGGTCTGACTATAACATCTTACAACATATATGTATGATACATACGTAATATAATATATATACATATATATATGTATATACATGCATTATATATATATTTATTCAAAAAATGTTTGTATTCTGAACGCATTTAATGCAGAACTGTTTAGACGGTTGGTAAGGTCTTGATCCTCAATAAATGTGAAGTACCAAGACACTGGATTTGTTATTCTGATAGCTTTATGACTGCATTTCAATTAAGAGTTCCTTTTTCCAAAGAAGCTGGGGCAAACTAAATAATAAAAGGCAATCTCCCGTGTAATCGGTAAAAAATATTTTCTGTTTTCATATTCATATATATATATACATACTTCATATTCATATACATTACACATATTTACATATGTATGTAAGGAAAAGTAAACTAGATCGGGAGGCTAATGTAGGTATTTTGTATAAAACCATATAGACAGTCCAAGAAATTTCTCAGGGTTTTTTAAATCTTAAGGGCAAAAAACACCGCATCCCTTTGCTTTCCACTTGTTAACTCATAACTTGATATAACCTCTGGGGGTACAGTTCACGAACTCAGAGAAGGGGTCTAACCAATTATAAATCTATTGCCCTAGCTGACAATTTAGAAAATTCCCAAATAAGAGATGAAAGCTATCGGAGGCAGATATTTTCCTAGAGATCTTCCCAGAGATTTTGACTGAAATGTTGACCTAGTTGTTAAGGGCCCTTTACTTCTAAATTCATGTTAGCTGATCCCTCAGTTTGTTCTGTCCTAGTAATGAAGTGGAAACCAGGCCTCTAACTTTCTGCTAATAAAGATCTTTGACTAAAATGGTGCCATTTTTATAGGCTATGACTGCAACCACCCATCGTGAAGTCCGTCTTATTACATGTAACACACACACACACACTTCCTCTAGTCACAATAATTATGTAGCTCCCTATTCTTTTTACTTGTCCGGGCTACTGGGAAAGGAGAAGGCGAAAACAGCAGTAATAAAAATGCAGCTGGCGAATATTGAACAGAACTGCACCAGTCTAATTAAAACTTTATTTCAGAGCTGCTAAACGGGAAGAAAATCTTTACTAGGCAACGACAGACAAGAGAAAGACACAAAAATCACTCTGATCGAACAGAGGTGCACCAAATAGCGAAGACAGAAATAATTTGACATACTGAGTAAGTGGGAAACACTTACTCAGCGAATTTAAGTGTAAGATCAGGAAAAACGTGAAGCTTTTTGCCGGCGACAGCTGGGAAACGTGTTGAATAGACAAAAAATTTACATCTATAGGATAGAAAGCATCTATAGGATAGGATGGGAAATGTATCGAAATAATTTTAAGTCGAGAATGCTCCTTTGATTGACATTTAGAGGCTGGGAAAAAGATTTTAAGGAATTAGAATGGGAGAGAGGAGGTTTTTAAGGAAATATTAAAGTTAAATAATTTTGATATATTATATATATATATATATATATATATATATATATATATATATATATATATTTATAAACACACACATATACATGTATATGCATATATATGTATTAACATTGTGTGAAATACAGGGAGGGAGGTGCATATAGATCTTAGATTCCCCGAATCTAAATCTTGCGTACGACCCTTGTTGAAGTTTTAGTGTCTCATAAAAATAAATCATGATCCTAAATCTAATTTTTTAATGCATATTACAGCATAAATACATAACAAATATTGCTACATAGAGACTGCCCTATAGCCCTTTATAGAAAATCTTTTAAATATTACTTATTTTGTTTTTACTTGACTAAAGCGTAATGTAAACGTTAATAACGTTAACATAAGTAAGCATTACGTTTACTTTACGTTACCTTACGTTTACGTTATCCTTTTTTGTGTTTATGCTACTATTCTCAAAAACTAACAACTAAAAGCAACATCAAAAATATATCATTTCCTTACCGCCCATAATCACCAGGATTCCAAAAACGTGAAACATCTTTATATAATACATTTCTGTTGCAAAAATATTGAAAAAGTTGTGCCCTATCGAACAGACATATATCTCGTACCTCCGTCGGAGGAACGACTGTTTCCAACAACTTTTCTGGCTAAACATTTTTTTCCCCTACCACTGAGTTACTCCCCTCTCTGTTTACTAAATTTAGCTCTTTGATTGCTTGCCACGGGGGTAAAAAATCCCTAAAAATATCCGGTGCGATTCTGAGAAATAAACAGTGACATTTCTTAAACATGTAATTGGAGTTTGGCGAGATTTTGAAATTGGCAATGTCATTTGTCAGCCATTACGCCAAAACAGAAATATATGCATAGTGTGAAGACTTCAATGTTCTTGGGTGAGATGTAGCGGGAAGAAGGATCACAGTCACAATAGAATTGAAAATCTTTTTTATTTTTTCTGGAATAAATATTGGGTATAAACTCGAACCTGTTTTTGTGCGGTGGATAGGGACCGCATAAAAAAACGCATAAAAAAATTGCACAAAACTTCACGAATAGCTATAAAATATAGTTTTCGGAAAACAATTAAAAAATTTTTTTTATGCGGTGAATAGGGACCGCATAAAAAAAGTCTCACGTTTAAACTAACTCAAAACCTTAAAAAATAACTAGTACATACCTGGAATTTCGCCAAATGTTTTGGAATCTGATTTAAAAAATACGCTTGCGAACATTTTTAAATATTTTATTTACATATTATGTGATTATTTTACAAATACAAAACTTTTCAAAACGTATAAACATTTTCCTTCGCAGTCTGACAATACGCGAACTTTCCTGTGATAAACTGGTTCAAAATCGCTTTCGTCATTTGAAGATACTATCTCGCACTCGTTTAGAGTTGACTTTTTTTCAGGTACCATATAGTCAGTGACTAGTTTTTGCGACGACTGTTGTTTCACTAGACGCTTGTATATGTCCCGGTAGCCAGATATGCACGACTGAAGCTTCTTTTGGAATTTTGAAGTTCTTTCAGAATTGGCATCCATTGCAAGAAAATGACATTCTAATTTATGACAGAGTTGGAGTCCTGCATAGATTTTATCTGCTCTCATATGATCGGGTTCCTCTTGCCCATCAGTAACATCTGTTACGTAATTTATAATTTCATCTTCCCTTACGGTGTCATCCTGAATCATTTCGACAAGATCATTTTCACTAAAACTATTAAACCCATCTCCGCCGATGTCATTATTGATAACTTCGATAACATCGTCAATTATGTTCAATTTGATTGAAATTTTTATTTGCCGCACAATAAAAAATCGCATAAAAAAATCGCACAAAAAAAGACCGCACAAAAACAGGTTTGAGTGTATACAACGGGATTCTAATTCTCCCAAAACAAGTAGAAATGTAGAGGATTGTTGTATGCGTAAAATTTCCACTACGATCACAGTCGAAAAATGATTGAATAATCTCACAAATGGGAGGCCTTTCAGGGTACAATGCAAACCCAATCTATTCCCTGTTTATTGTCCGAGACGCTGCCGTTCCTTATGTGAGCGGACTTTACGAGTCTCCCGAACGTAATCACCAAAAAGCTGGCTCCGGTCAAAAGTCGCGGAAGCTTCCACGAGGTCAAAGAACCTCCGTAAAAATATCGAAAATTCCCGAGTTGTTGAAGAGTTTCCTGGTGTATCTTGGCCGAAAGCCTTATCCCCTGTTGCAAGTTAAATAATTAATTATTAGGTGTCCAGTCTTTTAAGTTAATATACAATAAATATAAAAATGTAGGTCTTTATGATGAGAAAAAAATAGTGATAGGTCCTTAACAAGTTAAATAATTAAGATGAATAAAAATTAAATGGTAATAAAGGATAGCAAAGCATTCCCCGAGTCGCAATATTCTAGTCTTTATATACCTGGGGTTAGTTACGGTCCCGCCAACTGCTTTTAGGTCAGTTATGATCCCAGTTATCTGAGAACTCCAGATAAGGTTACAGCTAGTTTTTTTTAGTTGAATTCTCAGTCGCTAGCTGTCCTGATTCTGGAATCTTAATGCAATTATCTGGGCTCATTACCGCATGCGATCCAGGCGTGATGCCTATTCAGACACGGCGCCGCCACGCTATTGTCGACATGTCGAAACAGGAAGCTCCCGATCCGGAATCATTACCGCCGAGCGATGTCCGATCGGCTAGGGTGCTGGCCTTCGGTGCCGGAGTTCGTGGGTTCGAATCCCACAGTGGCATGGATGTTCGTAGCCGTTCGGAATCTGATTTATGCTGTAGGTCCCGGTCTCATTAGCCCTCGTGTTGCAAAAAAATTGACCGTAGCACTCCAAACCAAACCAAACCGGAATCATTACCGCAACCAATCAGGGAGTGACGTCTCGAACTGTCAACATAGACACGGCGTGGCCGTTCTATTGTAGCCGGGTCGAAAAAGGAGGGCTTCAAATCAGCTGATTTCGGTCGTTAGTTCTGGAAAAAAGGGGTGTTGGTCTTCACAATAGTGTAAAGATCAAAGAAAGGAATATCAAAAGAAAAACAGTTTAAAATAAGATCTCATTGTATAAAGCAATAACCGACTGCCCCAAACAAGAACGTATTTTTAGGTGGTGCAGTCCAGTGGGGGTGTGAGTGTGTCAGAACCCTTCCTGAAATATTTTCAATGCATGCATTGCAAGATTTTTTTAACTTATTAAAAATTGTGTACTTTGCTAGTTTCCATTGCAAGTGTTTTAAAGATCGTTTATAACAATGAAAACAGTGAAAACATTTCTTCGCAATAGAAATGGTCCGGGAGATTGAAAAATTTAGCATCCTTTCCATTCATACAGGCATGAATATAAATGCTGATAAAGGTTTGAACAAGATGACTTTAAAAAATAAAAGAATTAATTTACTACTATAAAACAGTAGGCAATAAATTACTGATTATGCAATGCTGTTGCAGAATTAAGATATGATACATGGTGTTGTATTGTACTTACAACCTATACACCAGTGTTCCGTTACAAGGGGGAAACACAGTAAGAATATAACACTGTATATTGAGATTCATACATTTATTCTGTACATTCATTTACAAATTGCTTCTTGGTTATCATATACCATAATCATCAATTATTTATGTCTTATATTCACAATAATTATTACAAATCTCCTTATAACGCGTAATTATTCCATTACAAGATTAAATCATTAATAGAGGCCTAAGTGACTGTAAATATTATTTTATCTTTACCTCCATTAAAGGCACAGGGGAGCAGGCAGGGGCTTTCCCCACGCGGTGTCGGTCAGGGCGCACGGGACGAGTTGGTGATGGTGGATTCTTGTCCCATTTCTCTCGAATCCCGACTTCAACTCCTCTCCTTAACTTCGTTTCCAAAAACCTCACCTCGGTTCCAACGTTCCTTTTTTCTTCCTCTCCAATCGCTTGTTTTCGGGATATTTTCCCATATCTGCACCCCCTTCGGGAGTGCAGGTGGGCTCATTAAAGTAGCCCCTTTTGTGCAAGCTGACATTACTTTTTAGCCCCTGCTCCAATAACTCACGGTTACATCTCTGTGCAAGCTTGACCGTTACGCTGCCATTCCGTGATCTATGCCTTCTCTGCAGGGGTTCCTAAACTTGACGTGAACAATTGGAGTCCTAAATTCCTCTAGGAAAATCTTCCCACAGCTGTGCATGCACGTGCAGATCTCCGTGGGAAAGTGCCTCGGTACACATGGTAAAAAATTTTGTAAAAGAAAAATAAAAAAATATATCATGATTCTTTTCTAAATATTTTATTTTGCTGGTTATGAATAAAATTAGTTTAAATTCGCATGGTAAATACTGGAGCGTAAGTTAAATATGTTTCAGAATTTGCGAGGTGAAAACGTAGAGTAAATGAAAATGCATAATGTGATTGCAAATACATTTTTTCAAAATCATTGAAATACGTTATAAAATATACAGCATTTGCTGATAATTTTATGACTTATTTATGTATGCATTCAAAACTGTGGATATATGTATGTATTTAGTATGTGTGTATGTGTAATAATATTTTTTATGAGACTGAAAGTTCATTTTACATTATAAAAAGATCTTGAACCCTCTCCGATAATAAATTTCAAATCTGAAGTCAAGGGCTAAAAGTTCCCTCATCCTTTTGCATTCCCCTTTTTAACCCCATAACTAAAATGACCACTAGGGCTAAAGTTTACGCCCTCAGAGAAGGGGTCTGACCAATTATAACTCTACATGGCTCTATAGGCCAAAATATATATACCAAAATAGACCAAATATACCAGAATAGAAAAAAAATGGAGCTATATAGATAATAAAAATATCAAAATGGCTTGAGTTTATATGAAATGAAAATACAATATATTTTTACTAATCTGATTGTTAATTTTAAGTTACATGTAACTTAACGTTAAATGTAACTTAATAAGATCAGTAACAATGATGCTTTTGAATGTTCTCAAAAGGCCGCCTTTGGTTGGAACAACAGAAACAGTGTGATTCCTCTGAACTCATGCTTTAAGAAAACTTCAGGATAGAGTTGAGACCAGGGCTTCGAACCGGAACTGAACCGAAAACCGGAAAAAACCGTTATTTTGGTCGGAACGAAAACCGGAACTGAACCGAAAAAAATATCGGTTTATTTCGGTTCGATATATTTTTCAGTCATTTTGTTACTGTTACCAACTTATCAATATTTTCTAATTTAACGTCAACTTTATAATTATCATTACATGTATACTGCTTCTCGATTTCCTATTTTGATATTTGTTGAAAGAGCGTTTTCAGGTTTGAAATTTATTCTCCGAGACAACAGAAGTAATCTCAGTGAAACCACATTAGAAGATATATTAATAATTAGAGGCAATTTTCATATGTTAAATAAATAATATATTTTTTACATAATTATTGCAAGGCCAAGTGCACGATGTGAGAGTCAAACGACGAATGTGGGTAATCATGAACCTAGCTGTCAAATGCGATTTTGATAATGGATAACAATGCCAATGCTAGCCGCTCTTATCGTACCTGCTGTTTGTATCAATTCACATAGTGTACCAATTAAAAAAAAAGAATAAAATCTTCTAAATTTTGATACAATTACATTTTTAGTACAAATAAGAATATACATAAAATGAAATTATTCATTTGGAACTGAAACGAAAACAGTTATTTTTGGCGGAGCGAAAACCGGAACTGAACCGAAAACCGTTATTTTTGGTGGAGCGAAAACCGGAACTGAACCGATATTAATTTTTTAGTTGAACCTGAACGAAAACCGGAACAAAAAAAATTACGGTTCGAAGCCCTGGTTGAGACAAAGGATGGCCAATTTACACCAGATGAAGCTTCCAGTAGTTTTTCTCTAAGATATAAATTTATTTTCATTTATAATTTTAATTTATTTAACAGCTAAAATAGTAATAATAACTGTTCGATGACGATACTACATAATAAACTAGATGATTATTAATGAATTTTCGATTATCCGAAGTAGGTTCAGTCAAAATTACTGGTAATCGAAGTTCTACTGTAAATCCTAATGATTGAATGATAAATTAAAGAAATTGGTTATTACGATTGATCTGTGAACTAAGAGCATTTTTAAGGAATGTTGCAGGAAGATACTTTTTTATAAAACAATATAATTTCGCATTTTAATCAAAAATTATTTTCTAATATACTGGTGTGCAAAACTTGAGCAACAGGTGGGGTTTTGCCGTAACTCCACGAGAAATCATCTGAGAGACATGAAATTCAGAAATGAAGGAGAGTATTATGTACATAAATGATGACGAAAGCTTTCGGCGCTGAAAAAGGAATACAATGCATACGGTATGGAATCTAACAAAAACAAGCTTTATTGAATTCATAGTATCGTGACTAATGATTGTCTATCCAAGAGGAAGAACAACAAACAGATGTTCCTTAATATGGGATATCCCCCCCTAACTGCAATGGTTGCTTCGCACCGTCTCCACATACTCAGAATCAGCTGGTCCAACATTTCTTGCGGTAGGAATGCTCATTCCGCAATCAGTATCTGTTTGAGTTGTTGGGTGTTCTCCAGAGGTTGTAAGCGTGCTGCAATGCGTCTCCCCAAAGAATCTCACACATGTTCAATGGGATTTTAATCAGGGGAGTATGTTGGCCAATCCCTTCGAGTGATATCTTCGCTTTCCAGTAGCTTCTCAACAACAAGAGTGCGATGTGGCCGTGCATTGTCTGCATTACAGTGGCCAGATGCCTTCACAAAGGGGGTCTATTCGTCCGCAGTCCTGAAAGCTGCCTCCCGTTGAAAGTTGGCCACCGAAGCCACCGTTTACAGCGGTGCAGAGATCACAAAAACTGGACAATTGATCAATGGAGTCGTGTCCTCTTTGCGGAGGAGAGTCGGTTCAGTACCATAAGCGATTCTCAAAACGTTTTGATTTGGAGAGATGTTGAAACCTGGTTTTATCCTAAATATCAAGGAAAGATACCGTTACGGCGCTCCTGGAGTTCTTGTGTGGGAAGGCATTATGCTGAACGTGTGAAATGAGCTCCACGTTTTCGACAGAGGTTCTGTAACCGGGGATCGCTATTGTGAGGAGGTACTACTTCCCGATGTGCGTCTATTCCGAGGTGCCATTGGCCCAGACCTCATTTTTATGGGTGACAATGCGCGACCACATCAGACTTTTGCTGTTGAGGAGCTACTGGAAAATGAAGATATCACTCGAATAGATTGACCAGCGTACTCCCCTAATTAAAATCCCATTGAACATGTGTGGGATGCTTTGCGGAGAAGCATTGGAGCACGTTTACATCTTCCGGAGAGTACCCAACAAATAAAACAGATGCTGATTACGGAATGGGCACTCCTACCGCAAGAAATGTTGGACCAGCTGGTTTTGAGTATGCGGAGACGGTGCGAAGCAACCATTGCAGTTAGGAGAGGGCATATACCATAATAAGGAACATCTGCTAGTTGTTCTTCCACTTGGCTAGACAATCATGAGTAACGATACTATGTTATCAATAAAGCTTGTTTTTGTTTGATTCCATACCGTATGCATTCTTTTTTCAGCGCCGATGCTTTCATCATCCTTTACGTACATAATACTCTCCTTCATTTCTGAATGTCATGTCTCATATTTCTCGTGGAATTATGGCAAAAAACCCACCTGTTGCTTAAGTTTTGCACACCAGTGTAGATTATAGTATCTTATGCGTTTCATGTAGCAATATTATATATTCTCATTATAGGAATGTTGTTAAAATTTAAAAATTTAAATACTAAGAATCAACGTTACTTATGCCTTTAAGAAAATGAAGAGAACAAATGCTTATTTTGCAAACTGCATAATACAAAGTACGCTAATTATTAAGCATTTTCTAAAGTTAATTGTACCTGTTGTAAAAGGTAAGTTAATTTTCATCTCGATTTTATTGCAAAGAATGAAAGAAGTTTTAAAAAAAGTTCTGTGCTATAAATTTGCCATATAACGATACCATTTCACTATTTTCTGCAGGAGTATATTGTGCATCTTTGTATGTTTCTTACATTGTCGGTTTTTTAATAAAATTGTTTAACTGCAATCGTTCTCACTGAAAAAGTAGGGCAACGTGGCGATAATAATCTTGTTAGCGACGGAGAGAAGATCTTCTCTTGCATACTGAACCATCTGATAAGATTTAGAAAAGTTAAGATCTAGTTTTTAAACAATAACTGGGAAAAAGTCCAGGAAATGCAGAAAAAATGAAGAAACTGCTTTCGGAAGTGTTTTTGATCTCAACGATTAACAGTTTACTTAACGGTTTAACGCTTTTAACTATCTTAAATCTGAAATTCTTAACGTTACCTGAAATATCTAAAACGTAGAACCATGAAACTTTGCTTCCCTTGAACGAATGGAAATGGTTGATAAATGGTATTTTTTAAAATTCTGTTAAAGTTGTTTAACATTAGAATGTCCACTAGAGTCATTACAAGTCTCAGCCATGTATACTGTTTTATAAAATCCAGTAATATCTATATATATGGCTGCACACACACATGTATATGTGTGTATGTCTGTATACATACCCAGATTTGGAATTTTAAAGTTAGAAATTAAAGCATTCATTTATAAAAAGAGAGCAAGATCTTTGTGAAGCGCATGGGGAAGATGGGAGTAAAATAACGCTATTTAAGAGCAAAGCGCGCCAAGTTACAGGAGAGAACAGATGAATCTTTTGGGCTTGTGACTTGCTAATTGCTACCGACTGAATCTCTTGTTGAAATCAAAAGGGCTAATGTGACTTTAATATTCGAATAAAACTTTAACGTCTGGAATGAATGCCTTTCTTATTTTTCTTATGCTATGATAAATATATCTATCTATCTATCTATATATATATATATATATATATATATATATCTATATATATATATATATATATATATATATATATATATATATATATATATATATATATATATATATATATATATATATATATATATATATGTGTGTGTGTGTGTGTGTGTGTGTGTGTGTGTGTGTGTGTGTGTGTGTGTGTGTATAAAGAAAATTCTCAGGGGTTTTCAAAATTTAAATCAAGGGCTAAAAATTCCCTCGTCATTTTGTAGTCGCCTTTTTAACCCCTAACCTAAATTGACCACTGCGGCTACAGTTTACGTCCTCAGAGAAGGGGCCTGACCAATTATAACACTACATGGCCCTAGCGGATAATTTAGGAAATTTCCAAATAAAAAGGAGAATGCAAAATGACGCGGGAATTTTTAGTCTTTGATTTAAGTTTTGAAAACAACTCCTGAGAATTTTCCTTATAGACACACACACACTCGCATGTATAAAGACATACGCAAAGAGAAAGTCCTGACTGTAGATAACTTTCGTGGAGTAAGTGAACTGTAACCCGATATCAGTACTTCGAAATTATGTACAGTTGATGAACTAATAGAAACAAATTGTTTGATAACAATTTTAGCAATGAAGAGAAAGAAAGCGAAGAAGTTTTCTACCTTATATTAAAGAGGCATTAGACTACGTTGAAAAATTTCAAATAATAGTGAAAATATTCGATACATTCAATTGGATTCATACTGATGTTCTTAAAAGTCACAAACAAGCAGAACGTCAGATAAAAATTGAATCAATCTACCTACATAAATGGTGTCAAGATCATCTGAATACTGTAATATATTTCTAAAGTAATGATGATGATAAAAAAGTTAATTCTGTAGTACCACTGTTTATATCATTGATTAGTTAAGGTGAGTGGCAACGAAAAGAGATGGTTGTCCTAGAGATAAAAAAATATCCTTGGAATAAGTTAAGATAAAGGAGTATAATATATAAGATATAGTACGTAGAATAAAACTTTTTCTTTCAAACATTAGTGCACCTTTGTCTTATCATAAATGATAAAATTAGTACTCAATTTATGATATAATGGTAAGATTTTCCCCCTTTTATTATAAATGTTTAATTTTTAAATTGAATTATTATTCTATTTTTAACATACTGTGTAGTAATATATTATTAATACGACTATCTTAAAAAAAACTTTAATATTGTATAGAAATTTGTATTAAATTTGGAATAATCAAAGACATTTATTAAAATTTCGATTATACATCAGTTTACGTTAGTCCTTTGAACTTTATATAAATGGTGATTTACTGTGCTTTTTAAAATGATGTTCCATAAAAAAAAAATATTTTTCGAAAATATCGGGAGTGTTTCGATTTTAATCGCTTTAAAATGATTCTGCAAAAAGTTTTTGATTTATCTGGTACTTTTTGTTTAGTATTAATGACATTAAATTACACTGGTGAAATGCTTGGTATTTTACTAGTGTAATAAAAAATTGGTCTTTATTGAAAATTCTTTATAGAATTTTTGTTAGATATTTTTAAAATTTTATTTAATATTAGAAAATTGTTCTGTATAGAAAATTCTTCTTAGAAATTTTTTTTAGATATTCCCAAAATATATTTTTAAATTAATTACATGCTCTCTATTATATTGGAGGAATATATCGTCGACCTTCAAGAAAAACTGAAAGAAATATACGTAGCTATTGGCGACGAAAAAGTCGCCAATGGTAAATGGTGGCAAACTGAACATTTTTATACAATTTAAAAACCAAATTGTTGATAACTTAACATTTTTATATCAATTTAAACGGAAAGAAACTAAAATTTTAACATCATGATTAGCTAAAATGCTATTTTAATTTTTTGTGTAAACACACTTCGCGTTATTGAATTCTACACGCTCCTGGAATATTATTTTTAAAAACATTTGTTCTTATTGTATCAATTTCAGATTATATTTCATGTCAATGGTTGTTTTTTCTATCGGAAGTTAATCAAAAGGATGCACTTTTACAGGCCCGGGGTTTTCCCCAAACCTGTGGAACGCAAATTATCATTTTCATGGACTATGAACAAGTTGTTCGAGACAGTTAAATGCTTTTTTTATGGGGCCCTGTTTTCTGTCCATTTGCAACTGAGGGTGGGTTCTCTCCGTTGCAATATTCTCCTCAAAAAAGTCAGAGGCGGGAAGCGGGGGTTCCGCTCTTTTTGAGGTGGGCAGAAAAAAATAGACAAATCAGTATGAGACTCGCTACTCCGGCCTAGATTTGCACGCCCCCAATGTCAGACAATGTGAACTAATTGGCGATTGGCAGTGGTCTAAAAATTTGGAGAGGAATTGCTGCTATAGCTTAACATTGAAGGCCCTAATTCATTGGCAATTTTTAAACGGTTATCATAACCTGTTATCTGTTGTAGTTCTGAACTTCTAAAACTTTTGACATTGAAACCATCTTGTGTTTTATCAGACATGCCAATATTAACGTACCTTTGTCAAGAGCAACATTATTTTAGGATTTAAAATTTAACATGCTACCCACAAAGTACACGCGTATGCAATTTACTTATAAACGAAACAAAATAACCTAAACAAATTACACATAATTACATATTTCATTTCTAAATTAAATAGTGCAAATTAAATTAAACACACTAGCAAATTATAAAGAATAAATTAAAATTCATGCATATAATAATGTACACGTAACTTTATCTTTAACAATTTTTTTCATAAAAGTTCTTGTAGCAATGGACCTTGATTATAATATTTACATTTTTTTTTTGATCAGGGATTCTTGCGTTTGTACACACATTTTTAACCTAAATTCAATTTGGTTTTTCCGCGCAGTACTGTAAACTCTTTAACATGCAGCAATACTGTGTGGAAAGAGTAGGTTACCCAGCATTAGTTTTTGCAAGACTTTGCATTTGATTGCTGAACTGTGATCTTTTAGTTGTTCAAAATTTCTGTTATTTTCCGGAGTAATTTGAGGGGTTTCTGGAATTATCAAATTCTCTCATTTATCCGGAACAACTCCGGAGTATCCGGAGTAGATGGCATATCTGCTTTATATATCAGGGCTTCGAAAAGTAATTTTTTTCTTTTCGGTTAAACTAGAAAAAAATATATTGGTTGAGTTTCAGTTTTCGTTCCGCCAAAAATAAACGGGGAACGGTGAACATTTGCATTGTTATCCTTTATCAAAATCGCATGTATATATATATATATATATATATATATATATATATATATATATATATATATATATATATATATATATATATATATATATATATATATATATATATATATAATATAGAAAAACAGATCGAGGAATAAGACCACCTAAATGTGAGAAGCAAGCAACTTCAACAAACAGACCATAGCTAACACACATGTAAGCCACCTGTGGGCCATAAAGACGAAATTTTAATCCCCCTTTGACGTTACAGAAGTCGTAATTTAAACCAGTTAATCCCATTTTGACACTAGATAGTCACATAACTTTTAGTCCCCCAACATCTGTGGTTTGACTTACACTTAACGTGAAGCACCTGCAGCCACAAAACGGCGTCTCCCACGCTATCTGTCGGCCAGACAAAAAACAAAACAAAACAAAAAGTGCAACGGCCAACGAAGAGATTCAAGAACTCTCAAAACACGCCCTCGAAAAGTGTAGATGGTCAGACACAACCCCCCCCTCAAAAAAAACCCCCCTTAGATAAGATTTTATATTTTTAAGTAAGAAGTTCACACACTCTATTATGACAGCATGTAAGAGATAGTCAGAAAAAACATTGCTCTCCCCAGCCGTATCTACCATAACATTACTTCGTAATACTTATTTAGTATATGCCTCATGTCTGGATAGAAATAAAGATTTTAGGAGGTCAATAATGGACTCTTCGTGACTGTTTTATCCAAGGCACTACATATGTATAACCCTTTACAACATTTTGGGAAATACCAGGGTTCCATAGTCACCGTGTCCCTAGCAAAACAAAGTTGGGCCCAGGGCCTGGTGTTTGTTTGGTTCATTATTATTTTCAATAAGTTTGTACAAATTATAACTTTTACATGATACTATGAAAAGGCCTATAAGTATTAAAAAATATGAATTCGACATTTTATTTTTATAATTTCTAATAAGAAGGAAAACAATAATTTACTTTTATAAAGTTTTCTGGGTGAACTTTCAGAAAATATTGCTTGGAGAATTAACCAAAAGTATTATTAAATTTTGTTAATTAAACCATTTAAATTTTAAAATTAGGCATAAAATAATAAGAGCCTAAAAAAATCAGGGTTTTTTTTCTTCTTTGCATAATAAATGTGAAATTGATTCTCTGTTGTATGCTCGTTTATATCTCTTGCTTCTCCATTGGTCAATATTTCTTCTATATCCATAATATAGTGTTTCAATTTTGCTTTCCCCTTTTGTTATGATTATATGATTTGTTTATGCATTAGATATAATGCTTTGAATTTTATACGTCCAACTGAAAAATATAACTAAATTTAAGACGATACATCAAATTGTTTTCTGCTTAAAATATTGTTCATTGTGTACCACATGCGATACAAAGATTTGAATTCTGTAAAATACTTGTATGCATTTTTCCTTTAATAATAAAATTTTAAATATATTCGAACTTAAATGCCACAGACAGGACTCTACTTTGTCCTGCCCTAAATCTGTCTATGAGACAGTGGCGTGCGGTCCATATGTGCACTGCACACCCTGACAAAATTATGAGGGACAATAATTTTCTGCACCTATGTCTACCTATCTCTATATGGTATATAATAAATATTATTTATAATATATTCATATATTATGTTGATTTGCTTGCTTGTATTCCGTAGTGCGTGCGGTACTAGGTGCTGCACCACGTAGCGCGTTCAAAAGCAAACGAACATAGGAAGTTCTGATGTGTACGCACTGCGCACTAAATTGAAAATCACGCTTTATATGTATGGGCTAGTGGAGAAGAACAGCATACTATGGCTCTGAGGCAAGTGCAGCTATTTTTCTTGCACTTGGCATTCAGAAGTATTCCAAGGTACGGTTTATTAAGCGTTGTAATAGAGCGGGGATTTACTGGCTGAAGCGCTTTTGGTTTTTTAACTGATTAATTGGCCATACGATTTTGCAGACGGTTAATGTTTAAATTTATATATTATAAGATTTTGTTTTCCTGGAAATATAAAAGAAGTATTTCATCAATATAAAGTGAAATGTTTCAGTGTGGTAAAGTAATTTCGGTGATGTATTATATTTATTGAAATAATTAGCTGAAAAACAATGTTGTTTTGCTTTAAAGAAACGAATTTTAATAGAACAGTCCAAATTTTACCCTTCATTTTGTCTTACAGACAGTATATAAGTTATATCTGTAACACCATATCTCTGGTTTTGTTTTTAAAAATTGTCAAGATGTTTTTCGCAGAATATATGATTTCCAAATGTTAAAAACAATTAATAACTGTAATTTAATCCGCTGACCGAACAAGAAACAGTTCGCTCTATTGTGTTAGCGTGCAGTAAAATCCCCTGCACGTGGAATAGACGTTCGGTTTGTCGGCACCAACGAGTATCCGGATGAGGCACCGCAGCGGCGGGCGCCATGTGGTGCTACGTTTGCTGAACATAGAAGTTTTTCGTGGAAGCCCGAAGCGTTGCTTTTTCGACTCCGATATGACACCATACAACAAAAGACATGATTTTTGCTTCAGTGCTAGTAGAATTCTCATAAGTTTAGCTGTTTTTATAGTTGTAACTCGACTACTCGTAGGTAAATATTTTATTTATTGTAATCTTTAAATTTATATTCATAATAAGTAACCCGTTTCGGAATGGAGAACTCAGATGTCTCAATAATTAAAGATTTATTGGTTTGGTTTTGGTTTGGAGAGCTACGGTCTACGGTTTTGCACACGAGTGCTAATGAGACCGGGACCTACAGTGTAAAGCCGATTCCGAATGGCTACAAACATCCATGCCAGAAGCGGGATTCGAACCCGCGAACTCCGGTTCCGAAGAGCAGCGCTCTACCATTCATAAAGATTTATTGCAGAGAACATGGATTTTCCAATAAATAAAGATTTATTGGAAAATCCATGTTCTCTGCACACCCAGCATGAAAACCTACCGCACGCCACTTCTATGAGAGAATATTTCTTCCATATCGGTACTGGCGAAAGAATAGTGAAATGTTCCATTTTTCAGTTCTCGGAGAACAAACAATGAGATATTTATTCAAGGTTTATTTACTGGAGCGTTGAAATCTATTATATACCCTTAAATACATGAAAATGATCTAGCATTATTTATTCCTTATTTTGATCAGAAAACCTCTCTTTGGTCTAGGGAGTAAACAACAACCACACTTATTCGTCTTATTTCCATGGTGACGCGGATGTATAACCCCCGGAGACGTCAATTCCCTTCCTGCACGTTCCATTGGAGGCGTATAGATGGCGCCACTGCAACTGCGCAATCTCATTTCGAAAGCGAAACTAAACCACGTCCCCGAAACACTGTTTTTTACTCGCTTTCCCCCCGCGGTGGATAACGAACTGGGCGAACGCGTGAACGGAAAACAAGGCGATTTTTTTACACGTGAATATAGAAGAGAGAAAGTGATATCACGTGGGGACCGAAGTACGGTGTGGACAGAAGCTCTCCCAAAGGCGGGTGAGTACAGCATGCTTTGGAAAACATTTAATTTATTGTCTGTCGATTATTATTAAAATCGAACTAACAAAATAGTAAATTTTTATTTTCAACCATTTATATCTTTGCAATCGCTCAAATGTTAAAATGTACCATATTACGGTGTCGGTTTTGTGGTTTATTTGAAGGGAGATTCACAGTTAAACATAAATAACAACAAACTGGTAACAATTGGAATAAAATTAAAGTAACAAATTGGTAATTTCATCCATTTGTATCTCGAGTTCAAAAATATTTCCTCAAATGATAGAATGTATCAACCTGCCTATTCGCTGCTCATTTAAGTGGAGGTTCATAATTAAAATAAAGAAAATAGCAACAAATTGGTGACAATTGGAAAAAAATAAAAATAATAAATTGGTAATTTCAGCTATTTGTATTTCAACAATCACGAGTTCAAAAATATACCTTATTACAGTGTTGGTTCGCGGTTTATTTAAACAGAGGTTCAGCATAAAACTGATAAAAATAACAAATTGGTAACAGCTATAACAAAATTAAATTTAAATAATAAATTGGTAATTTCAGCTATTTGTATTTCTCAACAATCAAGAGTTCAAAAATATTTCCTCAAATATTAGAATGTACCTTAACTGACAAAAATAACAAATTGAAAACATTTGGAACGAAATTTAAATAATAAATTGGTAATTTCAGTCATTTGTATTTCACCAATCACGAGTTCAAAAATATTTCCTCAAATATTAGAATGTACCTTATTACAGTGTCGGCTCGCGGTTTATTTAAACAGAGGTTCACCATAAAACTGACAAAAATTACAAATTGAAAACAGTTGGAACAAAATTTAAATAATAAATTGGTAATTTCAGCTATTTGTATTTCAACAATCACGAGTTCAAAAATATTTCCTCAAATATTAGAATGTACCTTATTACAGTGTCGGCTCGCGGTTTATTTAAACAGAGGTTCACCATAAAACTGACAAAAATTACAAATTGAAAACAGTTGGAACAAAATTTAAATAATAAATTGGTAACATCAGCTATTTGTATTTCAACAATCACGAGTTCAAAAATATTTCCTCAAATATTAGAATGAACCTTATTACAGTGTCTGTTCGCATTTTATTTAAACAGAGGTTCATCATAAAACTGACAAAAGTAATAAATTAGTACCAGTTGAAATAAATTTAAATAAGAAATTGGTAATTTCAGCTATTTGTATTTCAATAATCCCGAGTTCAAAAATATTTCCTCAAATATTAGAATGTACCTTATTACAGTGTCTGCTAGCGGTTTATTTAAACACGGGTTCACCATAAAACTGACAAAAATAACAAATTGGTAACAGTTGGAACAAAATTTAAATAATAAATTGGTAACATCAGCTATTTGTATTTCAACAATCACGAGTTCAAAAATATTTCCTCAAATATTAGAATGAACCTTATTACAGTGTCTGTTCGCATTTTATTTAAACAGAGGTTCATCATAAAACTGACAAAAATAACAAATTGGTAACAGTTGGAACAAAATTTAAATAATAAATTGGTAACATCAGCTATTTGTATTTCAACAATCACGAGTTCAAAAATATTTCCTCAAATATTAGAATGAACCTTATTACAGTGTCTGTTCGCATTTTATTTAAACAGAGGTTCATCATAAAACTGACAAAAATAACAAATTGGTAACAGTTGGAACAAAATTTAAATAATAAATTGGTAATTTCAGCCATATGTATTTCCACAATCACGAGTTCAAAAATATTTCCTTAAATGCTAGAATGTACCATATCACATTGTCGGCTTGTGGTTTTTTTAAGGAGGTTCACAATTCAATTAACAAGAATAACAACAAATTAGAACAAAATTAAATTGGTAAATTTATAATTTCAACCATTTGTATCTCAGCAATCCCGAGTTTAAAAATATCTTCTCAAATGTTAGAATTATCATATCACAGTGGCAGCTCGGGGTTAATTTATATGATGGTTTAAGAAGCAAATTTCGAAATTTAACTTGGAAAATATGATACAGCTTACAAGTTAAAATTATTTTTATTTTCAATATTTTATATTTTACTATGGAAAGTAATAAAACAATAATATTACTAACAATTAAGGTGAACATACGTCCTCAAAACTCAGGGACTGACACCAAATTTAGATCTTTTTTATTTTTGTCACCAAAATTACATCTTGAGAACGCGTAAAGTCCCTACACATTTCTCTTGAATCTAGTAAACCATTTAATTGCAGTTATTATCCAGTATTTTCAAACTTATAACAGTTTATTAGTATCATGAACAAAGTATGAAATACTTTAGATATATATTTTATTCATGTCTGTGAATCTTAAAACTAATAATTTCCAACCTGTTGCTAAAAATGTTTACCTTAACTATTAATGTCTGTAGAAATGCACTGACATGTAATACGTTTGCTTTTACTTTCCGATTATGCCATCAAAAAATATTAATACGTTTTGCTTATAGATGTCACCTTCCGAAATATGTACAATTTATCGCTGCCGTGTTAATAAATGGTAAAACGACCTTATGATAAAATTAATAAGCGATTCATCTACTACTAATATTGCAGTATAAAACAGACAATCAACTGAAGAAATATGTGTATATAACAATCATGGAAAAATTTGACTATATTTTATGAAAACATTTTAATCTAAATTAGTAAATCGGTATACTGAGAATTCATTATGTTCTTAAAGTTTTGATTATATTAACTGAGCTGCAGTTTAAGTTTACATTAAATACGGGAAAAATTTCAGGATTTCATATAATTACGAGAAAAATTTCAGGATGAGTCGCTCGTGAGAAATTGGAAACCTGGAGAATATACTGCAGTTATTTTGTTTATATTACAAACAAATATATTTTAAATGAAAGCAGTTTTGATTCTTAAGGAGCTTCATATTTAAGTAGCTTTTGTTTATATATTATTGGTAAAAAGTACAATAAATCTGCAATTTTAATTTTAATTATAACTAATTCAAGTTTGAGATATAATACTCAGAAACGGGGTAGAGAGGTTTTTTGTCATAATTAAGGAAAATTGAATATACTGACAGTTTCAATAAATATTCATATGTTTTTACAATATTGAATTAAGTAACTAGTCAAACTCATTTGAAAGAATATTAATCCAGTAAAGTTTAAAAGTAGGGATATAAATGTTAGTGTGTTATTGTGTTATGTTTAAAATATCATCATAAGATTATCATCAACATCATAAGATTATCATTTAAATTATTGTTATTTATTTTATTTATAATTTATTTTTGGATACTTTGAATATTATAATATAATCTTAAAAGGTTAAAAGTAGTTTTTTGCTGCTCTGTAGCACACATGTATATATTATTTTAAAACACGTATAGATATTATTTTAAAGCGGCTCGCATTTGAATAATTCTTTTTAAAGATAATACCCCGTGATCAAAAGGTTAAATCTTTAGGATGATATCTTTTCTTTTTTTTTAAATTTATGTCTGCTAAATGTTTTTATTATTTGAGTTTGAAAAAGAACACATCAAAATTTCTTACAAATAATTTAAAATTAAATCTGTTTTTCGATGTTTTTCAAGATAAGAAAAGAGGACATAGAAAATATGTTGTTCTATCACATGGTAAAATTTGCTTAAAAAATTCTTAACACATTGTATACGGGACACGTACTAGTACATTTTCTGACGACTGATACTTGAGCGAGGGTCACGTACTAGTACTGGTTAGATTAACAACATTGATTGTGGGTACAAAAATAACGGTAAATACAGGAAAACGAAGCCGAATGTTCTTGTCTATTACATAGATTCTTGAAAAGTTTAGACAAATAAAAACTAGTTTTTACATCAGTCGATGAGGAACCACATAAAGGGAAGTTTGATTAAAAAAAATCAATTTAGATTTAAAATTTACTATTTATTTATCCTTTCGAAAATATTATATATATGTGTATATATATATATATATATATATATATATATATATATATATATATATGTATATGTGTATATGTATATGTGTATGTATATGTGTATATGTATATGTGTATATGTATATGTGTATATGTATATATATATGTATATATGTATATATGTATGTATATATGTATATA
>CM063498.1:191526047-191563547 GCA_032207245.1 Pardosa pseudoannulata
TTTTCGGAACAAAGTAACATTTGATATTTTTGGTAGAATCCTGACATTATGAAAAGCCTTGCATGACAACATTTGAGTCAAAATGTAAAATGAGTTTTTGTTCTGAAAAAAAAATGAAGTAAAAACTACGCTTCAGTATCAAAAGACATTTTCAAATAATATAATTATTTTACTCCACTGAAACCTCCTTTCATTTATTTATTTATTTATTTATTTTGTGGGTGTGTGTGTATGGGGGGGGGTACAACTTTCAGTTTGACACAAAGATTTCAGTTTGATTGCTCATTTTTACATTTTTTTTTGATAAATACATTAAGAGACAACCTTCTAAATTTCGAATGAGAAATACCGAAAAGAAATGTACCTGAAATATTTTAAAAATACTAACTCAATACAAAAACTGTCAAACTGAAAAGCATTTAAAGATTAAAATAAGAGTGTATGAAAATCCAATGCAGTAAAAAAAGAAAATCCTGTTATTTATAAAATGACATTTGATAAAGAAGCGTATACTTAACTTTAAAAAATCATTTCGACATTTTGAGTCGAATTGGTCATTTTGAATTCCATTTGTCCCTTAACACTAGATATTTACAGATGTTGATCAGATACCTATTTTTACTGAAGGAAGCTAATTTGACTCATACAAGAAAAGGATAAAATAAATATCAATTGTAATAACTTTTTCAAATAAATTACAAAATTACCTTTGTGGATCAAATTTTTCTTGCAAAAAATGAATTTCATAAAATTATAAATATATATTACTTTACTTCACTGCACTGTTCACACGTGATGTATAAATCGAAATGTTTCTAGAATTGGGTAATAATGTAGCGGAGTAGCGAAAACAAGTGACAATGGCTCCCACATACACACAAATATTGTATGTGAGGAATGCCAAATGAGAAGAGAAACAAATCACGTGCGACTTGACTGTTGCCCAGGTCTGATAGGACCAATAAATATTATGTTATGCGATTAAATATTAAACCATTCTATGAGACAAATTGGCTCACAACCGTGAAAATATGTATACCACATTTGATAACACGAAATGAAGGGGTCTGCGGGAAAGAGGAATGAAAGTTTACATATATTTTATTACTTAACTAAAAACCAATGTATGTTTTTGAAAAGTGATATTAAAGTTTATATATATATATATATATATATATATATATATATATATATATATATATATATATATATATATATATATATATATATATATGTATATGTATATATGTATATGTATATGTATATATATATATATATACATATATATATATATATATATATATATATATATGTATATGTATATGTATATATATATATATATATATACATATATATATATATATATATATATAATATGTATATGTATATGTATATGTATATATATATATATATATATATATATATATATATATATATATATATATATATATATATGTATATGTATATGTATATGTATATATATATATATATATATATATATATATATATATATATATATATATATATATATATATATATATATATATATATATATATATATATTATATATATATATATATATATATATATAATATATATATATTATATATATATATATATATATATATATATATATATATATATATATATATATATATATATATATATATATATATATAGTGATCAAATTTTTAATGAGAAATTGTCTCGGTCCGTAGTAAAGCTTTAAAGATATTATATTATTTTTTATATGAATCTGTCTTTCATACTTAACTTACATATAACAGAGTTTTGTTTAAGACATGTAGCATAAACACTGTTCCCTATCAACTTGTAATACTTATATTACTATATAAAAAATTAATAAATGTATAAAATTTTATTTTGGGAGATTATAGAAGAGCTAATGTGAGGAGGAAGAAAATTATGTCTTACTAGACAGTGCTTTGTATATTCAAAGAAGGAAGTCACTTTAAAATATTTAGCACGTAGCATTTTTTTCCTGGAAATTTTCCTCTTCCTTCCAAAACATTTTAATCCATTGTTATACAACTTTGTACAACAAGTTTTTCTGCTAGACATGGATTATGCACAATAGCACGCTGTTTATATAATGGGTCAAAGAATGTACTCCAATATACTTCAAACTTTTGGAAAAGAGATAACGTAATTTTCAAAAGATTTTACTTTTTATCATTCAACATTTTCTTTATGCTTTGCATAACAGTTATAGCTTTGGTATTGTACATCTGTACCTTTTTCTTCTGCACTATACATTTCTTACTCTTCTAAGAAGTAAAGAGAGTATAGTAATCACAAAATATATCGGTGTTCATAAGAAAATACTCATATTCACCATGCTCAAAATCTGTTTTGACTTATCTAAGCGTTACGATTATACATGCTTACAAAATTTTGAAGCTTTAACACTAGAACGCCTTTTCGAGTTATTTCGACTCATATTCCAATATAAATTTATTTACATACGTACATTATATATATATATATATATGTAAGAAAAATTTTCAGGGGTTTTCAAAACTTAAATTAAGAGCTAAAAATTCCCGCGTCCTTTTGCATTCCCCTTTTTAACCCCTAACCTAAATTGACCACTGGGGCTACAGTTTCCGCCCTCAGAGAAGGGGCCTGACCAATTATAACTCTACATGGCCCTAGTGGACAATTTAGGAAATTTCCAAACAAAAAGGAGATACACTATGTCATTGGGAAGATATTTTTCTCACAGATGCTGACCCTTCAGTTTGTCCTGTCCCTATAATGAAGTGGGAACCCGTCTTCCAACGTTAACTTAATAAAGGTCTTAAGCTAAAACGTTGTCATTTTTATGGCCATGACTGAAACCACCGTCTCATTACACACACACACACACACACACACACACAGATATATATATGTAATATATCAAAATTATTTAACTTTAATATTTCCTTAAAAACCTCCTCTCTTCCATTCTAATTCCTTAAAATCTTTTTCCCAGCCTCCAAATGCCTTAATCAAAGGAGCGTTCTTTAATTAAAATTCTTTGGATCAATTTCTCAAAGCTTTCTATCCTATAGATGTAAATTTTCTGTCTATTCAACACGTTTCCCAGCTGTCGCCGGCAAATGGCTCCGCGTTTTTCCTGATCATACACTTAAATTCGATGAGTAAGTGGGAGAATTCTTTCTGTCTTCGCTCATGGATGCACGATAGGGATTTTTGTGTCTTTCTTTTGTCTGTCGTTGACTAGTAAAGATGTCCGTTTTAGCAGCTCTGAAATAAAGTTTTATTTAGACTTGTGCCGTTCTCTTCAGTGTTGGCAGACTACATTTTTATTACTGATAGTAGATTATTTCTCCTTGCCCAGTATCCTGAGCAAATAAAAACAATAGGGGCTACATAATTATTGTGACTAGAGGAAATAAGTATTTCACACACACACACACACACACACACACACACACACACACATATATATATATATATATATATATATATATATATATATATTTTATTTGTAGTGTGCCAAGTCTAAACAACATTGATTAAATTTGTAGAAATCTCTGGTAATAAGTAGAGAACGTCTCTATATAGTGGAGGTTATAAAGACCAACATTATTTATTATGCAGCCGAAAATCACGTCCATGACTTCCAGAAGCGGCACGTGCTCGATTCCCATTTTATGAATGCGCGCTTGGAAACCATTCGGTAAGATGTGGTCTTTCCCATGGGAAACGCTGTTCGTGCTTTTGCAAGGATTTCAGCCTCCCATCGACTTCTCTCTCTGCTCCAGCAGTGGTGCTTGGCCGTTTTCTCCCCTTCCCCATGCGGCACCTATGAGGAAACTATTTTTCGCGTGTTTCTTTTTTTCGCCCAGGAAATCGAACGATTTTTGTAGGAGGAAAGACGCGATTGGAGTGCGTCCAGTTTTTCCTTCTTGCCCGCAGAGTTGTCTGCAGTGGAGATTAAGACTGAGGGCTAGTCTTTCATTGTCAATTAGAGGAATTTATTGCAGAAAAATGACACTCCGTATATCAGTTTCGGATCGACATTGCTTTTGTAATGTTTTGGCATTGATATCCCTGATTATAATGTTGACTTGGGGGAAAGTTCGTGACCATGTAGTTTTAGAGAGGATAACAGGAAATAAATATTTATCGTTGGAGAACTTATTAAGTTAAGAAGCATATTAAATACAAATTATAAAATACTAAGGAAAATTCATGTTTTAGAGGAAAAAAGGACAACAACATAAGTATATTCAGTGCCGGTTTTGGTCTAGTAGTCGTCTATTTGCAAGACAGTGTTTGGTCACTCTGTTAATATTTGTCCTCTCCTATGTGTACACACAGACCCATGTATACCCACATACATTGGAAAGCATATGCATGAATTGTGTGTGTGTGTGGCTTATCCTCATGATCTGACAATAGTCAGATCAACTCCAAAAGGTTGTTGACAGTCAGAAAGTCAATGCAGATAAGGGGATCTGATAATAAATCTGCCCTGGTTAGTCCGACACAGTCGAGAATATGTTTTGGTGAGGCTGGATGGTTGCAGCATTTTGTACAGGTCGGGAAAATTTTTGTGCCGTGTTCGAAAGTTAAAGATTTCAGGTGGCCTGTTGAGAGTCTCCCCCTCTAGTCCTGCAGGTCGCCTCAAAGTGTGCTCATGAAGCCGGCGAGGGGGTGTTCCTGGGCGGAACGGGTGAAGTACGTCGGGAGAATTTTCTCCTGGTAGGGTCACCCAAGGCGTGAAGGCCGTTCCATTATGCTCAGCTAAGATCTGCAGGCGAAGAAGCAAAGACGGATTTCATCCCTTGGACTTGTCCAAGGGTGCTTCAGACTCAGGTCCAACTGAAGCCGCTTACACCCTCATATCTTCGCTGACGACATTGTACTTTGGAGCTCGGGCACAAACGTGACAGACATTGAAATGTTGCTCAACACCACTCTGGCATGAATTGTATACCACAAAAGAGCTTCACAATCACAGTGTATGTTAAGAACGAGAAGTGTTCAATATAAAATATGTAAAACAAATGAGAAGTGTGTGCCCGATAATTAGGCTCTGGAAAGTGGATTGGTTTGTTACGAGAACTGTGGTAAACATTTTGCTATTGTAAAGCTAATTAATTGGTGCTCATTGAATACAATTCGAAAAGGTTGCAAATATGTATGCCTACAGGGAGATTAAAACTTATACCTTCGAAAGACAACGACTTATTTGTTTGGAAATCTTCTGGGGATTCATCTTCCATGTATGGAGCTGCTACACCTTATTAATTTATTAACTTTCATTTTAACTACTAAGTTTATGGTAAACACAGAGTATACGGTGTTTGCATGAGAGAAATATGGATCAAATGATAGGTAAAGATAAGTCAACCTACATGCTCCGAATTAAAAGTTGTATTCATCTACGCTGTGAAAGATTTTGGTGACGGTACACTAGTTTTATATCAAAGTTTCTTGAAGTACTCACGGTGTTTTAATTTGCCGCTTCCACTAAATAGTATACAATGTGAGAACCACCTTTCAGCAGAATACTGCTTTGAGCTACCAAATAGTTGCTAATATTAACTGTTTATGTTAACTAAGTAGAACTGAAAGAGCTAAATCCCAAAGTGCATATCGCAAAACTGGAGAAAAGAAAACTTCCATCTGCTGGCAATATTACTAGGGTTTTAGTGTGATTAACTTCAAATTTATTTGCTGTGAAGACAATGTTTAGTTTTATTTCCCGACAACTATGCCTTTCGAGGCAAATATGGACCAAACTTTATAATCAACTCCAACTGGGATCGTGACCCATAGTTTGTAAACACTACTCTATGGCATTCTCCGTAAACTGTCAAACGGTGGCCAAGTGGTATGTTCTGTACCCGAGATCGTAGAATATGATTCTAAAAGATAATCACAACTACTTGGAGTCGGTTTTAAATGGTAGGACCCCACAGTCCTTGCACACGTATAGTTTGGTTTGGTTTTTGTTTGGAATCCTACGGTCTACTCTTTGCAACACGAGGGCTAATGAGACCAGTACCTACAGCTTAAAGCCGATGCATACGTATAGAAACTGACGTGAATGCAGAACCAGAGTTGGTTGATTTAAATTCTTGGATTTTTTTTAAAATAATCAAAATCAAATCAAGAATTTTTTCACAATTTGAATTTTTCCTGATTTTTAAAATCAGTCTGAATTGAGTTATTAACAGAGTTTCTAAAAAATTTTATTTAAAAGTTTTAAGTTTCTAAAATGATAAAAATCGGATGTTTTTGATTTGAAACACCCTTTGGGATTTAAATATAATTTTTTTTTGTTTTAAAAATTGCTGTTAGAAATTAACTATTAAAAATTAAATTATTTAAGCTAGAATTATTTTTTTTATGATTAATGATAAAGTTTTCGTTATCCTATTTATTTTCTTATAATGTGCTCAATATTAACAACATATTGGTGAAATATAATTTTTGTTACCATTCGTCAACAATCAGACCTACTGTTTACATTTTTTTTCATTTTTACAGTATATGTAATTACTAATCAAACCAGTTTGTAATGCACTAGATTTAAATAAAAGCAAAAACAAGTATAAGTGAAAACATTATTGATTTTATTTCAGATTCAAAAAGAAAATGTTGAGACTTCTTATTAACTTCAGAAACTTAAAATTTCTTTTACATATATCCTAAGGTATGAGTTACTGTGAACTCTAATGTTGCTGGTGGAGCCCTCTATTTATTAATAAAAAAAGTGTGAAAAATTCATGATTTAAATTTGATTATTTAAAAAAAACCTAGTGATTTTAAACAACCAATTCTGGTTCTGAATGTACATTAGGATACTATCTTTGTCACAATCTTTGAGACCCTTTTTATCGGGCCCCAGGTTGGACGCCAATTGGTGACCAAGAGATTTTAAATAACGACTAACTTCGTCTGACCCAAATAATATATTTCAAATCTACTGAGCCATAAAAACAAACAGTTAGGTTCAAAACAGTTAAAACATAAAGCAATTAATCAGCCCAAATAATGACGATGCTACATCTCTGATAGCTGGAGTCTGACTGACTGTTTTAGCCTATATCCGCTAAAGGGCTAAACTTCTATTTGTTACGAACTTTAAAGCAGGGATGGACAAACATTTTCGGCCGCGGGCCAAAAATAGAAAGAAAATAATTTTGGAGGGCCAAGATAATTTTTTCTAAAATTTTAAAAACAATATATAAGTACCTAACAGTTTAAATGCGTTAATGAGATGAATGAAATTACGATTTCATTTTTAAAAGTTCCTTATACTGAAGTTCGAAGTGAGATGTACTGATTTTAAGGAAGGATGCTAAACGCTCATCTGTCAGTCTACTTCTGAAATTATTCTCTCTATGGTTCAAAGTTGAAAGCACTTGTTCACATATAAGAAGCAAATATACCGCTGATCTTCTGGGCGTGAGATAATAAATTTGGGATATAATATTTAAGCAAAGTAGAAAAGGAGATGGATATATAATGTATAAATATATATTTCTTTTAATTTGCCTCGGACCGGCAACTTAAAATTCTATCCGCCGGCCGGATAAAACCTTCCGGCGGGCTGGAGTTTGCCCATCCCTGCTCTTAAGTGTCAATACAAAGGATGTTGTTTTAAAAAATAAATAATTTAATCGAACTATGCTCTGAAACAGATGAAGAAAATTCTGAGAGTGAGGAGGGTATATATGATCTAATGGACACTGATCTATTGGATACGGATAAAGTGGAAGAGAAAATTGAAAACACGCGGAGGGGATGAAGAAAAGAATGAGGTTATCCTCCAGTTCTAAAAACGAATATAAAGAAAATTTTGTATTATTTATAACCAGCTGGAAAAGAATGTAATGTTTATTTAAAAAGCGGTCATTTGACCGCTATCGGTAGAAATTGATATAAATAAAATATCGGTAGGTTTAGTTTTAAAAAGCCATTTGTATTTTTGGATTTTAAAAAACTCCGATTACAGGTAAAATACAACATACACTTTA
Source organism: Pardosa pseudoannulata (assembly GCA_032207245.1). NCBI lineage: Eukaryota > Metazoa > Arthropoda > Arachnida > Araneae > Lycosidae > Pardosa > Pardosa pseudoannulata. The sequence continues at coordinate 191,534,072 of CM063498.1, forward strand.
TTGTACAGAGCTTAAACCAAGCAAAAAAGAACAAAAACAAAAACCCAGTCACAGCGCATCTTTACCTATATTTCAAATGTTTTAATTTGTAAATAATTAATGCTAGTCAGTTTTTGTACCCACTATTTGGTAAATACAGGGTTCATTTACAGCTTATTGTACTTGTTTCGCATTTTTTATGAAATAAAATATAAATTACGTCTGTCTTATTTAATACTATCCATTGTTAGTTTTTGAGCAAGAGTTATGTATTTATTACTCTAAGTTTGGGGTCTGGATATTACTGAGATGCCTCGAGTTGAGCAAGTCGATAAGTTTAAAATTTACTGTCATTGAGTATGTATGTTTATACATATAAAGGTGACACCTTTAGAGATACATTCCTCTTTTATCCCTCGGCATTTAGCCGAACGATGACCGAATGGTTAGGGTGCTGGCCTTCGGAACCGGAGTTCGTGGGTTCGAATCCCACAATGGCATGGATGTTCTAAGCCGTTCGTAATCGGCTAAGAAGTAGGCCCCGGTCTCATTAGCCTTCGTGTAAAAAGTAGACCGCAGTGCTCCAAAACCAAAACCAAACCAAAAAACCGGATGTGTAGGACGCTGCTGCTCTTCGGTGCGGACCTCATGGGGTTGATTTTCACGACTAGTATAGATATTAGTAGCTGGTGGAAATGGGCTTTAACCGCTTCCCTTACAATTTCTTTTTTGAAAAAAATTGCAAAAAATCATCACATTTTTAAAAGTTTTATTATTAAATACAAGGAAGTGAAACAAAACAAAATATGTAGGTTTTAAGTTGAATTTTTAATTTTTTACAGGTGTAAAAGCATTTAATTTTAATATTAGTTTACTATCCCGAGTTATCTCGGGCAAATGGGAAAAAGTTAAATATTAGTCTTTATATGATAGTTTTTGAAACAAGGGACAACACAAAGTGATACCTGACGTTCTGTACACTGGTGTCTTGTCTCTTTTCTTATTGGCTTACCTCTGAAATCTGTTTTACAGGAACACAGAGTATACTGTCTCGTTGGATTTCATTTATTTTGTTGCAGAAATAACATTTGGAAAATGACTTAAGGTTAACCTGATTGTTAAAGGACTAATATAGTCTTTCTGATGTGGCAGAAAACTATTCACGATGATTTTCTGAAATTAGTCTTTATAATCTGTGAAAAACACGAGACCAGTCCGGCCACAAGAACCGCAAAACTAACAAAACTTGGCAAACAACCAATGAAAGCTGAATATTTCCTGTCATTTACTCCTCTAGGACGAGTAAAACCGTGATAAAACAAACGTACTGACAAATTCTGCTGCGCCCGAGTTTTCTCGGGATAATAATTAACTGCAATATATACAAGCCCGTCATAACTCGGGATAATCAGGCAAATGGTTAAGCAATAGATCCTGTTTTCATCAGCGTGCGTGTAGTAAAACACTAGACAATAAAGCCCAAATCAAGCTATCCATCGGCATTTAGCTAAACTATGACGGAATGGGTAGGAAGCTGCTTTTCCAGTCGGCGTTTATAGCTTCGAATCCCATTACTGGTATGGATATTAGCAACAGTTCGCAATAGCTTTAAGCAGTAGTTCCCGGTTCTTAAGTAGCAACACAGTAGATGGTAGCGCTCCAAACCAAATCAAGCCGTTAGCGTGAGGAGGAAATCGCGTATCGCATCCCAAGACAGCGGCGATATCAAGGAAAAAGCCAAGCCCGCTGCCTTTTTTAACGAAAACGGTACTTTTCCCTGTTGCTTCACCGGTGATGTGGAACCACCCACTGTGGCGCATCTTTGTCGATAAACATCTCGGATTACGGGAGGAAACGGCCCCAAAGAACCGAATCGAAAGTCGACAAGCTGTTGGTGGAACAAAACGGGTCCGCAATGACGGGAAACGACAGGCAGATAGCAGATGCTAATTCTTATCGAAACCCTATTTAAACTTGATCGAACTCTCCACTTCAACTTTAAATCTTTAGATATTGCAGATGCGTTTTCTTGTGCTTTATCTTGATGGAAAATATATAAACTCATTTGGATTTTTAGAACGAAGGTCTTCATGTTGTATGCACTCATATTAAGATTAATAACTTTTTACATAATAATACTGTTGTTCACCTGTAGGTTAATCTTTTGAGATTTGACCTTCAAACTTAATGCAAAGGGTAGGATTAGAGCTTTGCATTCGTGATTTTAAAGACAATAAAAAGTAGCATTCTATCCATAAAGTCATGTTTCTCTCGTTCTAAACCCTTTCTATCCGAACGATGGTCGAATGGGTGAAGAGCTGCTCTTCAGTACCAAGTTCAAGGGTTAGAATCTCACTGTTAGTGTAACAATACACTGTTCTGGTGCGTTATGCTAGCTTGGGGCTTGCCTGCCTACTTTACTAGGGCAGTTATGTTCGAAGATCGTCTCTGGGATGCATACCTAAATAATTTCCTCCAAAGCTTAGACGGACAACACAGCCGAACACTGGCCGATTGGTTAGCGCGCTGATCGTCGGTACCGGAGTTCGTAAGTTTGAATCCCACTATGGCATGGATGTTCGTAGCCGTTCGGAATCGGTTTTAAGCATTAGGTCCCGGTCTCATTAGCCCTCGTGTGCAAAACAGTAGACCGTATAGCTCCAAACCAAACCAAACCTAGACGGACAACACAAATTTATTTACAAAAATTGGCGAGAAATTAAATCAAAATGATATATTTCTGAGTCGCGAAGCCTGTATAAATCAGAAAGGATTAACCGAGCGTTTCATATCCAAAATCACATTATGTCTCTGCAAAACAGAGAGATGCCTCCAAGTCGGAGACCCGAATCCAACTGCCCTCTCTTGCAGATCTTCTCTCCTTTCTTCGGGTGTGGGGAGGGAGCACCTGATCTCTTCCGAAAAGAGAAGTCCTCCCTTCCAGATGTACTGCCGGCCTGCAATAACACAAATAAGCGACACATCCGAAAAGCCTTATCAGCCCCCCTTAGCCAGCCGACTCATATTTCCCCGAGGAAAGCCGGGTGAAAGGGGTCAATGGAGGGCGATTTTGCAGATATCAAGAAAGGCACACATATGCTGAACACTGGTGGTGGGGTCCAAATTACTTACAGTTAGTAAGGATGTTCGTAGCCGTTTGGAATCGGCTTTAACCCTTAATTTGACAAGATGTCTTTTCAAATATTTTTTTAATTTCTGTTATTTTCCCATGTCTGTATAAACATTAGGATCTCTGCAAAATAAACAAAAAATATATCATTTTCCATTTTTGAAATAATTAATGTCCGCTGTGGCGGACACTGACAATTGTGTTATATAGTAGTTATAAATATACATGTCCGGTGTAGCGGCCAGGCTTAGACAAATTAAGGGTTAATGCCAGAAGTTCGAATGGGCAGGACACCTAGTAACATTTGATTACAAACGAGCCACAAAACAAATCTTTATAGCTAAAAAAGGACAGGGGGAATAAGTAGATTAACTGCCTGAAAAAGGAATGAAAACTACTGTAACAAATATATGTCACAGATTGGAAAACCGTAGCCAAGAACAGGATGGCTTGGCTACGGTTCTAAGGAAGAGTGGAGTTGTCGCTCCAGTGCAGGATATTATAACACAAGGACTTATTAAACCCGGACATACTGCTTAATGTCAATTCTGAAAGGATATGAGAATATACATGTCCGGTGTAGCGGCCAGACTTAGCCAAATTAAGGGTTAAGCTATAGGTCCCAGTGCCGTTAGCCCTCGTATAGCAAAACAGTAGACCTTAGTACTCCAAACCAATCTAACCCCTTTCAAATTTTAAAAGTTTCTAATCTATTTTGAAACTAAAAACTGATTTATACAACATTTTTATAGATACTTCGTGGTATTACAATCAAATTCGTAGCATTACAATAAATCTGTAGTGTTTACTAGACCAGAATTACTTCTTACTAAAAGTTCAGAACGTTCTTTGACATGAAAACAAGATTCGGACACTCAAAATTGTGTTTTATAATGCCAGCCAGTCCCAAATCTAGTAGGTGTGCATAAAATTATTAACCGGCCAAAATTATCTGGTGGCCGATGGAATAAAAACTAAAAGATCCTAATTAAAACTTTTATTGAAAAGACGATTTTACTGAAAGTATTTACTGAGATCTATTGTTTTATCGTACTTTTCGCGTTATATACTTATTGTCATAAATTTATTGTTTCATCAATACTTATATATTTTGCTATTTAAGAAATATAGATTTACAATATATTAATTCACTTCAAAAGGAATATTTATTTAAAATTTCAGAAATGGAAATAGTTAGAAAATAGAAAATCTAAACGTAATCTAAACATAATTAGAAAATCTAAATAGATTGGTAAATGGTAAAATGTAAGTTATGATGCTTAATTTTGATATCAAATTTTAGTGTCTTCCTAACGCTTTAGGTAGAATTTATAGCAAAAGAAAAATAATCGTGAAAAATGTAGGATGTTATTGAAACTGTCAAACAAAAAAGTAAGAAAAGTGCAGTTTATAGAAGCATATTGTTACTTATGTTTGATTGTATATATATTTTAATAAACTTACAATAAATATGTGATGCATATTTTCAAAAATTTTTTTGATTTCTAATCGTATGTAGCACTCCTATAAACATGATAGTAAGCTTGTAGGGATTGAGCTACGTTATAGGAATCTACTAGGTTCGGTTCAGTTCGGTTTCGTTTGGAGTGCTACGGTCTACATATTTGCAACACAAGGGCTAATGAGACCGGGACCTACAGATTAAAGCCGATTTCGAACGGCTACGAACATCCATGCCACAGTGGGATTCGAACCCACGAACTCCTGTACTGAAGGCCAGCACCTTAACCAATCGGCCATAGTCCGGCTTGGTTCGGTTTGGAGCACTACGGTCTATATTTTGCAACACGAGGGTTAATGAGACCAGGACCTACTGCTTAAAGCAGATTCCGAAGGGCTACAAACATCCATGACACAGCAATTCGAACCCACGAACTCTGGTACCGCAGACCAGCGCTCTAACCTTTCGACCATCGTTTGGCATGAATCTACTAGGATTCTATTTCGACAGGGGATTACCAAATATCAATCGCTCTGATCTAATAGCTCAGAACTGGCTTTGATGCCAGTTATTTACTTATCATTTATTTATATTTAAAATGTAATCTAATATAAACAGATTAGGCATTCTCAAAATTTTTTTATAGCATTAGCCCGTTTAAAATGCATATACCTTGTGGATTTGGTTTGATAACTGGCAGGGTCACCTACCTTGACGTTGGTAATTCCACGCCACAGAATATCATCAAGTTTTATCAATAAGAGGAGGATTTTGCTTCTGATTTCGCCCCTCTCTCCCACATCCAAGCACCCCATCGATGGAACAGTTAGACCCACAAATATATCCCAAATATTCTCTGAGCATAAAGGGAGATGCTTCGGACGTTTGCAAGCATCCCGGGATTTTACCTCACATACTAACCACTACGCCATCTCGTGCTCTCCTTCTGGTATTTAGTTGATGGCCGAATGAATGACACCACTCTTTGGTACTGTAATTCATAGGTTCGAATACCAGTGTTGGCGTGGATGTTCGAATCCGTTTGGAATTGGTTTTAAGCAGTAGGTCTCGGTCTCATAAGCCCTAATGTTGCAAAACAGTTGAACTTTGGTCCCAACCAATCCTCTGTTATTTATGTTCATTTACATATTAAATGTACAGTAAAAATAAAATACCAATGTTATACTTTACTAACAAGCTCTAACTATAGTGTATTTTTAAATGATATGTTTTGAACATTTAGTTTAAGAATAGGGGAATGACACAGTTTTGAAGCCAAATTATGCATAAGACTAAAACCGAGAAATACCGGATATGTTGCATCTACATTTCTTAGTCCATGGAATGCAAATAAACTTAATATGAACTGCGAAACGCTACTATACTATTCGAATCTAAAATGTTCAGTTCTGAAGTTTCGAAATTCTGCTAGAATTTGGCATTTGCATCATTCTGAAATAACTTTGTATTCATTAAAGAGATACTTTGTTTAAAACCCGCGTTTGAGAAATTGCCAGTAGCGCTTAAAACCAACCAGCCGTAAAATGATTTTTTTAATTTCCTTGCTTGTTTGTGGAAGCAGACAAGATGTTATTTTGTTTAAAATTTGTAGCTGTTTCCCTTTTCCTTAATTAATTTTATCCAGCAAGTTTTTTGCTGTAACCTGGAAAATGTGTTTGATGCATAGGTATGTATTATATTCTTAAAGGGAATTTGGATGCGAAAATTCTAACCCAAATATAGTAAAGCAAAGTTTATATATCGTTTACATTTATACGTTTCGTCATGAATATAAATTTTAAAGAGCGTCAGCATAATAATTAGTAATATTGCCATAAAAAATGAGCAAAAAGTGGTCATTCTTATTATGCGAAGCAAAACGAAACTATACGTATTTCATATTTGCAAAATTTTACGGATTATACATAGAATTTGTGATTTTTGGTTTAATTTTACGGACTTATGAATATAACTTTTAGAGAGCGTCAACAGAATAATTAGTAATATTGCCTTAAAAAAATGAGCAAAAAATGGTCTTGCTTATTAAGCGAAGCAAAACGGAACTATACATATTTCATATTTGACAAATTTTACGGATTATACATAGAATTTGTGGTTTTTGGTTTAATTTTACGGACTTATGAATAGACCGAGAATTTTTAGTACCATTTTCAAGTATTTATAATAATTTTACATTTTCCATCATTTTTTTTTTTTCAAACTTGACAGCAAAATTGTCATAATTCGATTATTTGGAATTTTCAATTTTTCTAAACGAGGCATTTCCCAACAATCTAGGTTAATCGAGTCTACTGCATTTAAAAATGCAATCATAAAACTTGAATCATGAAGCCTCTAACCGATTAAAACCTGTGATACAAAGGAATCTTATAAGACAACTTTTTCATTCGTTTATTTGAGACAAAAATTACGGAAAAATTTCTACAAAAACTTTTTCCCTTTTATTATTACACGAAACGATTTTTTTCTAACTATAATATTCGAAACGTGATTCCGTATCAAAGCTTAATGATCATTTGAAAAGTTAGGTCTCTTGATACTTTCGTAGATGACATTTGCGTTTCCTAAATAGGGAATCGAATAGCCTAGATTAAATTACACCCATATATAATAAGAATAACCTTTTTTACTAATAGCTTTTATCTTAAATATGCCAGTGGATCACGTTAGTTATACAGGATTATTTGTTAGTGTTCATTCGTATTGATTAATCTTTTTGTTCACTTTCTATGTGAAATTTCAAAAGAAAATAATTTTGTAAACTGTTATATTTATCCCTTTCTAAGGTCGTAGTAAATGTACTTATAGCCAAAGTTACTAGTTTTAAATGTATGTTACTCCCTCTCTTTAAGTATGCCATTCCAACATAACTTAAATAAAATATTAATATAAATTTCACAGTTGAATATTAAATTCCTTATAATGCTTTTTGTCATCTTAATTTTTTCGACATAGGCTAATAAGTCACACAAACACAATTATTGAATATTCGCTATTGTTTTCATTTACTCTACGGGAAAGAAACAATAATTCAGAATTCCAAGGTCTTATCACATGTCAGCCCATACGCGTTGAAAAAGCAGCGCACTCATTTCTTTTCCAGATGAAGAATGCGTTAATTTCTCGTGTGATAGCAAAAGGTTTTTAACCTAATAAAAGCCTTACTGCGCACCAAACTGAATCAAATTAAATTTAATGAAAATCTTTCGCTATTGCATGAGAAATACGTCCATTCATCATTAAGAAATGAAATCGTAAACTGAATCCGTTGCTTTTTCAACGCGTATAAGTTGCTGCGTGATAATTCCTTTACTCTCCGTGTACCAGGATAGTCCGTCTCTCACATGCAGCTATTTTTTATTTTCTTATTAATTCTTAGATTGATTCAGAAATCATGTTTTATAAAAGATAGTCTCCATTCAGTCTTGAATCAGTTTTGAGCAAAATAACTTTAGAAAAGATTTCTGTTGACGTTGGAAGGATAATTACAGTGAAGAAATGTTAAGTTTCAGGAAGAAAACATTGTACTATTTTGTTCTTTCATTATTTAATTAAACATTTTAATATTCTTAATTAATAAGTCTTTGATAAATTGTGCTACTTGAATTGAACTTAATTATAATGAAGTATTTGGCTTTTGTGGCCCTCGTAAACTTAGTCCTTGATTTAGACCGTATTAGTATCAGTTTTACGAGCTTGTTAGGCGTTAATGCAGCATTCGTGCATATACAAGGCAATAGTGCGATTGGATTTCCTGGGCCGAGTCCTCTAATCCAGAGATTTCTTACAGTAAGCAGAGAAATTGACAACTAGCAGAGCATAAAACAACTAAAAGATGAAAGATGAGGATAAGAAGGTGGATTTGTGATTCCATAACACAAAAACTAAAGAGTAGAAAGCTTAGGGATATAAAACACAAATATATATATATATATATATATATATATATATATATATATATAACAGAGATATAAAATTTTACACGTTATAAAATTTAAAATTTTAATAATAATGTCGGGCATGTCAAAGGTGGTGATGCAACTGGACCATATGGGCCGAGCCCATCAATCCAGAGGCTTCTGTCAGTGAGCACAAAATTGACAAAGAGCAATTGTCGTGCATATGTAACTCATGCAAAGAGATAATATCAGAAAAAAAGATAATTGAGGTAGTTACTTCTTAAAAGACGAATGTAACAGGGATTTCATTAAAATTCGACTTTCTTGTATAAAGATGCCCTTATAACGTAAGATTAAGAGTGGCTGTCTCTATGTATCTCTTATGCAATAAAATGTTTAAGATTGCGGTAATAAAAATTATCTAAAAGTATTTAAAACGACCGAGAACCGAATTTGATGCAAGGTTTTTTTTTGACAATACAGTTACTTATAATATGAAATTTCTGTTTAGTACGCCATCCAGTTGAAGAATTGTGTCCAAATTTTGGTACAAATCTACAATTTAGGTGCAAAAACAACCACATGACACGTTTCAGTACCTTAAAAATTACAGCTTGCACGCATACATCAGGAAAAATGATTTTTGATAGCATTACATTATAATGGGAACATATGTTATTTTATCAATGCAGTCGTAATTATTATTTTTGGAATAGTAATTTTATTTTATTTAATATTAAATCGTAATTTTAAAAAATAGTTTGGGGGTTAAATATTGATATCTTGCATTTCAGCATACTGTCTATTTTTAAAATTATAAACCAAGTCTATATTTAAAATTATAAACTACAAGACATTGAAGTTTTAGGTAGGTCTCAATGTTGACCTACGTAAAACTTCAATGCCTTGTAGAGAAGATTCTAACACTCTAAACACTTAATAATTATTAACTTTGGAATGGTAATTTCCTAGATTTAAAGAGTAAATCACCATTGTACAAAATAAAAAGTTATTGACAATACTTTATAACCATAACTTACTTTTCTTGATCCTTCAAGACCTTCAAGAAGATAGGGCAACTGGATTGCCAAGGCCTAACCCTCAAATACAGAGATTTCTTAGAGTAAGCAGTGAAATTGACAACGAGCAGAGCATAAACAAGTAAAAGATAAAAGAGGATAGGATGGTGGATTCGTGAGTTCGTAACACAGTAACTAAAGAGTAGAGAGTTTAGGGATAGAAAAAACACAAAAATATTTTTTGGCCAGGGACATCAGAACAGCATTGAAAATAAAAATTTGATGTAGAGTAAAAAAAGTTTAAAAATTAGAAAATGAAATAAATAGCTTCGAAATAAAATAAAATAACTAATTTAAGTGAAAATAACAATTTAAATAATAGATAGAATGTTTGTCATCGCGGGGAATAGAACCATCGACCTGGCGATAACGAGAGAGTTACTTTTCTTGATATTGCCTCATCCTTTTTTTTAATTATAAACTTTATATAAATGGTGGTTCATGATTCATGGGGAAAATCAGATGGGAGAGTTTATTCCAAGAATTTTGTTGTTCTCAAAACAAAATAATTGTCCAAGACAGTTTATGGAATCCATCCCAATTAAAACTTAACAAAATTTAATACTTAACTAAAACACATATATAAAAATTCCGCATATATTAACGACTATGAAATTGAACATTTTTTCACACATCATTTCTGTTCTATTTTCAAGTGTCAAGAAGAAATGATTACACCCCAACGCTAGAGTGTCACTTACAAAAAACAACGAAACAATATATTGAATGTTCTATGTATTGAAAAGAGAAATTCAATATATTGTTGAGAAACAGCAATTAACCCTTTTGTGGGCCATGAGAAGATTACTTCCTACAAGATCTTACAAAATACACCTGTGAGAAGAGCAAAACCCATTATAATATATTGATATTGTTATTGAAACGACGGGAAGACTGATTCCCGCTTCGGTTTTGCTCTGTCTTCAATTGTTCGATCGATTGAATAAAATTAGCAGCTCTGTTTTGAAAGTTTAAACACGTGGAGTGAGAAATAAATGGCCCACGAAAGGGTTAAACAGAAAGTGTGATATTAGTGTCTATTAATTTTAGAATAATAATTTCACAAACGTAATTCCTAGAACAAATTAAAATTGTTGGGCCAAGAGTAATTAGAAATTTCGACAAAATTTACATTTCCCAATTTTGTTAAGAGCTATTTTTGCAATTATAAACTGTAGAATTATCGAGTCTGTTCTTAAATTTAATTACATTGAAGAAGAGGGAATAGGGAAAAAAAAAATCTCTTCCAGACTAGACACCGGACTCCGAAGATTTTTCATGGGTGGATGCCCAAAAAGCCTTGTTATTTTCAATGTCATTTATTTTAAGCATTTTAACGCGCCCATCAGCTAACTGATTTGGTTAACTATTACACAGGCGCCAGCGGTTTTTTTCTTCAAATTTTATTTTTTCGAATTCCACCTCGTTTAGTTCATCTTTCGAGATGCGGCGAAAGTAAAAAGCCAGAGCATTCGGCGTGACCTTGCACGAGTTTGTACGTGGGATTGCTTCCGTATTGGAATTGGTTTGTGGGCGAGGAAGAAAAGATTGGCAATGCATTGATGGCCATTCACACCCTGCGTGGGAGAGATAAATGAGTTTTATTCTACTTTTTCTTTTTTTTTCCTCCACGGCAAAGAGAGCCTGGTTAATAAAAACAACAATTTGTAATGGATTGCCAATTAGCGAGAGCTTATTAACACATTCCCATAAGAATACTTTTTCCAAACGCTTTATATAAATCACGGAATTTTCTTTTTATCTAAAGCTATTTTAACGAATGTATATTAAAACTTCAATAATTATTTTTGTAATCATTATACTTTATTGTACTTTTAAGGAATTACACAAAAGTATTAGTAACAGGTTTCATTGTTAAAATTGTTAAACAACATGAAAATAATTGTTTACATTGTGCTAGAATATTTCATAGAATTTGCATATAGATCATATTTTCTTCTTGCCTATATGCTTTACAAACTATACGTGGGAATTCTTGGGAGATATTTTTATATTTTCTTCCGAATTTAACGTCTCTAGCCAACGGTAGCCGAATGCAGATGGTTTAACATAGCTATTAAAAAACTATTGAATACAGTGTTGGAAATATTTCCAACCACTCCTTTTTTCACTGTAACCGAAAACTGGGCTCGAAGCTCCAACGTCCTGCTTGTTGTAATTTCAATTTCTTTGTATGTTGAGTTTAACTCTGTGTTTGGCTCTGTGAGCGATGCATACATGAAAAGGTTGTCTTGTTTGACAAAAACGTTCTTGGCCGTGGTAAAAGCACCACGGAAGCTAAAATTGGAAAACTATGTATTACTACTAATGTAAATAATGTACATGATTTTAAAATTACTGTAATAAAGCTCTCCCATATAGATTACTTGGAATTGAAATATTTTTTCTACTTGGTGTCGAAATAGTTTTCAAATATTATTACTTGGAATAAAACTTGCTTACTTGAATTACTTGATTTACTTGGAATAATTAATATTTTTCTTCATACAATGACATCACTGCAATATAGTAATTGCTTTAAACAGTGAAGGTGACGTACATTTCCCCAGTAGATCCGCTGTAGCTCAGTCGGTAAATGCAAGTATCTCGTAACCGGATGGTTGCTGGTTGGGGATTCCACCGGTAAAAGATACTCCACGTAAAATAAGTTCAGTGTCGCAATGCCCTTAAGTTCACAAACGATACCTCTGGGGGTGGCAGGTGAAGCCTGGGTGTTTTTTGATTGGTCCTTGTTTCGTAATTACGAAAACCCATTTTGTTCGTGTAGTCCTAGGGACTAATGTTGGTCATCAAACCCTTAACAGAGTGGTCAACAAAATCCTTAGCGTTGTAAGGACTAATGCTTAACAGGTAAATGCCTATGCGTTAGTAATAAAAAAGTTCCGAGCAACGCACCTACACGATCTAGTAAATTCGTTCGTTAGTACCGCAAAAAGTTCCGTTAGTACTGAATTTAATATAAAATCAGTGCAATTTTTTATTGCTCGGGCAGGGAACATACGAGACCCAAACCATGGAATGACACCATTTTACAGATCATTCGTTAATACTTTGTTAATAAATTCAAAAATATCCTTAGTCTCACAAAAAAAACTGCAGTTATTTTACGCCCGGTACTAAAGAACATTATTATGGTACTAACCGGTACTAACAAAGTACTAATGAATGACATTTGCAGATTTACTGGATCGTGTACGTGTGCTGTGCACCGGTAATGTGGGTTGTTAGATGCATATATATCGGGTGATCCAAAATCAGGACAAACTTAATAATACTTACTTAATAAATAATTTGAAAACTAATAAAGATAAAAAGATGCGCTTTGTACCAAACGAATGGAAAAGAAGCCGGGTCTTGTGTGGCAAAGCAATAATCATTAGCCGTCAAGAGCAAAACAGTAGGCTTGACTGAAGAACAGGGTGCCCCCGGCAACTTGGCGCTAATGCTCTGAGCATGTTAGGATAACATTTTCTCCTGATTTCTCTATCCAAAGAATCTGTACCTATATTTTAATATATGTTATCGTTGTATCCATCTCTTCTTGTGAAACCCATTTATTATATATTAAATGCACGTAATGCCTAAAAATTTAGATATAATAAACCATTAGAGGTTCATTATGGCTAATATTTTTATAGTTTGGAGCTGTTGGCTTTGTAAGCTGTTAAGGGATTAATTGCCCATAAATGTAAATGCCCGCTTTCTCAGTGGTTTTGGTTAATTAAGAAAATGTATATAATTCTATTACAATGGCGCAATCTACATCAATTATATTCGCCCAAATAGCAAAGGGATACAACGTTGTTCGGATGAAATATCTCTGTGTTTCAGTAAATATCGCCAATAATTTCACCTAATTTGTCAAGGGGCAACTTATTCTTTAGTAGTACCAAATAGTACACTGTAGTGTTCCATACCAAACCAAAACAAACCGTACGATATAGAAGCACAATATAATGATATGGTTTACTAGAAATGGATCTTCACTAATAATGCTTTTCTTTATACGGGATTAATTATTCATAGATCTACCGCTTCAAACTATTCCGAAATGATAGATTAACTATCAGATCATTATTATGCATGTTTCATAACCTATTAGCTACATTTTACTTTTCATATGTAGTAAAAATAAAAATTATAAAATTATACAAAAAATTCTTTTAATAATCATAGTGATATTTTCTAATAATTCCCTTCCTAGATTAGTAACGGTTACTTTAGTAACGTCCACTGACCACTTAAGATAATGCGAATAGGGGGCTTGGAAAATTCTTAATGCGTTATTAAAATTAAGTACATTAACCACCTAATGCAGTTTTTTTCTTTTTTTTTTCTTTTTTTTTTTTTGGAAAAGGCCGGTCAAAAAAAATCCATTTTTTAGTGTAAAAAATACAATTTAGAATATATAAATGTACATATATATATATATATATATATATATATATATATACTTGAATAAGTAAGTGTTATAGCTTACAATCTCATGTAAATGATAGATATCAATAAAACGATTGTTTTTTTTCACATTATTTTCAATTCTCGATTACATTCGAGTGTGAAAAATTATAGCAACATAAAGTACAACGCCGCTCGAATTATCTGGAGTGTAAAAAGTTTGGCCAGTTTAGAGCGATCGAGTTAATTCGAGCGTGTACGTTAAAAGGTTAAAAATAATTAAACTTTTAAAATTCAAAGCTAATTTAGAGATTTCTGATAAGTTTTTCTTACAATAATAAATTAAAGTAAATTTTTTATAGTAACTCTCTATCTTTATTGTTCCATACTGCATATACTTTTATAGCCTATCTTGGTGTTGGGAGATTCTAGTCTAAAGATTAATCTCTTCCGAGATATAGAGCAAGAAAGTACTGAATACGGAGAGAACAAATCCGTCGAAACAATTTCCGGTGAATAACCACACTGTACAGTTTTATTTGTCTACTGCCACGTATTGTTCCTTTTCTTTCTTACCTGTTCATTAGAGGCTTCACTGTTACGAAATTCCCACATACAACAATCATCAGATATTGTTGACGATTTCATTACAACAGTAAAGCGATCCACACTATTCCATTTTCGTTCATAACAAGAACATTGAACTTTAACCAGGATTCGAATTCAAGCATACTTTTCGATAGGATGGTGGCACTAACCTGAATACAATGTGGGCACCAATTCGAATCAATCCACTGCCCTCGAATCCGTTTCTCAGAATTTAGTGCAGTAAATTAAGCAATCATAAATATTTTACTGGTTATACAATACAACGCTTATAACCCGCTTCGACATAGTTGTGACGAAATGTTTGTCTGGCAGTAAGGCTGTATTAAGGAAATTTTCGATAACGTCTTCGACACTATATAAATTTAACTTAAATATAGAAAAAGTCCAAATTTTTCGTAAAAATTCACCATTAAAACTAAAGCCATATTTTTCTGTTATAAACTTATACCTTTCCCGCCCGTCACAGCATGTGGTTGTCGACTAGTTTCTTTCTAGAGGGAAGTTAAATACCTGGGTGTATATCTTGATAGCCGTCAAACTTTAAAAACACAATAAATCATTTTATTCCTTATGTAATAATAGCCTAGTTATAGTCCGTCTGTCCAAATAATAACAATAATTTTCTACGATAATTTTCTAAACTTTTTTATGTCCCGAGTAAACTAAAATCAATATCCTATAAGGCGATTTCACGCAGCAGGGCAAATCTCAATTTATGACAAATCTGGCTTCAGTTTCAAACGGAAGTTTGTCTTTTGGCTGTTGTACACATGAAAATGAATGGGAAGGGCATTATAGTAGTTTTTGACGTTGCGACAAATTGCTCTATTGTGTCCTACTTGTCTAACAAATTACAACCATGGATATAAAGCTGTTGATCTTTGGACACTACTTCATGGGTGCTACTCACGGCGATCATCTACACCACTAGATTATCTAATGACGTCACTAGAAGTGCATTTTGGCACGTTGGGTTATGTCGAAGATGGAAGCTTTTGTTACTCTGGAGGAGATTTTCGTCATAATGACGTAGCCAGTCGAAAAAAATCGACTATTCCCATCGTTTAGATTCCTGAGAGTAGCAACCCATGGAACTTACTCTGAACGTTGCGAGTCGGTTCGAACGTTCGTTGTGACGTCACTGACGTCAGCTTGATAGTTTGCTCGCATAATGTCCGCAAGCTGACGTCAAAAGGACTTCCCAAAGAAGGTTCGAACCGAATCGCAACTTCCAGAGTAAGGGCCGGTCTTACCAAAGTCCTTTAAAGGCTAACAGCGTATAATCTCTGTTTAAACGGAAAATTGTGACCTACTTTTGGATGGCGTCATGGTTAATCGCGGTTAGCCGTCAAACGACTTTGGTGAGATCGGCCCTTAGCCTATGGGTGCTACCATATTAAGGTCAACATATATCAGTGATTTCTGCGTCATAATGATGTCAGAGAAATTTATGATACCTTATTACCATCTCTGGTGATTTCTGACGCCATTATGACTCTGAAGTCTTTAGTGACTTATGTCGAGCGTAATATGGTAGCAGTGTATATCGTAAAAAATCATCATACAGATAAGAAAATATTAAACTATCTGTACAATGAATTCTGTAATTTAACTACAGATTACAGATAGGCCCGTAACCTACTTCCTTGTTTACAGATCAGTCCGGTAGTGATGTAATATAACTATCCTTTAATCACTTAATATACTTGCCCGTCTCTCCTGCGGGCAATCAATTTCAATAGCTCATGTCTAAACGAGGTAACCTTTTCTGATCAAAGCTATAGATTTTATTGGAGAGATGTACGCAGGTATTGCTGATATACGAAAAAGTATCATTTTGTCTTGGAAGCTAATTAGAAATAAATGAATTGAGATTTAAGAACAGAAAAAAGTAGATTAAAATTATTGAACATTTAAACAATTAATTAAATCAATATCTTATACTGAAAATGTTTCGTTAACGCTTTTTAAAGATAAGCTCTATTATTTTATATTGCGCTTGAAATTTCTTTACATTTCCCTCAAGATTATATATATTTCTTACACGTAACACAGATTTTGTACTTTGCACTTCGAAAAATTACTTCAATATTTCTAGGTTATTTAATTTTTCCCCTACAAGTTTTTCTGTTTTTAAAATGTTTGCGATTATTTCCCCGTCGGTGTGCTTAATATTTAGAGATGGATGAAATTTTTAATAAGTAAAAAATAGGCTGGTTACACACTTAGTATTTTATTTTTGATGATGGCTCTAAAATTGAAATCAGTTAGCATAGTTTTGGTTTTCTAGTTCCAAAAACAGATATCAAATTGTAAGAGTAAATATCTCTTACCTGAAATTTTCCAGGTTCATAACGAGATCTCTATCTTGCCGTAGTGATTCCAAAAGATTCGTCTCTAAACAGTACTTTGGAATCAAAACTTGAGAATGTTTTTTAAATATTTATTCTTTAGACAGCACAATTCAATATAAAACTGAAAATATAGATAAAAGACACTAGACGGTAAACTTTCGGGGAAACTTCATTTTCATAAGCTCATAGACATATCACAAGATGTTTTTCAAAAACACTGCCATCAAAAACTGTTAACAAAAACTTACAGAACGAGAACTGGCTTGTTGCCACAAAGTACAAATAAATATACACATCATAATAAATATCGTTTTCAAAATCGTTCAGTTCACGGTGACAAAATAAAATTTAAATAATTCTTTTGCATAATAAACAGAGATTTATAAAGTGGATCTCACACAGTTTTTATTATATTTTTACTAAAAAATGTTGTGCAGATATTATCTATATTTAAATCTTGAATGATCACACATGCATACTTTATATGAGAAATAGCTTTGAACCTTGATATTTCGGAGAGCTCTTTGGAAACGCCTCTTTCACGACATGTCCTTTTTTCACGACATGTCCGACTGGGCGTTTCGAAAAACTGAAAATATAATTCCTCCAGAGATACTATAGCTATATAAACGAAATTCATGTTATATTACTCTTCATGTTATAATCATATATCATAGACATGTTTGTAGTGATTTTTTTTTCATGATATGTAGCAGGATATGAGCCAAGAGACAAGGTTTTTGCCTCCCCATAAAAAAAATGCCGCCTCCAAATTAGATAAAATAAAATAAAAACCAACATATACACCTAGGACTACAATAAAAATATGTATATAAAAACTAAAACGCTTTTTTCCATTATAAATTTGCTACACAAATGGTCTTGAGATATATATTTAGTTTGATTTGAGATGATACGTTCAACTTTTTTGCTGAATAAGGGATAATAAGGCCAAACACTTTCAGCTTAAAGCAATCCGAGTATTTGCGAACACCCATGAAGGCATTGGATCCCGAATTTACGTATCACTCCAAACCAAACCAACCCAAAATTAAGTTATTTACTAAAAATTTCGGTTATACTATATTTACAGAAAAATTCATGTAAATAGTAATACAAGTAAAGTACATTCTTATAAAAAATTCATGTATATATGCTCTGAAGTAAGGAGCATGTTCAGCCAGGGACTGTCCTAGCGTTTTTGCCGCCTTAGGCAATTTTCCAAAATGCCGCCTCCAAATTAGATAAAATAAAATAAAAATCCAGAGCAGAACTAAAAAAAAACTAATGTTAACCTGAAAAATAACATAGTTAAGACATAAATATTAGTACAGATTTTGCGCTTGACATGAGACAGTTTTGCCGCCCCTAATTTTTGCCTTTGCCAACAGTGGTTTGGGTTTGTCAGCAACTACGGTCAGCATACTGCCGATGAGCACTCGGAGGCTAATTAATTTAGCACTTACTGTTTTAACCCTTAAAAATTTCCGATCCCGCCTTTTATTTCAAAAAAGAAAAATAAAGAATTATCTTCTGCATTAAAGACTACCATCCTCTTCGGAATAAAAATTAATGTGCAGCACATTAATTTTTATTCTGAAGAGAATGTACTACATTATCCTAGCGTTTTAGCTGCGTTTTCCGAAATGCTGCCTCCAAAATAGATAAAATAAAATAAAAATCCACAAAAGAATTATAAAAAACTGATTTTAACCTGAGAAATAACATAATTAAGACATAAATATTAGTACGGATTTTGCGCTTGACATCAGGAAGTTTGTGGAATTTTGTCAAAATTATTGGGTTTGTACAATAAACATACAATAAAAAAAAAAACATACAGTTTAAAAAAATGTCCGAGATTTTATTTTAAAATAAAAAATGATTATCTTCTACATTAAATAATATTCTTCGGAATAAAATTAATGTAATTAATTTTTATTCTAAAAATGCACTACATTATAATGTTTTTTATGTGAAATGGAAAATGATAAAATAAAATAAAAATATCCACAAATAATTATAAAAAAACAGATTTTAATGAGAAATCTAATTGACATATTAGTACAGATTTGCTTGACATCAGAATTTTTACTTTTTGCCTTGCAATTATACTAAGTATAAAATAAGCACGCATAATTTTTCGTATACTGTTTTATTAGTAGCCCACACATAATTTAAAAATAAAAAAATGTTATCTTTAATTAAAATATTCTATTAATGTCGCACGTTAATTTTTATCTAAGAGATGCTACTAAATTATATATTTTTTTTTCTTTTAAATGCCGCCTCCAAAACAGATAAAATAAAATAAAAATCCACAAAAGAATTATAAAAAACTGATTTTAACCTGAAAAATAACATAATTAAGACATAAATATTAGTACAGATTTACTTAAAAAGTTTTCTAATTTTACCTTCGCCAACATTTTTGTCAGCAATAAAAGCATACTGACGTTGAGCACGCGGAGGTTAATTAATTTAGCACCTACTGTTTTAACCCTTAAAAATGCCAGAGCCTTTTTTTTAAGCAAAAATAAAGAATTCTCTTCTACACTCAATACTATATGGACTACATGGACTACATTAAAGAATGTTAATGTAGTCCATCCTCTTCAGAATAAAAATTAATGTGCAGCACATAAATTTTTATTCTGAAGAGGATGTACTACATTAAAATGGAATTTTACGAACAAATGACATGATTTTATCAGAGAATAAAGCGGATTTTTTTTACTCATTGTAAAAATTTAGAAAACATAGTTTCTAAATTTTGATGGAATTTTTAATATAAACAAATTAGTTACTTCATCGAGTGTCTTATAAATAAACAAAAACAACAGTTTAACTCATAATTTTATTTTGAAAATGGTTCTATTCCCTCTAATTCTGGACTTTAGTTCCCATTCTTTTTATAAGTGGTTATTTAAGAATGCAACATAATTATGCCTTGCTTTTTTTTATCGAAATTTATGCGAGAGAATTACATGCGAAATGAGAAACTTTAAATCACATTTGAACTATTTTTTACTTTTAAAATGTATAAACAGATGGCGCTGATGATCTTGCAATGTGTCTCCTGAAGAGCTTCTGCCTCATCAGTGGATACTTCCCCAATACTATTTCGTTGATTGTATGTATCACGATATATATTCGTACACACATAAATTTATAAATGTTATGCATTTAATTTTCTATTCTGGTATTACTTACCAGCTATTATACTTATAAGGCATTAATATATAATGTATTAAAATAAATTTTCTATATATTTGTCATTAAAGTATATAATTATAGATAAGCATATATAGATGTAATATATCAAAACTATTTCACTTAAAATAACTGAGATTTTAATCATCAAGTTCTAATTCTTTCAAATTTAATTTCCAGCCGTCTAATATCCTAATTAAAGGAGTTTTCGATAACTTAAAATTCTCTTAGCAGTCTCCCAAATCTAACTCTGAAATGAATACAAATTTTCTGTCCACTCTCCACATTTTCCAGATGACCCAGGCGAATGATTCACTTTTTTCAATGGTATAAATTCCAATCTGATTGTTAATAACGCTGATTAAGCTACTCTCGCTTGGGAAGAATTCATTTCATATCACGCTGTGGATCTGACATTTTTAATAGCAAAGGGTTTTTGTGAGCATTCCGTGTTCTGCTTTACACAGAGAAACATATTGTTTTCTTAGGTCTTAAATAAAATTAAGTTTAACGTTCGACTTGCTACTTCTTTTTATGGAATGGCCCTATTACATCTTCAAACCGCTTAATACTTGGATTTCTCATTGCCCGTAAGCCCGGGAAATTAAAAATAATAGGGGCTTAATTTTATTTTACGTGTAAACGGAGGATTAATTTTCTCCAGATTACACACACACACACACACACACACACACACACACACACACACACATATATATATATATATATATATATATATATAGATAGATAGATAGATAGATAGATAGATAGATAGATAGAGATAGAGATAGATAGATATATAGAGATATAGATTATAGATAGATATAGATGGATAAGATACATATAATATATATATATATATATATAAATATATATATATATATATATATATATATATATATATATATATATATATATAGATAGATAGATAGATAGATAGATAGATAGATAGATAGAGATAGAGATAGATAGATAGATAAAGATATAGATAGAGATATATAATATTAAATTCATCAATTTATCCCATTATAAGCATTTTTCTAGCATTATGACGTCATTCCTTTAACCATCTTTTAATCATTTTTTTATTTTAAGTTATTTAAATATCGTCTGCATTATTTTCATACGTTTTACTACTGAACTTAAATATTAAGCAAATAATTTTCTTTTATATTTGGCTTAAATAATAGATTAGGTACATATGTGGTAATTTTAAATTGAATCATCGATTATTTTTTGTTGGAATGAAAATTTTATCACCTGTATTAACAACAAATTCTTTTCATAAAAGTCTAGGAGACTATTTCACGGACTAATAAATATCTAGCGTTTAATCTTGCGTAAATATATATCTTGGAAAATTAAGTAGTTCGTTCTCTTGTGTGTTTTTTAATATATATAACCACACGGTTCGAAATCGATTCGCTAAATTTTGGACATCATTCATATATACCATCAAATAATCACTCTTAATATTAAAACCTCTGCTGTTTATCCCATCACGTAATATGACAAGATATATTAAAGTCAGAAACTAACATGCGATTGTGAAAGATGACCAAATTATTGAGCGTGTATCAGATAATTCTTAGCCTATTTTTTACCTCAGCTATTTATTACCCGCCTCATAGAGTACTTTACAATTCTGGAAAATTAAAAATTTTACTGATTCCTTCATATAACGGGCTATATGCTAGTTTGTAGATATATTAACTTATGCGGAATCCTTTATTGCTGCCTAACTTAGATGCGACCTTAATAGTGAATAGCTTTACAAGATTATTTCCTCAAATAAAGCAGTCAGATACATGGAATTTAAAAGCTACTATATTTTTATTGAGTGTAACGGTGTAACTCAAATTGCTCTAATTCGAGTTTCTTGATAATTTTAATCTGTGGAATGTTTTTCTTTCCTTTTCTATGTGATATAAGATTAAAATTATCTATTTAATTCGAAGGAAAATTAAACTTGGACTGTTCAAATTTAGAGAAATCTTTCGTTTTGCGAAATAGATACTTTTATCTGGAATTTCTGGGTTAGGATTAACTTTTTTATTTATCTTACCATTGTAATATCTCTGCTTTAAACTATTAAACTCCCCAAAGAATGAAAAGAAAGCGACACCAGTGGGCGACGTTCCAAGAGTACGAATTCCAGTTCTCCCCCATTTTAATCTCCCTGTATGAGGGTGTTAGGCACAGGAGGTAGAACAAGAATCTTTTCCTTATCTTCTTGGTTGCAGGGAAGATGATTGATAATCGCGGATGAAAACTACGCGGTCATTCTTGAACTTGGTCCAAATTCTTTCATAATACACGAGTGTTTAGTATTGGAAAGTCCGCTGTCTTTTACACTAGTAGCGTAATAGCTTTTGCCATGTTTTTCTTTCCTTTAATATGCGGAGGAAAGATTAATTTTACAAAAATTACAGGGGCATATCGAATAAAATAAGTAATCTATTATGCTTTAGGGAATTTGATAATTTAGAAATTTTGAATTTTCTTTAAATTTGAAGGGACGACATTGATATATTAAAATTGCTCATATTAAAATAATCAAGAAAGTCGAATTAGCACAATTTGAGTTACACTCATTAAAATATAGTAGCTTTCAAATTCCATGTTTCTGACTCCTTTATTTGAGCAAATAAACTTGTGAAGTTATTCAAAATTAAGGTCGCATCTAAATTAGGCAGTAATAAAGGATTGATAGTATTCAACTTCATGGTAATAGTAAGGAAGATTCATAATCACAGATGAAATCACAGGGCCATTCTTGAACGTGTTTCAATTTCTTTGACAATACGCAAGTGTTCAGAATTGGATAGTTTGCTATGTCTTACAGTTGTTATATAATTGTTTCTTTAACCTTTTGGGGTGGTCGATATTTGAACCAAGTTGCTCCAGTATCAAAAGTACGGGCCTGGTCGAGGTATGTACCATACATCCTTCTCACAATCCCACGGTAATGTAATCTGTTATGCTTTAGGGAATTTGCTAATTTAGAATTTTTGAATTTTCTTTAAATTTGCAGAGACTGCATTTCACTGTAAATATTCATTGGTAGTATTGATATTTATTGATCGTATTCAGCTTCATGGTAATAGTGAGGAAGATTGTTAATCACAGATGAAATCACAGGGTTATTCTTGAACGGGTTTTAATTTCTTTGATAATACGCTAGTGTTCAGAATTGGATAATTTGCTATGTCTTGCAGCTGTAATATAATTGTTTTTTTTTTTAACCTTTTGGGGTGGTCGATATTTCAACCAAGGGGATCCAGTATCAAAAGTACGGGCCTGGACAACGTAGGCATCATGCATCCTTCTCTCAATCCCACGTTCATTTTTCATAAGGGGTAGGCGTCAGTTTTTCTTATTAATTTTTATTGTTAGTTCTATTTTCTTAACACATTGTATGCGGGACACGTACTAGTACGTTTTCTGACGATTGATACTTGAGTGCGGGTCACGTACTAGTACGGGATAACGTGTAACAACATGGTTTGTTTGGGGGTATAAAAATAATGGTATATACAGGAAAACGAAGTCGAATGTTCTTGTCTACTACACAGATTCTGGAAAAATTTAAACAAATAAAAACTAGTTTTTACATCAGTCGACGCGGAACCACAGAACGGGAAGGTTGATTTAAAAAAATCAGTTTAGATTTAAAATTAACTTTCTATTTATCCTTGCGAAAATGATATTATATGTATGTATATTAATATATATTATATATATATATATATATATATATATATATATATATATATATATATATATATATGTTTATTTGTCTATATATTTATTTATATATTTCAATATAAAATACAAAAAGTTGGTTAAAATAAAAATGAAATAATTTTCGATCTATTGAGATTTAACTGAATAAATAAATTTACGCTCAAAACGCCAGCTCCCGGTACAATTCCGCTGCAAAATGTACCCGCACACAATGTGTTACGATTCCTTTTTCATCCACTCTAATAAATCCCTTTAACCCTTCCATTTTGTTTATTGATGAACAAAGTAACAATCACAAATTATTTAAAAGGGGGAAGTACTTAACACTAGAATTCTGTCTTTACCTACTCTAATAGATAAAATTCCCACTGGAAAAGACGTAATTTTTACAAAAAATACGTAAACCTTGGGCCGGCTGATGAATTTACGGGTACCTAGGCAAATCTTCAACTTTCATGTTATAATTTTAATATTAAAAGATCTATTTGTTTTATTCATAATTTTGTTTCATTAAAAATTTACAACATTTAAAAAGTTCCAAAATTAATAGACGTTATTTAATTTCGCATGCTCTGAACAACTTAATTTTTAAAGATACTTGATGCCAGAGTGACGTCACTGCACTACTCAACTGATTGGTTTGGTTTGTAGTGCTACGGTTTACTTTTTGCAACACGAGGGATAATAAAACCGTGATCTACAATTTAAAGCCGATTCCAAACGGTTACAAACATTTATGCCCCAGTGGGATTCGAACCCATGAACTCCGGTACCGAAGGTGCCGAACGATGGCCGAATTGTTAGGGCACTGACCTTCGGAACCGGAGTTCGTGGGTTCGAGTCCCACTGAGGCATGGATGTTCGTAGCCGTTCGGAATCGGCTTTAAACAGTAGGTCCCGGTCTCATTAGCCCTAGTGTAGCAAAAAGTAAACCGTAGTGCTAAGAGAGGGGTGAACGCTGGCAGACGAGAGAGGTGAAGATATGGAGAAGGGTGTTGTACGGGACTATGTTCGAGGTTAACGGTCGATTAGGTTTTAGATTTTACAATCATAGCTATATGTTAAATGTTACATGTTAGATGTAGTGCAGTGTGTATGTTTATATTTAATCAAGAATTGCGAAGTGTATATAGTGAATAAATTCGTAAGTTTAGTGTTTTTATTGGTTAATGCTCAATATTAGTTCCATTGATAAACATCGGGTGACGTCATTAAGGTTCTCGATATATCACAGATGCAATGATATTTCAAGTTTATTTTTTATACAGAGATTTTAACTTTGAAAATATATTTTCAGTTCCCGTGACAACAGTATTAAATGTATTACGAGTGCTCAACATGACTACATTTCTATAAAGTATAAAATTGTTTGTATTTACAGAAATAATACTGAATAGTGTGAATACTGAATATTGAATAGTGTTAAAATAATACTGAATAATAATAATAGTGATTACTGAATATTGTGAATACTGAATAATAATAGTGATTAATGCTCAATATTAGTTTAATTGATAAACATCGGGTGACGTCAATAAGGTTCTCGATATATCACAGATACGATGATATTCGAGATTATTTTTTTATACAGAGATTTTAACTTTGAAAATATATTTTCAGTTCCCATGACAACAGTATTAAATGTATTACGAGTGCTCAACATGACTACATTTCTATAAAGTATAAAATTGTTTATATTTACAAAAATAATACTGAATAGTGTGAAAATAATACTGAATAATAATAATGATTAATGCTCAATATTAGTTCTATTGATAAACATCGGGTGACATCAATAAGGTTCTCGATATATCACAGATACAATGATATCGAATTTATTTTTTTATACAGAGTTTTTAACTTTGAAAGTATATTTTCAGTTCCCATGACAACAGTATTAAATGAATTACGAGTGCTCAACATGACTACATTTCTATAAAGTATAAAATTGTTGATATTTCCAAAAATAATGCTAATAATGTTAAAGAAAAACAATTATATTTTAAGGATTTAATTTTAAGTACATATGTAATACATCATTATTAATGTAATCATAATATCTCAAGGAGAAGCTAGCCTGCAGTTAAAATTGATAAATGTGATGACAAAATTTTTATTCATCTCTTTTTCGTTTTAAGCCTTTGAGAAACAGTTTAATCCCACAAAGTACCTGGAGCTATGAATAGTTTTCTCCTTTCCGTGCCACGGAAATCGAATCTTAAGTGTTATAATCTGACCTTGCGTCGCGATTAAAAGCGAATAGTCTTTGTTATTACTGGCGGGGTTTTTATTTCTTTAATCCGCCGAGTTTTATTGTTTGGAATAACGAGAGTCAAGAATAAGTAAATAAATAAAAACGCGACTTCGAATTCTTTTACTCCGCTTTAATCCTTCCGTAATGCCTTCTAATCGAATCGTAATGCTGTAATGCGAACTTAACCGAGATGTGACCTTCATTGCAGTGAAAGCCTACCCAGGACTATGATTCCAAAACGAAAGCAGATAATGAAGATAGTTAAGGCAGCTTTTAAAGAAAGTTTGTTGTTCTTTCTTTTTTCTTTCACAGCAAGCAAAATGCAAAATTGTTTAAATGTCAGTTGTTAGTGCAGAGTGCATTACGACATCCAAATTCAGTTGTAGCTTTTTGGTGTGTAAACTATGTAATTACAAGAGCTTTATTCGGGAGATTACCACTTTCCGAATGAAGCTAAACTTTTCACTTACAACCGTTCTCATCTATTTAACCTGTAGATTTAATGCGGTTAATCGCTTGTATATACGATGCGTCTTTCGAGTGATCAACCAGTTAATGCCTTTTTAGGAACAGCTAAAAAGTAGTTTACGGGATATTTTTCCGAACGAGTTTCCCTTTTCAGCGACGGTTAACAGTAACTGTATAAACAATCTATGAAATATTTGAGTACCTGCTATTATTTTTAATTTGCGTCAGTTGGATTGACATTTTATGATTGAACTTTGTAAATTAAGTTTATATGTTGGGTAGAAATATTAACCTCCTGCCTTATGAATTGAGCGACGATAGTGTGTGCCACTTTCGATGAAAGCTTCTCTCATGCGTCGTGACCAGAAGCAGTTTCATAACGGGCTAAATTCTGAGCAAAACATTGGACATTAATAGTACTGCATTTACTATTTAATAAAACCACAGAATTTGATAATTATAATTAATTTCGTTTTTATTTCACATATTATTTCTATGTTTTTGGTTATATAACAAAAGAAAAATTTTCAGTCGTTTAAATATTTTATATGTAGAACTTATTGCTTGAATAACCTATAAGTGAATAGTGTATAATATTAGTCACAATTTTGCAAGGGGTATTGTTTTATTACTAACATTTTAAACCAATGACAGGAAATTAAAAATTTTCCAGTGTGTGATATTTCTCGAAACAATCAGAAACATGCAAGGCAACTTTACACTTTTTGCATTCCCATGTTGTTTCACTGCGCTTCTTATGCTTTGCTCAAACTTTACAAGTCCTGGCTGGTTTTTGTTTTGATGGTGTTTAATGTGTTTTGGAAAATGTCCCCAATTTCGTCCTTGCAGTCTCTCTGGCGTATCTCCAGTGGGTATCTGTCCTGTCCTGTTTTAGTTTGATTGTGCAGTTTTTAGTAATAATTTGGCTATGTCTACTCTATTCTCAGCCAAACCCATTGTTTTGATAACTGATTCCTGATATTTTCTTCTTCATTAGTATTGTTTTCATCACTAACTAAATTTTGCCCACGTTTTTTTACAGGACAAACTACAATGCTATCTTCATATGTATCCAAATCGGTATCTGTTTCAGTTTCTAAGGTGTAATCAGGACACTTTCCAGCACCATTCCTTCCTTCCTCAGTGGCATGACAGCCCAGGATGGGCCTTAGCCTTCTCTAGAATTCCATACCAGGCAGTCCTATCTTTGGCTCTGGATTTCCAATTTGAAATTTTCAAGGATCTTATGTCTTTCTCAATGCAGTCTAACCATCTAAGTTTTGGTCGTCCTCTCATTCGGGTTCCTATTGGTTTGGCCGTAAAAACTTTTTTTGTGGATCTATTGTCACTAAGTCGAACTAGGTGTCCGGCCCATTTTAATCTTTGTAAGCTAATAAAATTATATCTGGGTTTTTATATGTTCTGTATAATTCAATATTTGTTTCTCCATATACCGTTTACATTAATTCCCCAAAAAATATTTCTCAATATTTTTCTCTCAAAAACTGCTAGGGTTTCCTTGTCTCTTTCTATCAATGCCCAGGTTTCAGCTGAGTAAGTCAAAACAGGTCTTATTAGGTATTTATACAATATTATTTTAGTCAATCTTTTAATGTATTTTTCCAGCACCATTATTAGTAACAATTTTTCTTTTTGCCATTAGGTTAAATTTTTAGATTTTTAAAAGAATTTTTTAAGCACCAACAGTTTATTATTTATATTATATAATATAATACTCTATTGCAATTACGACTAAGAATAAACGACCAACTCTTATATTGCAACGGTAACAAACAATAACGCAAAAACAAAAACATTATTGGAAAAAACAATAACATGTCTGATACGAGCTTTTCATTTTTGCCCAGACAGAATCATCACGTGTGTGATACGAGGTTCTCATTTTAGGCACAGCAGTACGAGCACGTCTCCCATACGTTGTTTTAAGGCAAATTGTTACATCCTAAACAATAGGTTCATTACTGAAATTATCGTAATATCTGTTATATATGTATAAACACAAAATATCAAATTTAAATATCAGATACTGATACTTCTGATATTTTGATAAATCATGATATTTATTACCTTAGCAATCACATAAAAATCAGTGCATCATTCATCGGAAAAAAGAATAGTAGACTGAATTCGTTTCTTTTTCAACAGTTGATACAAGTATAGCTGAACAGGTTGACATTCGGGCAGTTTTCGAATGAAGCAATTTTTTTTTCTCATAACCCTTTCTTTATTGTCGACTAGGAGGCCTAATACGCATTATTTCCATATACACATGATTAGTCTTTAGTGCAATTAAAGAGTTTTCACATGTCAATATGGACACGAGGAAAAAACAACAGGTTTGGTTTACCTTTCTTTTTCCCGTTAAAGAATATCAAACGTCAACTTGATCCAAAATAAAATGGTTGAAAGTTTTTCTCTGTAATACAAGAAATTCAAACATTCTTCAACCGGAAAAGGAATCGTAAGCTGATTCTGTTGTTTTTTCAACACGTACATTTTGACGTATGACAAAGCCTTGACAGTGCCTTACAGACAACAACTCCACAATTTGCACCTCGGTGAGTCGAAACAACACAAATAAGACTCAATAACCGCAATACAAAATCACAACCATTGTACTCGATCGAATTGACTGTGACATACAAACAATTCCAACCAGTAAAGACTAATGAAATTAGATCTATCGTATAACAAATGGTTTCTTGCGGAATCACGGGGTTTGTACTTCTCTTATTCAACGACCACATTCTCTGTTCATACCTCGCCGGCAATGCATGCACGTTTTAGGGTCCAATTTGTAAAGCAATTTCCGGCAAGGGAG
>CM063498.1:191566047-191588547 GCA_032207245.1 Pardosa pseudoannulata
TAGAAGACCGCGCACGGATATTTATATATCTCTAAAATAATGTCTCTAAAACAGAATTTTAATATCTTTTGAAAGTTCTATCCGAAATTGCATTTTCACAAAAAATTCGCAGAATTTCGTCAAGTATCTGTAGCATTTCTTGTTGTGATTTGTACAAAATATAATATCATAAATAAACCTAATCATGTTTAAGCAATCTCATCTCACCTAATAATCGCATGGAATAATTTTCTTTCACTTAATTTAGAAGAGCAGATGTGTGTAAATACAATCATAAAAAAAGATTGTCATTCATATCCCAGGTGAACACCTGCACGTGTAACGAATCTTGAAATTACATTATCGGATAGAAGTTTCCGGTATATCTAATATTATTACCCTAAAAGGATCTGTTGTTTATTTTCATAATATTGTCTTCGTAAAGACTAAAAAATTTCCAAAGACTATTTACTTCAACAAAGATTGTTATCTTTAATAACTACTGAAACTGTAGATGTATAATTATATATTGAGGAAACATGAATTTCCCTAATGAAGTTTGAAAAGTTGATAAGAAATCCTTTTACCTTGATTCTACTGTCTTAATTGATTTTACCTTGAACGCATACTGTTTTTTTTTTAAAGTTTTCCCTTTAAAGTCATTTTCATTCAGCCATTAACCGTATCCTCAATATAATACAGTAAGTTATTCTATAATACAGTAAGTTATTCTTTATAATGCAGTAAGTTATTCTTTGTTATGTGACCAAAAAATGGGAAATCCGTAGCTCATATTAAATTATTAGAAAGTTTAGCCTCTATTGTTTTTACTTGCCCGGGATTGATGGGCAAGGATTAGCAGAAGCAGCTAACAGTAAGGATTTTTCAATCGGGCTATTCACCAAAAAGAATCACGCGGCAGTCCAACGTGGAACTTAAGCTTTTATTTGAGAGCTAAGCAAAAGAAAAACAAATTCTCAGTCAAAGGCGGAGAACGGAATGGTACATGGAAATACGTGTGGATTACAGGGTTGGAATTACAGCGAGACGCGGAAACGAATTCTTTCCCAGTAGCTTAGTCAGTGATAATAAGAATCAGACAGGAGATGACATAATTGAAGAAGTGAAGTATTCGCCTGGGCCAGCTAGAAAATGTGGTGAATGGTCAGATAATTTGAATTTAATTCAATGATAGCTCTGGGAAATGGGTTGGAAGAATTCATTTTTCTCGATGGGTGGTTGCAGTCATGGCCATAAAAATGATACCGTTTCAGCTAAAGACCTTTATTAAGATAACGTTGGAGGACGGGTTCCCACTTCATCACAGGGACAGGACAAACTGAAGGGTCAGCTAGCATGAAGTTATATATACAAGACACGTAACATCTTTGTCAACATCTGGGGGAAAATATCTCTAGAAAAATCTGTCTCCGACAGCGTGTAGATCCTTTTTATTTGGAAATTTCCTAAATTGCCCGCTAGGGCCATGGATTATAATTGGTCAGGCCCCTTCTCCGAGGGCGTAAACTGTAGCCCCAGTGGTCAATTTAGGTTAGGGGTTAAAAAGGGGTATGCAAAATGACGAGGGAATTTTTAGCCTTTGATTTAAGTTTTGAAAACCCCTGAGAATTTTCCTTATATATATATATATATATATATATATATATATATATATATATATATATATAATCAAAATAAATGTGCATAGAAATATTTACTCCAATAAAAACATTTACTGAATAAGTTACTATTTGTAAAAGAATGTAAATCCCAAAAGTTTCAACAACTTTGGGTAGAAGACTCTCTTAGAAAGTAGCTTTACAAAAACTATCTGTATCAGCTTGCATGGAGAGAGAAAATGCTCTGTATTCAACTTTTCTCCCTGAACTTTTGCATAACATGACACTGCACTTCTCAATGCTTTCAGATTTAGTCCAGTTGGCGAAAGATTCAAGTCACTGGCCTCTTCTAGAAAATAGAGACGGATGAAAAGGGGAAGTGAAGCAAAGTTGAAACTGTACAAATCTATTCCTATAAAAATAACCTTTACTTCTTATGGATCAAAGATGACTTTGTAACGATAAAAAAAATGTTGTAGCAGTAATCCGAAACCTATGGGATTCCAAGTGGAAAGTGTAGTGCTTAGTGCCACTTTCTAAAGACGAGTGGTAGAAAAATGTAACTTATTCTTTTGCCCTCATAAAATACGTGAACATTTAATCAAGACCTAGACCAAAGCTGTCCAAATTCTCATCCACTGGCCACTTGATCTCGTTGAAAGATTACAGAGGCCAGAAATGGGTATTAATTGAAATATCATTTAATTTTGTTAATTTAGTTTATGTATATAAATTTTTATAAGTAAATGCTTTTTAAGATATAATCAAATTATATTCAGTTAGTAACTGCCAAATATTTTAATTAATTTTAAACAGAGGTACTAAAATTAGAGGTACTAAAAGTTTAGTATATTTTAATTGTGTTTGTTGATTAGTAGTCAGGTTTTTTTTATTTAAACATGCTAAAGTCAGTTCTCAACTAGATTTGGTTGACTTAAAAGAGACAAGATTTAAAAATTTAGATTGTTCTTTGAGTTTATTGCAATTGAGCAAATAGCTGTATATTTTTTTTAATTACTACTCTCTTATATTACATATCAGTGAGGTGAAAAATGTGTGCATTTGTCAAAAATATCATTATTTAGATTTTATATTAGATGACTTCCTTGGTGGGCCGCATGCACCCCGCATCCACCGACTGGACATTAACTTAGCTTAAATTTAACTAGTATATCTTTTAGCTAGTGTAACCTGTTAAAATTGTTAAAATTTCTTATTTTGTCTGTGCAGTTCGTAGTAGCTTAGATATCAAATATTTATCATTATACAATATTTGACAAAAATAAATCGGGCATAATGGGTTACCGTTATATTCTAGAGTTTGAAATTTCATTAGCGTACCCGTTTAATTAGTGTAACTAGTTAAGGTTGTTTAAAATTGTACATTTATTTTAGTTTGTGAAGTCCACAATAACTTTGAGTTAATTAATTAATATACAACATTAGGAAGAAATAAAATGGGCTTAATAGGTTAACGTTATACTCTGGAATAAAGATTTTACCATCTCGTAGACATTTTTCTTTTTTAGATTTATGTGGAATTAATTGAAGTCCAATTTGTGGATACTCAGACAGTCAAAAGAAACTACAGCTTGAAATATGCAAATTAATTAGTCATAAAAATCTTCATATAGTCACATTGATAAAACTAGCCGCGGTCGCTCAGTCGTCAAAAACAGTGATCTCGTAAGTAGGAAGTTACGGGATCAAGGCTTAAGTCGGCAAAAAGATCAGCCGTGTTCATTACTGGTGGCTGTGAATTGTAAAATAGGTTAGTGGTCGTAATATCCTCTAAGTTCCCGTCCACTGGAGATCTTCTACTTGGTCCCTGTTTCTAAATTACGAGGATCCACTTGAGGTTTAGTCAGTCTGTAGCGCTTAGATGAGGTTTCTCGCTGAAGTAAAGCTGCATATTAGTCTTAGCCATGGACCAGTCGCATATTACGACGGGTTTATATTTGACCATCGTGACATGCTTTCCTATACCAGGGGATGAGTTATAACAACAACATTGAAAAAACATGCGAGGCTTATGGTATTTATACATGATGTAAGCGTATGTAAGATATGGAAGTGATAGTTAAAAATATGTAACGGACCTATATCTGCATCTCATACATTCTCAAATGACGTCATTTTGTTAAATAAATGTTTTATTCTAAAAAGTTTTATCATGCTATGCCAAATGTTAACCCTGTTGTATACCCTATCTCCACGTGTCAAAAATATAAGAATGTTAAGCAGCAAATTTTTTGCCGATTGTGAATCCGTATGACACTGTTAATACTGTAACGTCACATGTCTAGAATATTGATGTTAGAGAATAGTAGAGCTCTATTGTTTAGTTAAAGATTCAGTGGTGTTACTTAAAACTCCCTGAAGACTACGACCTTTGATAAAGCGAATGCATCCTCGTTCTAGGAAAGCATGAAATCGTCTCTCATAAACTCGGCTCTCCTGGAAATCAACCACAATCCCCTCTCACTCCCTTTGACTTTTAAGGGGAGAGAACATTGCAAGGGAGAGAGAAAGGATTATATATGCTCTGTCACAAGAGATAGAGCGGTTAGAGTTCCCTATACAATGTGCACGGGCCTTAAAAACGATCTGAGTTCTGCAGGTGTAGAACAAGCCCTAAACGCGATTTCCATATACGTACATGGATCTTGCAACCAAAGGCGGGACTAACCCTAACGGTCAGTGAGAGCTGGATTACAAAATTAGCTGTACAGTAGAACTAATTAATTATATGTACAAATCTAGTTATTCACTTAAAGAAAATTAATATAACAGATAGGATAAACCTAAAAAAAATTTAAAATTTTTAACTGTGAGTATAATACGAAATTCAAACTTTGTATTTTTTCATTAATTAAAACAACAAAAACTGCAAGAAATTCTATTAAGACAGTTATTTTTGTTTGAAACAAATCAAGTTTTCTTCTTTGTTTATGATTCAATCCATAAATGTAAAATTAAAATCATAGATTTGGTAAGTATTAATTTTAATATTTCGGTTTCCCATACCGCGTTGAAAATAGTTCGATCAACGTTAGGGCTATTTCAATCATAAAGTAAACGCAATACTTACTTTTATTTTTGTGACGTCACCTAGAAGGTCACGTAATTGGCGGTAAAAAGAAGCTTGTCGATCATTGTCCATTAGAGGT
This sequence comes from Pardosa pseudoannulata, assembly GCA_032207245.1. Classification (NCBI taxonomy): domain Eukaryota; kingdom Metazoa; phylum Arthropoda; class Arachnida; order Araneae; family Lycosidae; genus Pardosa; species Pardosa pseudoannulata. Next base: position 191,570,816 of record CM063498.1, read on the forward strand.
AACCCCTTCCAGTTTGCAAGACCCATGTACGTATTCAAAATTCACGCTTTAGGCTCTTTATAGAGTAATTACATAACATACCCCTTCTCTTCTTTGACAAACTCCAAAGCAGGAAAAAAATACAATCATTGGCATATAAAAGTATAATTTAGTCTTAACGCAATAAGTAGAAAAACAAATTAAAGTCAAATAATATTCCAGTAGCTTTGCGAAATGCTACAGTAAAAATACCGTCGATAAAACTGATGTAATTTCAAGAATTTTTATTGATATTTAACCCAAAATATTTAAATAAAGAAGGAAAAAATGTTAATTTTTGAAAACTTGTTCTTATAAATAACTCACCCCGATATCATTTCATTCTCTTTCAATCTCACAAAGAATTCGATACCATAAAACTCCTAAAGCATTTGTCCCAGTGGCCTGATAATATTTTCATTAGGTTTAAAATAGTCGTCGAATGGCAGCATTAATTTGAAAAGATATTTACATTGTATATCGATTTCCCAAGTCGGGTCCTTGCAGTCAATGAATGAATGCATCGGCTATAAATGCCACGGTCCAACGCTTAAACTTTAAAACGCGATATATAGAGCGAAAACGTTAAAAAAAAGTATTCTCCGTTTCTAAAAACGTTCTTCATTTATTTTATTCCTCTCTTTTTTCTGAAAGGACATCATTTTTGTCATTCGGTCACATCAGGCGTGGACTGAACGATGTATTATTTGATGCATAAAATACTATTATGTTTTCATCTTATTTAATCTTCTATTTCTGAAACGATAACAATTGAGGTAGGAGGTACATTTTTAAAGCGTTGTTATAAAAAGCTTTTCTATTCCTATTTAGGAAAAATGTTTTTAAGAGTAATTCATTAAAGAAATGGTAAACTATCTTGCAATTTCCTTGATCATTAAATGAATTACCCGAAATCATCAGCGCTCAAGCAAGACTAAATCCGATAATTGATTTAAAGGTGATTTAGAGGTAATTACACCTTTTTTTATTCCTAATTAAATTTGTCAGCTGTTTCATAGTATATATTTTTAAAAAATCAGTAAATCTGCGGTTACCGTTAAAAAACCATAAAATAATATTTTTCACATTGTTACTCTTGCTTGAACGCCGACGATAAATTTTCTGCAACATATTATTATTATACATATAATTATTCCAATGCATCTGGCAAAACAGAGAAATATCTTTCTACCAAATACGGCTGCAACGCTGTTACTTCTTTAGAACCATCCAAGAAGCCCGTGTAGATTTGGGAGTTCTCATAAGTTAGAACCAGGGATCAAGTAGAAGAACCCCTGGCTTGGCCTGACACCTCCAGAGGTATCGTTTAAACTTGGTGGACATTGCGACGAAGAACCTACTTTATGTGCTACAAATTGTTATCTATCTTAATTTTTACTTAAGTTTTATTTTCCTCTATTTGTTAAAACTTCTACTTTTAATCTTAAAAATAATTTTAAAAAAATTATAAAATTAAATAAAAATTATAAAAAAAATTAAAAAATTTTTAAAATATTGGATTTCATCCGAAAGAACATTTGTTTAGTACTTAATTTATTAGTATAAATAAAAAACTAATATTTTTTTTTTTTCTTTCTTTTTACTTTCATTTAATTGTTTACTTAAATTCAGTATTTAAAGATCATTAATTTTCCCTTTTACTTAATTTATTCAGTAAAATTATTTCACCTTATATTTAATACTTCATATTTTAACAATGAGTTAGAAAAATAATTAAACCTACCATTATGGTTGAAATTCCTTACAATAATACTTTCTACTTGGTGACTTTTGCTTCAACGGTAATTATATATTATCTGCAACGGAAGACTCCGAAGATTTATTCAAAGAAAGGTACGTCAGTTGATTGCCGAACGAATTCGGTGTTGCTCTTTGGTCCATGGGTTCGAGCCTTGACATTAACACGTTTAGTTGGAAAGAAGCCTTCAACAGACAGTCCCGGTCAAATTAATTTTGACACGAGTAGGAAAAAACTGAATATCTGATCTAAAACAATCCATATAAAGATGTTTTTGGTATATCTGAGAGTTACAGTAGAGACGATATGCTCTAAAAATAATTGGTTAGAAAATTAATTTGAATTTTTTTATATTTGTTAAGGTAAATTTGAGGCAGCAATTGCAATTTACCTTTCGTAGAATGAATTCTAAAAAAAATGGGAATGAATTCATTCATTCCAAGAAAAGGATAGCTCGAAAGATTTAATATATGGAAAATTCGCCTTCAGAAGTGCATTGATGTAGTAGGGGCCTACTTTGAGAACTCCTAAAATTTGGTAAGCGTATTCTTACATTGACCTAAGGTCCCGTACGATTAACTGAGTTTCCTGAGGCTGCGACAGCTACAAACCGAAGTTGCTACCTAGTTGCTGATGATCTATAAGAGGCTCGTCAAGGTTCGGTTTTGATTTAACTTGACCTGCTAAGAGCAAACGCTACAGAGGGAAGCTCGGAATTGGTACGTGAAACTTGGGAGCACCTAAAAGACATGTGCCTTTGAAAGGCTTAATATTTGATAATTTTAATATGTACCTGTTGTAATGTACTTACAACACTAACAATAGTGTTCGTTTACAAAGGGGTAACACAGGGGGTAACAAAATATAACAAACATATTTGTTACAAAGGGGTAACAAAATATAATACCTTATATTTGGACTAAAACATTTATTATGTCCTCTATCTATAAATTAATACATTACTTGATTAATATGTGACATAACAAGCAATTATTTGGATTTTATATTCATCAATACACAATAATTATTGCAATTTTCTTTCTGTTATACGTTATTCCTTAATCAAAATATTGCATTAATAACTGAGGCCTAAATAACCATGGATATGTTAAATCTGTTTACCTCCAGTAATTTTAGGGGAGCAGGCAACAGGCACGCTAGACGTAGGGCGTAAAGGGCGTCGGTACTGGCTTAGCGGCCGTTATTTTGCTGGATGTCTATGCTGGCTTGCCGATCATACGCATGCTGGTTCGGGAATCGATTGCTGACCCAGGTTCTCTGGATGTCCAGCAACTCTTGAATCCCGACATCGACTCCTTTTTCTTCACTCTCTTTCACAACTCATCACCTCGGTTTTAACGCCCCCTTTTTTTTGCCAATCGCTTGTTGGTGAAATTTTCCCACATCTGCACCCCCTTCGGGCGTGCAGGTGGGCTCATTAAAATAGCCCCTTTTGTGGAAGCTGACATTATTTTTTAGCCCCTGCCCCCATAACTCACGGTTACATCTCTGTCTGGGCTTGACCGTTACGCTTGTGCCATTCCGTGATCTATAACTCCTCCTCAGGGGTCCCCACTAAAACTCAAAGTCAACAGCTGCACCTAAATTCTTCTTGGAAATTTCTTCCACAGTTGTGTATGCACGTACTGACCCTCGTGAAAAAGTACATTGGTACTGTACCACTTAGACGTACCTCAAAAATCTCACAGTAAACCACGGTGGGCATGCAATTGCTAATGAGAATCACATAGTCGTACTTATAAAGAGTCATGAGAACTGCATTTCAAAGAGTCGTAAAGAGTCGCACCACAGCTACATAGTACCAAATATGCAAATTTAAATTTAGCTTAAATTAATTAAAATAGTCCCATATGTTACACAACTTTTAAGTACTGCATAAAATATGTTTATAAAAGAAAATGTAATTAACACGCTGAATACCTCACTAATTTCCCATAGTTTGACAATCTGGTTAACATGAATTTCTCATTATACGTTGAATATTTTCATGAAATAATAATTACAGACAAGTAAATGCATTTACTTTACTGAGGAACTGGTAACCTGCATTGCATCCAACCTGTTAAGGAAAAGACCATAGAAAATAATTTCACTGGTATAGTAATAAAAGAACATAACAAACGAATGTTAATAAAATGGGCAAATCTTTGGTTAAATCATTTAAATTATGATGAAGATATAAATCATGATATAAAATTAAAGCTGTGTACATATGTATATATATGCATATAAACATACAGATATATGTATATATATATATATATATATATATATATATATATATATCAATATGAATGTGTGTATATATAAATGTATACACACATATCTATCTATCTATATCTATATCTCTCTCTCTCTCTCTCTCTCTATATATATATATATATATATATATATATATATATATATATATATATATATATAATTCAAACATACATGCATATACACGAATAAAAATATATTTTGTTAAGGCCTTATCAGACTTTAACATTTACGTGTTGCAAAAGCAGCAGATTCAGTTTAGGATTCCTTTTTCCGTTGACGAAAACGTGGATTTCTCGTGTGATAGCGAAAAATTTTCAATTGATTAAAGACCTTATCAGAAGTCAACCAGACTTAAAATAAATCGGTTGAAACTTTTTTGCTGTAACACACAAAAAATATCCGCATATTCTTTATTAGTAAATGAATCATAAACTAACGTGTACGTGTTAAAGAATGATAAGGCCATAAAAAAGTGGTTCATTATTTACTTTAATTACTCTCTTTGCTACAATATGCATGTCTAAAACATCGGCAATACAAAGGAACTAAATGTTCATTTTCTCCCCTTCGTGTTAAACAAGACGGTTTTAGAAACCATTTATATAATGGGGTGAAATCGATAAATTCCACATTCCGACTAGCGTCGTTTTGTTCTTGGTCAGTGAACTGTGACGCGTCACAACACAACTTGCCTGTCTCCATTCATTTAAGGTCGTTTCGCAAGTAAAGCTACGTCAACCTGACATCTCTCTGTCAGACTTATCCGCTTTCACCAGTAAATCGCGGACACGACGGACTTGGTGACCGAGAAAAATAAAGTTTCAATAACAGAATGCTGTATATGCTCGGATTAAGTAATTTAGTGCAGTAGGTATGGTATTTTTATTAATCATAGAAAGTATACGATCTTAATTTCGACCCTATTAAGGCTTTATTGCACGTCAACACGTGCATGTTAAAAAATCAACAGATTCAGTTTACGATTTCTTTCCCGTTTCAACAATATGCGGATTTCTAGTGTTACAGCGAACATTTTTTGAAAATTTTAGTTCAGGTTCATGTGCTATGAATCCTTTAAACAACTGAAAATGTTCCGTTATCACACGAGAAATCCAAACATTCTTCTACGGGAAATGGAATACTAAACTGTATATATTGCTTGTTCAACACGCACCGGTTGACTTGCCATAAGGACTTAAATGTTGCACTTTATACACTGTCTACCAATAAGTATTTGGACACATGTGATAGAAAAGAGAAACTAACTTTATTCAAAATCAATAGTTGGGAGAGGCCACGAGAGGCAATTACAGATTGAACCCTCCAGGGCATACTTTCCACAAGTCTTTGTACTACAGCTAGTGGTATTGTCTTTCACTCAACTTAGAGTAGATATACAAGTTCCTTCACCGATTTTGGACGGGTAGTGCACCCTTTAATTCGGCGATCCAACTCGTCCCAGAGGTTCTCGATAGGGTTCAAATCTGGGATTAGGCAGGCTAGTCCATTCGCCAGTCCGTGACGTACCTCAGGAACGCAGATATCGTCATTTGCATAGGTGTCCAAATACTTATTGGTAGACAGTGTATTTTTAGAGTTCATTATAATTTGCTTTGTTCAGTTGCACCATCATTATAGGTGTAAAGGCCTTATCTTATGCCAAGCCATAAACGTTTAAAGAGCAACAGATTCAGTTTGCAATTATTTTTCCCGATGAAGTTTGCGTTAATTCTCATGTGATAGCGATAAATTTTCAACCAATTTATTTTGAATTAGGTTGCCGTGTGATTTGGCCTTTCATCGGTTGAAAACTTTACATTGTCACACGATCACATTTTTCATCGTAATAAGAAATCATGAAATGAATCTTTTCCAACATGTACAGGTTGACTGCACATTTTGTGAAATATTCCTCAAGGATTTTGAATATTAACAGCCTTACGTTTCTATATATTGTTAGGGAAATTCCGAACTAACTTAAGGCAGTAAATTTGTATTACTATACGAACCAGGCTAAAAACAAAATAGAAACTTTATTTATCTTTAGAGAAATTTCCGACCACTTAGTGAAAGTTGATTTCACGGTGAGAGGAAACAACCCAAGTAGAAAGCATTTCTTTCAATACCTCCGTTAACCATTTTTGTTGTTTCCTTATAGTTGACTAATTTCGTTTTGTAAACTCACTTCTTTCCGTCTCTAATTATTTCTCTCTGTACCAAGGATCATAAAACAGCGTGTTTTTTGAGGAAGTCTTTTTTGCATTTACTGTACACATGGCAAATCATCTGAAACGGAAGTAATTTTTAAGGATACGATCATTATTTTGACCCGTCTACGGTTCACGCTCTCGAAAGTGCAATAACACTTCTTCGTGGTCATAGGTAAACAAACGCGGCTTGATGCATGATAATAGAAAACAGCGTTGGCGTTGCGGCAAAACCCAGCCCTCTTCATGAAAAACTTGCAAAGGAGAAATTTTACAATGAATGGACTTGCAGAGCTGTTCTTATGAATAATATTACCATCAGTAACGGAAAACGGGACTTTTTCTTGCCTCAGCTGTTTTAACCGCTCTGAAACCAGTAGAGCCATCAGGATCAAGTGGAGACGTACACTAGCATCTAGTTTTCTTTTCTCAAGCCCGCATCACAAGTCAATATGTACGTATAGGTTTACAATTCCTTTTACTGATGAAGAATGTGCAGATTTCTTCTGTTACATCGAAATATTTTCAACCAATGTATTTCAATTCAGGTTAATTTTTGATAAGGCCCTTTAATCGGTTAAAAATATTTCGCTATCATGCAAAAAATCCGCGTATTTTTAATGAAAAAAGGAATTATATATTGAATCTACTGCTTTTTCAACACCTATACGTTCATTTTTATATTCTAGTGTTATATCCAAGTTATTAAAAACGAATTATTAGAAATAGAGTAATAATATGTAATGTATTAGATCGCATATTTACTGCCTATTTGTAGAGAATATGATTATATATATATATATATATATATATATATATATATATATATTATATATATATATATATATATATATATATGTATTTATTAAAATTCATGCATACACATACACATACATGTAACGGGGAGAAATTATTTTCTCCAATAACACATTTAGAGCCGGTCTTACCAAAGTCGTTTAACGGCTAACCACGATTAATCTCTGATTAAACGGAAAATTGCGTCCTACCATTGGTTGGTTCTATGGTTTAATCGCGGTTAGCCTTTAAACGACTCTGGTGAGACTGGCCGTTATTTAGCTTTAATATTGGCCTGACTTACTGGGCAATCAGAGAACTGAGTAATTTGAAGTTGCGACTCCATAAAAAAAACAGCGTAGTCTAACGTAGAAGAGCTTTGAAGTTTGGCTACTACCATACTGCAGTTGAGATATGTCACAGGTGACTTCTGCGTCAAAATGACGTCAGATGTCACCAGAGATGGGAATTCAGTACTATAAATGTCCTTTTCTGACATCATAATGACGCAGAAGTCGCCTGTGACATATGTTGACCACAATATGTTATCACCCTGTCGTTTAACGGCTAACTGCGATTAACCCATGGCGCCAACCAAAAGTGGAACGCAATTTTCCGTTTAAACAGAGATTAATCGCGGTTAGTTGTTAAACGACTTTGGTGAGACTGGCCCTAAGGCTAAATAGGAACGTCTCTACAGGACAAGAGCTTTTCATCGAATATACACTTCTATCACAAATTTTTCCCAACAGCGAGTGATTAGGTGTATTTTTTCTCATGAGATCAACAGCTTAGTCACCTTTATTGTCAGTCAGAAATGAACTTTGATCACTTAAGTCAACTTGAAAAAGGAGAAGTTTAGATAGATATTTTAGGTGTAATGATTTTGAAATTGTAGTATATAGTTTTAATTTTTTCGAATTATGTTATATATAAATATTTTTACATTATAAAAAATGAAATCACAAAAATGAATCACAAAAGTAATAATGTAAAAATTAGTTTTTATTTGTCTAAATTTTTCCAGAATCTATGTAGTAGACAAGAACATTCGGCTTCGTTTTCCTGTATATACCGTTATTTTTGTACCCACATACAAAACATGTTCTTACAGTAACCCTTACTAGTACGTGTCCCTCGCTCAAGTATCAATCGTCAGAAAACGTACTAGTACGTGTCACGCATAAAATGTGTTAAGGTATGCTACAGACGAGAGTAACATTACCCCTGCTGAGTCCTCTTAATTTAGAAGCAGGGACCAAGCAGAAGACCCCCCAGGCTTGTCTTGCCACCCACAGAGTTATAGTTTGTGAACTTGGAACATTCATAAATATACCTCACATAATTTAGTAACATGCTGAACACTTCGAATTAAGTTTAACAACAGAGACCTAAAGTTGACTAAATTAAACCCCTAAGCTTTTTACCATTTTCCTTTACTAGAATAAATAATGACTTTAAATATACTGTGGAAATTGAATACAAATTACTAGCTTTAAAAGTCAAGGTCTAATCGTGAACAACGGGTTTTACCGAACCATGCTTAAAACACGTAACGTCGTAGTAATTATATGTCAAAACCATTTCTTTCTTACGACGTTTTCACGACCCTGTAGTCGGAAATATTGTGTTTAATATCAGGGTTAGATTCTTAGATAAGACTGTGAAAAGAGGATTTAATGCTTCGTTGGGATAAAAGGTAGGCAGGACGTATTTCTTAACATCTAACGTTGAAGGAAATGTATAACTGCACGTCAGCAAACTCACGAGGACCAGGATATAAGGCTAGCATCTGGTCAGCGGAAGATGTCTTGGCCGTAACCTTTTGGGCCATGGTTAACGTTCCAAGTCGATGATAAAAGTGTTACACTCGCTTACATCCGTCATATATTAGCGGCGATTATGTGTATTACATTTGTATGGCTGAATGCCCTCATGGCTTTTTGGAAGGAAAGTAGAGAGAAATGAGACCTTAACGCTTACACGTCCAAACGGTTTACTGCTCGTTTTCTTCATTGTCGTTGTAACTTAGTACAAAGTTATTCATTTAATTGTACAAATATAAAGAACAAAATTTATTGCAGCATAATAAAGTTAACTGTTTTTGAGATAATGCATGTAAATTATTGGGATTTATCAAGATTATTGAAAAGAAATTAAATATATTTTTATTACACCTCCCATAAAACTAATATAAGTTTAATTTAGCAAAATCCTACACTTTGTTTAAATGGGGGTTAAATGTGGACACCATGCAGGTATCATCGGCAAATAACGAAAGGTTTGCCAATGGTAACAAGTAGATGTTACCTGTAAACAACGACTGTTTTGCTAGTGACATCCTATTGCTGTCATCAGTAAATAACAACCACCTGGGGAACTTCATCACTTAGGTTTTACTGGTTTGTCAATGGCATTAAGTTTGCTGATGTCCCGGTGGTGGTCACGTTAGTTTAGTAGTTGAAGTACCATCTTAGCTATATAAGAAAATATACCTTTGATATTTATATAATAGTAAATTTTCTCTGTGAATTCGCATAATCAATTCACTGTACTAGAATATCAAGAAGTTTGAAAATGTTCGTGTTTTGTATTTCGCAAACGGAATATTCCCACTGGTAACCTTTTTACAGCCACATTTTCAAAATAAGTCGTGGCCATTTCTTAACAGTCGCTTCTCTTTCCTAATTCATAATAATAATGTTGCCGACAAACAACAATAATAATAATTTGTCGCTAATAAAGTTTACTTGGCGAGATTTGCGCGAAAGAAATAGAAATGAATCTGCACAGGAAATATTCTTTATATAAAGAAAAATATCTAAATTATGGAATTTACTGATGTTACCAAAAGACACCAATCAGATAAGACACAAGAATAGGTTGCAGATCTTAAGTATCTGGGAAAAATTAATCAACCCTTTAAATATAAAAATAATAAAATCATTCTTATTTATATCAATACTACAATTCAATGGAAAACAAACTGTATGAAATATTCGTTACCTTTTCAGAGATTTCGAAGAAAATTTTGTAGGAAAGGAATCTGAGTTTATAGATATAACGTAAAATGAAATATGAACATAAGAAAAAATTCGATCAATGAAGCTCAAAATAAAGTTTAGTGATGTTGCGGTAGTATTGTGTACCAAAAGGACTTAACACACGTCAATCTGTATTTGTTAAAAAAGCAACGGATTCACTATACGGTTCCATAGTTTCTTTTCCCCAGTTACTTTTTTTTATGAGTACACGACAAAGTCAAGAGAGGCCACTCCTGATTTTTATTTTCAAAAAAGAAACTGTAATTTTTGCCAGTTATCTAAATATTTCTCAACATTGTATGCATGATTTAAGGCCTTAACACATTTCAACTTGTACACGTTGAAATGTGTTGGCATGTGACACGTACACGGTGAAATGTGACACGTTGTTTTCTCTGTGGATTCGCATAATTCACTGTGCTAGAAGACCATACAAGAAATCTGCTAATGTTCGTCTTTTCCAATAATGGATTTAATGGATTTAGTTTACCATTTTAGGGTTTTAGGGTTTACCATTTTAGGGGTTTACTATTTTAGGATTTTATGGATTTAATTTACCGTTCCATTTACCAACGAAGAATGCACCGAACAATGGCCGAATGGTTAGGGTGCTGGCCTTCGGTACCGGAGTTCGTGGGTTCGAATCCCACAGTGGCATGGATGTTCGTAGCAGTTCGGGATCGGCATTAAGCAATAGCTCCCGGTCTCATTAGCCCTCGTGTTGCGAAATGTAGACCATAGTGCTCCAAACCAAACCAAACCAACGAAGAATGTGCAGATTTCTCGTGTGATAGCGAAATATTTTTAACCAATTAAAGGCCTTTTTCTACGTCAACCTGAACCAAAATGAATCCAAAATTCCACTATCACACGAGAAAATCAGCCATTATTCCTCGGAACGTGGAATTGTAAAATGAATCTGTTACTTTTTCAACGCATATAGTTTGACGTGTGATAAGGTATTCGGTGGTATCTAGCGATAGATTTTTTCCCAACCAAACATAAAGAAGACTGATTAGCTAACTGTCTGTGCCATGAAATAGATCTAAGACAAATCTTTTCTCACTCGTTTCGGCGGGATGAAATCTATCGTTCCGCTCGACCCAAATCTCGCTAAATCATTCCAAGGACACATCAGTTCCGCACCGTGCCTCTCCAAAAATCTTCCGCCGACGTCTGAATGTCTGAGATGGTTTCCAAACTCTTAAACTGCTTCTTTCGCCATAGATTTTTATTGCTTTAATTATTCTCTGGTTCAACACCGATCTGAAAATAGAAAATTTATGTCAATGAGTTTGCTGAGATGTGTGGAAAAAGGGACTTACTCTTAGGTAATTACCTCAGCTGTTCAGAAGTATTTGCTTACAAAAGACTTTCGTTTAATACACTTCAGTTTTATGTCAACATATTTGTACTTTCGGAAAAGGTAAATATTGATGGAGATTTGCAATATTTATACACAATAGTCAATTTGAAGTGCAACCTACCTCTTCAGAAGCTGTTCCGAAAAAGACAATTTTCTATTCTTTGTATGGTTTGCTTTAGAGCGCTACTGTCAAATGTTTGCAAACCAAGGACTAAACCAACATCTACAGTTTAGAGCGGATTTTGGAATAGCTGCGAACATTCATGCCTGCAATAGGATTCGAATTCACGACTCCGGTAACGAAAAGAAGCATCCTCCCTGTTTAGGCTTTGTTTGGCAATGTACAGGAATACATGACTGTTTGGTTTGGAGTGTTATGGTCTACTGTTTTGCAACACGAGGGCTAATGAGACCGGGACCTACAGCTTAAAGCCGATTCCGAACAGCTACGAACATCCACAGTGGGATTCGAACCCACGAACTCCGGTACCGAAAGCCAGCACCTAACCGATCGGCCATCGTTCGGCCATACATGACTGTTAATGCACGCTCAATGTATTATATAATGTAAGAAAAAAGCTCTGTAAACTAATTTACTAATCCGTTTAATTAATACTTATTAATAATTAAATGTATTGTCAGCTTATCATGTACTAAATTATTGTTTCGAGGATTGTTAGACCTTTTAAAGGTCTAACACACGAACTGCGGTACCGAAGGCCAGCACCCTAACCAATCGGTCATCGTTCGGCCACACATGACTGTTAATGCACGACCAATGTATTATATAATGTAAGAAAAACGCGCCGTAAACTAATTTGCTAATCCGTTTAATTAATACTTATTAATAATAAAACGTATTGTTAGCTCATCATGTACTAAATCAGGGCTGTCCAACTGCAAAGAGCCCACGGGCCAGAATTCTGGTCACTGATCACCTGTCGGGCAGCAGTTTGGAAAAGTTGAACAATAACTTCTTACCTCTTAAATAATAACAATTAATAGTTGAATTATTAATTATAAAACAATGGAAGAGAAGGATTATAAAACAATTTGCGATCAAGAGGAAACTTAAGGGACCTTGGCTTGACCAAGAATGGTTGTCTCGGATGCTTCTTGATATCATAAAATTCTGAAAAAAGAAATATGCTGAATAAGAAGTTGGCGCGCCGCACAATTTGTGTTAGCGGGCCGGATGCGACCCGCGGGCCGCCAGGTGGACAGCCCTGTACTAAATTATTGTTTCGAAGATTGTTAAACCTTTTAAAGGAACAGAAAAAATAACATAAATTGTGTATGAAAAGGATAAATAAGTTTTTTCTCAAATTTTGATGTGAAGGTATAAGGAACAACCTTGTGCGTTTGGATTCCATCAGATATGAAAGAAGTTAGCTGAAGAGCCTTGTACTTAACCACCAAGCAGTTCAAAGTCAAAGGAAATCTGTACTGTAAATGGTGAACTCTAGAATCACCAAGTAGTTTGGAAATGTATCTAAATCCAAGTTTAATGGCTATTGGCGTAACCTTTTTCTCGCCCGTTCCGATGCTTGGTTCCCAAATGTGCTAAAGAAAGTCAAGGACAGCAGACAAAGAGTAATAATGCGTACGATTAAGCGATGGGTGAGGCTGAATGAGTGAAAGGGAGTGAAAAGAGAAAAGAAAGAATATTACGGTAACGTTGTTTATTGTTATGGCGAAGCGGAAAATTCAATCCAGACTCCTTGGTGCATTTCCGGGGTATTATGAAGAGGTCCATTGTTGACCAGCTTTATTACTGTATACGTTTTAAAAAACTGGAGAGAGGCACATGAGAAGATTCTTAAGTGTTGTTATCCGCTATTTGTATGTATGCTAACACCATACTGTCGTTTTAGGTGTAGATAAGATTGATTCAATGCGTCCATAATGTCTACCTTGTTTAGTTCCATAACTGCAATTAAATGAAGTTTGAAAGCTAAGCCTCAACAAACTGAAATTATTAAGAATATTTTATGAAAAGTATGTCTGCACAGAGATTTTTGCTTATTCGTATATAATTCGTTCTTCTATTAAGCGGTAAAATCTATGTCTAAAAGAGAAAGTGTTATCAAGCTTAAAAAGGCACTATGTATGAACTAAAAGGTTTTCGAGGTAAAGACAAGTTGGATATAAAACTTCTTATTGCAATTATTTTCGCATGTTTACAGGCATTATGCCTCCCTGCTTCCTTTAACACTAGATTTGCGGACGGTGCCAATTTGCCTCATTAAGAATTTTATCACTATATATATATATTATATATATATATATATATATATATATATATATATATATATAACTTTAATTTCACTTTTCAAAAACATACTTTGGTTTTCATTTAAGTAATAAAATATATGTAAGCTTTCATTCCTCTTCCCGCAGACCCCTTCATTTCGCTTTATCAAATGTGGTATACCTATTTTCACGGTTGTCAGCCAATTTGACTCATAGAATGTATTTGAAAATAAATATAGTATAAAGTATAGTATAAAGTAAATATAGAGAAGAAGTCGAGAACACTTCCATTCCAATGACAGAAATTCATGCTACTGACGCACGGAAGAATTGTCAAGTTCAACAATCATGCAAAAGAAACAGATGTAGAAACTATTGTGCTAAATGTAATAGAAATGTTTGCGGAAAATGTGTTTCAAAAACAGTTGTTATATGTAAAAAATGTGTTCCATGATTTTTTTATAATAAACATATCATTTAAATTAATTTGGAACTACTTTTTTTTTTTTTTTTTTTTTTTTTTGCAAAAAAACTTCAATTTTCTTGTATGAGTCAAATTGGCTCACCTCAGTAAAAATAGGTATATGATCAACATCCGTAAATCTAGTGTTAAAGACGCTTATAAAGCTTTTCAATTACAACCGCTCAACTCAAACAAATATGCAAAAAAATCTTTATTATTCCATCCTGTGAAATTTGAAATTTGTGATGTAGTGACTTTTACTTCCGATGTACAGATATATGCATTACTTTATCATGACTGGGAAATACTAAAGAGAAAAATTCTGCCAGTAGTTGCTGTATGATACTTGAGTTGGTAGAGAACTACCTTTCGATGCAACCGTCCAAATGTTCATATACCACTGTTAGCTTGTATTTCCGCAGCTGTTCGTTATCGACTTTGAGCTGTAGGTCCTCTCATAAACCCTCGAGTAGCAAAAAACTGATCGTACCGCTCCAAACTAAACAAAACCAATTTATTAGTGTTCTCTTGGGAGAGCGAATTTAATTATTTTTGTTCTGTTTAAACTTCTATTTAAGTCTGTTGCCGTTTACCCAACACTTTTAAGATCTTGCAGATTAGGAAAAATTCCATACATCAAACATCATGAAGCATTTTCAGGCAGTTTCTTCGAAATCCGTGTGCAGAGAAAACGCATCAGCCGTGTGCTGATTTTTCCTTTTTATACTTCATGTTTGTGAATAAAGTGTCCTTCAAATTCGAAATCTTTATGTTTGAAAAAAATATATTCATGTAGGTAAAATAATTATATTAGATCAAACTTAAGAGCTAGGATAAAGAGTATGCCAACTTTAAAATTTTAAATGGGAGACGGATTTACAGGTAGGCCGTTCTTTTTGAACACTGGAGAATGTAAACTCGATTTGGCTGGGATTTGGAGAATTACGACCGATTTTTTGCAACTAGACTAATGTGACCTGGACCTACTGATTAAATGTAATTCCTAAAGGCTACGAATATTCATGTTATTACAGGGATTCAATCCCATGGAATATGGTAGAGAGAGGTATCAGCGTACCTACTCAGCTGTCGCCCAGAGAGTGTATGCTAAAATTCTACTGTCAGCATGCATATTTGTAACCGTTGAGAATAAATAGGATTGAAGGAGTAGATCTCAGTCTAACAAGCATCCATGCAGTAAAATATTGACCGTCCGCTTCAAACTAATCAGTGGATCTAAGATTCTTTGATATTTGGTTTAGTCATACTGTGAAAAGAAGTTCAGACGCAAGCTGTAATATTTCCAGTGGTTTTGACCTTGAATATTTAGTACTGACGTGCTACGCCAAGAATTTCAAACTTGTGAACCACATATGAAATTTTTGAAGCCTAATTAATAAAACAGAATGTAGCAAAAGGGTTCATGAAAATTCCACGAACTCTAAACTAAATTTTTAAATGTTTGGTGACTCTGTTGCTCATCTTCGTTTTACCAGTTTTTGTCTGCTACTGCACATAGTGTAGCAAATAATAAATTGTGCTCCAAAAACCGGACAGTCCATTGTGAAAATGAAAATTCAAATCACAAAGTGTTCAGTCCCAGTACCAAAACACCTACAATCAAGTGATGAAATGTAGGAATTTCTAAATATTAGTTTTTCTATAAAATCTACATTGTATTGTTACGACAGACTTGACTAAAACAAACTCCAAGACCATCAGATTCGTTTCTACTTGAAGTAGTAAGGAAGTTAAAGAGCGAATGATACATTAACATCATAGATCTCAAATAATTGCATAAGGAAGAATGATGATTAATAGACGATAGGAAACTAATTTTCAGGTTTTATGCTATGAAAAAAAAAGCAGATAAATCAATTCCGCTGAGATGCTATTAAGACGATAGTTAAATGTTTTATCACACATCATACTCTACACGTTGAAATAGCAACGGATTCAGTTTAAGATTCCTCTTCTGATGAAGATTTCGCTGATTTCTCGTGGGATAGCGAAAAATTACCGATTTATTTTGGTTCAGGTGGATCTTATTAGGCTTTTAATCAGTAGGTCATAGTAGGTGTTGTAGTACTGGGACTGAACACTTTGTGATTTATTGAAGATTTTTTATGGGCTGGTGGGCTTAGTTTGTAGCACTTAGTTTATTATATGCCACATTATGTCTAGTTAAACCTAAACCTGCGCTTTGAAAGATGTGTGCAGATGTTTTAATACACTGTATGGTAAATTAGCTGACTTTTGATACGATTTCTCCAGAAATGAGTAGGATAGTGAAGAAATGTCGAAATTGAGAAGGAAAGTAATCTGTTTTTTACATTACTTAATTATTAATCTTATAATTT
Source organism: Pardosa pseudoannulata (assembly GCA_032207245.1). Classification (NCBI taxonomy): domain Eukaryota; kingdom Metazoa; phylum Arthropoda; class Arachnida; order Araneae; family Lycosidae; genus Pardosa; species Pardosa pseudoannulata. The sequence continues at coordinate 191,587,364 of CM063498.1, forward strand.
TCTTTAGTATATTAATCTTATAATTTTATTTAGTATGCTACCAAAAACTACACTTCTACCTTTTTTTCGCCCGCGGAAACTCATACCTTCTTTTTATGACCCACATTAGTGCTGAATTTGTCATGCATGTCCTACGCATTTAAGCGTTGTTCGGAGAGAACCTGATATGGTATTCAACAAGGCAATCTGTCTCGTTTTTCATAACAAATGACAGCATAAAGAGCCGGTTTCCCTCATGTGGATTAAGTTTATGTATTCTAGAAGCAATAATACGGCATTCTAAATTCTTATTCTAGGCGATATCTGTATTTCTAGACGATAATATATCATTATAATCATTACACAATCCAATGGTTAGTAATCATGATGTAAGATATGACTCAGGAATGAAAACCATCAGACAAGTACTGTGTTCAATTTATTACTACCTAGTGTAAATCAAAAGAAGTACAGCATTACACATGCTACTTGAATATTATTTCACTTTATGTGTTTGTACTTATTGGGTGAGGTTTCGATTTCCTTTTTATTACCAATGCTTATTTTTTTTTCTGTGCTTGTTGAAGTCGATCAAAAGAAGAAGCGGTAGTGTTATATACTTGCACTTTCAGAAGCCTGGGGCTTTTCTCACACCTGCGGAATGCATTTTTTTTTATTTTTATGGTCTGTGAACACGCTGGTCGTAGCCATTAAGTGCTTTTTTCATGGGAGTCCATCTATTTCCCCTTTGTAGTTGGGGGTGTATTTCTACTTTCTCTCTCCGTTGCAATGTAATCCCGTGAAAAGTCAGGGGGGAAATGTGAGCGGGGGTTGCGATTGACTTAGCGGTAGACCAAGGTTTTTTAAGATGGAAAAAGAATGAGAGTCTGTAAAAGAGAAGGAGAAAGGGACACAGTGAGAGTGAAGTGGAGTGAGTGTTAGAGAGAGGGGGAGAAAGCGATGGAGATTGAGTGAGATGGAAAGAGAGTGAGTGGGGTGATAAGGAGAGAGTGGGAGAAAGAGATAAAGTAAAAGTGTGAGAGAGAGAATGAGATGGAGTGGGGATAAGAAAGTGTGAAGGAGATTGAGATGCAGGGAGAGTAAGAGTTAAAGAAAATGGGAGAAAGTGATAGAGGGATAGTGAGCGAGTGAGAAGGTGAGGGTTACAAAAAAGGGGAGAAAGAGGAAAAATGAGAGGTAGAGGG
>CM063498.1:191593547-191648547 GCA_032207245.1 Pardosa pseudoannulata
ATTTGTTATTGATTTATCGGAGGTTTTATCAATTAATATTACAAGATTATTTGTAAACCCTCTTTATTGTTACGAATTTCTGTACTACTGTGTATAAATGTAAATGTTCTGTACCAATTTTGTGTGTATGTGCTATAAATATTAAATATTGAGAAATGGGATTTATATTGATGTAAAGCGCCTTCGAACGTCGTTTCTCTGTAATTTTGGTCGTCATGCATAGTCATTTTTTTTTTTTTAATACCATGGGTAATGGCCAATTTCGTTCTTTGGCATTAAGTCTCCGAGCTGGTGATTTTTTCGAGTGCTTAACTTCTATTACCAAGTTGCCGATATTTCGCTAAAGGGCGTCAATATTTATGCCAACTGGGCGAAATTTTGTACTCTCTAGAACAGAAATGGCGAACTTTTTTGATTAATGTGCCATTTAAATTAGGGTTTATTATTTTCAAGTGTCCAAGTGTGACACATTTTATATGTCATCTAAAAATCCCCTTAAAATCCCTATAATCTACATTACTATGATTAATTAAAAAATGATCGCTTGTTTTCTTGTCACCATGTGAGAATCGCTTCTTTAATATATAGGTTTTAAGTGAAATTTATTTTGAAATTTAGTTTTTGTATGGTATAGAATTCTTTTATCTTGCCACTTTTTCAGACATATATTTAGAAAATATCTATTACACGTGTGCCAAAGTTTCGCCATCTTGGCTGTATATTATTCTCGAGACTTCTCTTAGTTTTCTCTAGGTCGGGTTTGGTTTGGTTTGGTTTGGTTTGGTGGAGTGTTACAGTCTACTATTTTGCAACACGATGGTTTAATTCAGGGCTTCGAACCGGAACTGAACCGAAAACCGAAAACCGGAAAAAACCGTTATTTTGGTCGGAACGAAAACCGGAACTGAACCGAAAAAAATATCGGTTTATTTCGGTTCGATATATCTTTCAGTCATTTTGTTACTGTTACCAACTTATCAATATTTTCTAATTTAACGTCAACTTTATAATTACATATCCGCACTTGTATAAGATTGCAATGGTGGTTTTGGCAGCTCCAGTGTTGAAAGAGCGTTTTCAGGTTTGAAATTTATTCTCCGAGACAACAGAAGTAATCTCAGTGAAACCACGTTAGAAGATATATTAATAATTAGAGGCAATTTTCATATGTTAAATAAATAATATATTTTTTACATAATTATTGCAAGGCCAAGTGCACGATGTGAGAGTCAAACGACGAATGTGGGTAATCATGAACCTAGTTGTCAAATGCGATTTTGATAATGGATAACAATGCCAATGCTCGCCGCTCTTATCGTACCTGCTGTTTGTATCAATTCACATAGTGTACCAATTAAAAAAAAGAATAAAATCTTCTAAATTTTGATAGAATTACATTTTTTGTTTATGATAGAATTATATTTTTAGTACAAATAAGAATATACATAAAATGAAATTATTCATTTGGAACTGAAACGAAAACAGTTATTTTTGGCGGAGCGAAAACCGGAACTGAACCGATATTAATTTTTTAGTTGAACCGGAACGAAAACTGGAGCAAAAAAAATTACGGTTCGAAGCCCTGGTTTAATTCTCTTGATAGGTAAATTATAAAAGGAGGAAGTCTGCCCAGTTAGTTCAGGTTTAGATGCTGTGTGTGAACATTTTCCATAAAGATCTCAAAATTAGGCCATTCTTTACAAAAATTTAAAAAAAAAACTTTCGTGGAAGTTCTACGGAGATTTTCCCAAAATTGATCATTCTGTGCTATATTTGATCTTGTTAATAATCCTGAAAATCCTTCGTTTTATTAGTTCAACAAAGAACCAACTCTAAACTTCCCGGCACTACAGTCCATGTGGGGTGGTCCATGGCCTACAACGACAATCTCCGTTTTCGAGGCCAAAGGTCCTGGGGTGCAAAGCTTATGTCCTGGTCAAGTGGTCAATCTTACGTGGAACCCCCAGTGTTTAGCTCCCAAGCATGCTTGGTCCTCAGTTTATCAACCGACTGAAGGGATGAAAGGCTGAGTCAACTTTGCCTAGCTTGAGGATCGAACCTCGACTTATATCTTGGGAGCGCGAAGCAGTTCCCCAACGCCACTAGGCTTCCGTACAAATAACCACCATACAAAAATGGGTAAAACTGATTTTCCTCTACGAAGGGTATAAGAAAATAAAATAAAAGCTGAAAATCAATATAATAGTAGAGAATACATATAATTATTTCCTATACAATTACTAATAATTATTTCGGCTACATATAATTATTTCCTATTTACCGTAATTTGAAAAGTTTTATTTTTCTACAAAGAACCTCTACAAAAATGGGTACAACTGATTGCACGTTTCTTTCTACGACAGGGTACAATAAAGAAAAAAAAATTGTGAAAATCAACATAACAGGAGGGAAAAGTATGTTTACGGTTACATCTAATTATTTTTCTGTTTACCATAAGTCGTTTTATTTTGCAACACAGAACCACCCTACAGAAATGGGTACGACTGATTGAACGTTTCCATGTAATGGAGAAAAATCGTGCCTGCCCTTTTTTTATTATTATATTGGGCGATGAAAATGTCTAAGTGATGATTAATTCTATCAGTGGGCGTTTCCCTCGATTTCAAGTAACACAATGGCCATCTCTAAGATTCGTCGAAGCCGTAAGTAGTAAAGAGGACGAAGTGGATATTTGATAAGTGAAAGCTATTTATAATAGTTAGCTTCCTGGGTTCCACCTTAAACGTGACAGAGTACAATGCTTCGTCTCTAATACCGCGTTGAACTGAATGAGGTTGGGGAAAATACTTTTCTAGACTTGCTATTTTATAAAGTAATTTAGTATTTGTCTTGGAGTTTCGTATCCAAAGAATTTTTTACAAAAGTTGTAAATAAATTATAAAAAAAATCGGATGTGGTCATTACATGACTTTTTTGTACATCTATTATATCATCTCTCTTTATTTTTATTTTGTATAATAGTCATCAGAATTGTCGTTTTTATATTTTCTTCAAGATTTAAAATAGGTTCTGTTTCTTCTAATATTCATATTGTCCGAGTAGACCAAAAATTACGTACTATTATTACCGCACATTTTTATAATAATAATAATACGATTTGATAATAGATTACAACTTATTTTCTACAATATCTGTTTAACATAATGTGTTTTTACTTTAATATTATTACAAACTTTATATTAATGTTATACTAATGTGTAGCCAATTTTATACTACAAATCTTTAATTTCTACTTATTATATTATTCTATCAGTTCATATTATGATACACATTAAAAGTAGAATTTGAAAATACAATAAGTGTATTGAGGAAATCTGCTTCGGTAAGGCTGCATCAGTCGATGCATTGTATTACTTTAAAATAATTTAGAATAAAACCAATGCAGACTTGTAATAACTGAGGCCTAGTCTCGCCAAAGTCGTTTGACGGCTAACTGCGATTAATCTCTGTTTAAACGGAGAATTGCGTCCCACAATTGGTTGGAACCATGGGTTAATCGTGGTTAACCGTTAAACGACTTTGATGAGACCTGCCCTAAATCTGCATTGCTATGATATCATATAACAGGTGCTTCTTTATTACGCTGACCATTGAGTATGAACCCTGTTACCATCTAATTTAATATTTTCTTATTTTAAATTATTTAAATATTGTCTGAATTATTTTCATACGTTTTATCACTGAATTTCGATATTACGTCAATCATTTTCTTTTGCATTTGGCTTAAATAATAGATTAGGTACATATCGGATAATTTGAAGTTTAATCATCGATTATTTTTTGTTGCAATGTAAATTTAATCGCCGGTATTAAAAACACATTCTTTTCATAAAAGTCTAGGAGTCTATTTCTCGTACTAATAAATATCTAGCGTTTAAGTTATATACCTTTAAATATTAAGAAGTGTGTTTGTTTGTGTGTTTGTGTTTTTATATATAACCACAAGGACTGCAGTCGATTCGCTAAATTTTGGACATCATTCATACATACCGCTGTCTATCTTATCCCTTAATATGGCAAGATAAATTAAAGTCGGCAATTAACATACGCTCAGTAAATTTTTTTTTAATATTAATTTTATATTTTACCATGTTCAAAACTTTTCGAGAAAATTCTAAACCCCCTGTTTAAGATAAATTCGAGAAGATAAAGTCACTGACAAATAAGGATGTATCTTACTACTTACTTAGGTATATCAAGAAAGCATCAGTTTAATTTACTATCAATACAAATAAATATTTTCTATTATACAAATATTCTATTAATAATTTTTTTTTCTTGCCTCATAAGATACTTTACAATTACGAAAAATTAGAAATTTTATTGATCCTGTCTTATGACGGGCTTATATGCTTGTTTGTCAGAACAGATAACAAGCAACGTTAATCAAAATTAATCAATTATTAGGCCAACATTAATCTAAAAGGAACTTTATTGTTCGAAATGTAATCTAACATTATCTATACAAGAAGCAAACCGAGGAAGATACAAAGTGTAAAATCCGAATGATCTAGCGATTTTCAGTAGGGTAATCATCTTACAGGGGCAATTGTTTGTTTGATCAGCATTTGCTAGATGAACACCATATGCTGTTTTAAAGGATATTGGCTATGTCTCGGCGTATTGATGTCACAGCAAGGGAACTACAAATCATATATACTTTAAAAGATAATATAGACTCGGTCCCTCGATCGAACTAATACTCAACCCTATTGGCAACTATCTGTTTAACAGAAAATTTAAACTAGAACACAATGAAATATTAATTTAATGCGTACTTATTAGCATATACCACAAATATATAATCTGCAAGAAATTTTTAAAAACCCATGCCAGAAATCTGCAAAATTAATAATTTTAAAAACAAAATCACAGCACAACTTAAAAGATAAATGAAGATATTGAATCTGAGATAGTCTGTAAGGCTGTTTTTCTAACGAGGCTCTTGTAGATCGTATTTTTCACTTGCGTGTTTACATTATCTCTACTGCATCTTTTCTTCTTCCTGTATCTCTATTCTTTGAAGAGAAGGTCCTTACTTTGGACGTTGCGGTTAGTTTTGAACCTTCGTTGTGACGTCATTTTGACGTCAGCTTGCGGACTATGAAATTAACTATACTGAACTATTAACTATACTGAAATTAACTGCACAATTATTACATTCAAATGATCCAGCTGACGTCAAAGGGACGTCACAACGAACGTTTGACCCGACTCGCGACGTCGCAAGAGTAAGCCCCGAAGTGTAGTGGGGAGCCCGTCGAAGTTCGAATGCGAATTATGTGCCCTCTATATAATCAAAATAATTTCCACACCCTCTGAGTATTAACCCTGCATAGAACAAGTTATTAACACTGCAAAGGATTTCATTTTATCAAAGGAAAAGTTGATTTGGCTTACTCAGGATGTGAAAGTTCCATTTATGTTGACGAGATGTAGTTTATTATAATTATTGCGAGTCCGCAGGTATTAGAATGTATCAGTAAATTCTCTTTTCTTATAATCTCTTAATAAGAATACGTATATTTTTCTTTTCTACAACTGTCCCCATGAAAAGTGTCTTTTATTGCATAAATAATTACGTAAGATAGGAAGCGAATCGCCTCTCAATCGATAACCACGAGGAAGTGGTTTCTGTATGCCTTAATTGGATTATTTGTCTGCTGTATGTCACAGAGCAGAGCGCCGTTCTTTGTTTTTACCCAAATTTTCGACTCATTACCTCATCCATTAACTCGCGAGCGCGTCGCCGACAAGCGCCGGAATTAATTTAATTACTAGAATGACCCATTTCCGAGAGAAAATTGTTTCAAGACCTTTCAAACTCCCCCTCAACAACCCTGAAAAAAGGGATGTTTACAAAATCTTCCCATCGGAGGGTTTTGGAAAGTACGTTTTTTGTTCCTTGAACTGAAATATGATTATAACGGGAGTTGGATGCTGTAATAATCTCTATCGAGTAGTGCACTTTTTTCTTTCTCTTTTTATAACTGCTCTCTGCAATTATTGCGCTCATTAGCTGTTACTGGGTAAACCGATATTGAAAGCTAAATGAAGTGTCTTTTAAGAGTACTATTTTTTACCCTAACCGATGATTAGTTTCTTGCTTTAAGGGTGCATAGTACCTCTCGGGTCTTACAGTTCTATTCATCAGCACGAGTTAAACCAATTTTAAGCAGTGTTAAACACAAAATCGGTCACCATGCTATAATTTACTGAGAATTACGATCGAAATCCATGTTACGATCGAGATATGTCACAGGAGATACGTCATATTGACTTCAAAGAGAATTTATGGTACCCAGCTCTCATCTCTGGCGACTTCTGACGTCCTTATGACGCGAATGAAACCTGTGACATATCTCGACTGCAATATGGTAACACCCCATCTGAATTTGATCAACTGAATCAGCGAGTTACACACAAGAGCCAAAACATTATGACCACCTGTCAATAACGAGTTGGCCCACCTTTGGCAAGCAACACAACTTCAATCAGCCTTGGCATGGATGACACAATCCTTGGTAGATGGCCGGAGACAAATTGCACCAGATGTTTAAGCAATGGTTACGCAAATCCGAGATATTGCAAATTGGTGGTCTTTGAAATCTGAGCTGCCGTCCCATGACATCCCAAATGTGTTCTATTGGAATGAGATCCGGTGAGTTAGGCGGCTAGGACATTAACTGGAAATTCAGCATCATGTTCATGGAGCCACTCCAACACAATTTTAGCCTTGTGACACAGGGCGTTTTTCCGGGCCCAGCGTAGGTGCAGTTGGCGATACCGCTTGGTCAGCAAAGGCGCATGAGGGGGACGTTTGCTGCGTAGCCCCATATCCAACAGTGTCCACTGATCAACGTGCTCCGATACTATTCCACTTGGCCCTGCATTGTATTGGGTTGTCAGCTGAGCCACTGTCTGGCTCCGGTTTTGCTTCACCATGCGAGACAATCTCCGACGACCTTTTTCTTTGATAGCGTGTGGACGTCCAACACCATGTCGTCTACTGCTGGTTTCACCGTCATTCATCCACTTTGCATAAGTACTAACAACTGTAGATTGCGAACAACCCACGAGTTGTGCAGTTTCGGAAATACTTGTTCCGAGCCTTCGAGCCATTACAATCTGCCCTCTATCAAAATCGCTTAGATCCGAGCCTTTCCCATCACACACAGATGTAAGTGAAAGAATGATTCTTCACACTCTCCAGCAGCAGTTAACTTCCACCTGATCACGTGCCTTCCACGTCATCCAGGCGAGTTCATTGCAAAATGTTGGGGTGGTTATAATGTTTTGGCTCTCGAGTATATATTCGAATTTATATATTAAGCATGCGCAAATAGTCTCACCACACATTAACTAAATATAGCGGAAAATCAGCTCTCACTCGATTTGAGTTATGATGTGTGAGGTATGTTTAGCTATGTAATTTACTGAACTATTTATATAAACTAAACTGCTTGTTGTATTTTCTAATCATTTGTCAGGCATGAGCGAATCGTCTTACAGTAAATAAATATGACAGAACACAAATGATTATTCGATTGAGTTCTGATGTATGCCAATGTAAGTTTGGCTATTTAATTTACTTAACTATTTATGTAAACGGACTAAAATTTAAACCGGGTGTTGTATTTTACAAAAACAATTCTTAATTGTGATATAAATTATATTAATCACACAACCATAAATTCCAGACTCCAGGAACATAGTAGTTCCTTATTTTCTTTACTGTAAAATTTTTAATGCACGATAAATCTGAATTTTAAGCTTATTTTAACCTCTATTTCTATGAAGATTTTCTTATTAATTATGTTTGATAATTTGTTAACGTTAGGTTTACAGTAATATTTAAATTAGGTTTGTTTTCATAGATGGAAATGCTACGCATCTTCTCAGTCCTAATTATTATGTTATGTTATTCTAGAAGAGACAAGGTTTTTTGTAATATTAGAATTATGTAATATTTTGTAACATTATACTTTAAATACGAAATTAAAAATGACTATTTTGTTGATGTATATTCCAATTTTCCAGTTTGTAATCAAGGAAATAGAAGAGTATAAGGATATTGATGTATTTGTCTACTGCCTAAATTATAAACTTTCTCTTTCTATGGTGGTAAAATTTCGCTTAGCATGAATTCTCATCATGATTTCTCTGTGTTTACTGTGTTAATTCTAGAATCAGAACATCTTTCTTCGGAGAATATCACTTACGGATGATCTTGGGTTAACCCTGACTAGAGACAATCGTCGGTTTTCGTGATCCGCGTGTTACTCTCTATTTGGTGAATATAGCCATTAAAATCTTCAATGTAACAACCAGTTTTCGATAATCACAATTTTGTAACTCGGATAACTATATCTCTAACTCTTACCAAACAATTTGTCTAGGGCTAATGGTTGTCGAGATAAAAGGCGGTTAAGTACTTAACGATGCCCTGTATAATAAGCAAATCGAAATACCTTATTACAAAAATAGAGAGCAATAGAAAATATTGGAATATAGATGGATTTACAAATGAACTGTTTACATTTGTATTTCTCAGAATAAAGAGATCGATACTCCGTTGTTACAGCATTAAAAGCGAATTTCAGAAAATTGGTATTTTATCATCATAAATTATTAATCGAAAAATTTCATATTTGCTAAAAGAAAAACAATGGAATGTTTTGTTTAAGTTCTTCTTTTTGTTATTTATTTCTAATCCTTTCTTCATTATCTGATTTTCCCTTTTCGATGCTTATTTATTTGTCCATTATTTTACTCTTTATATTTTCTTTATTTCTCTTTTTAATAATTTTACAAATATGCAATGAAATGAGTCAATAGTGTACTGTTTGTTTGGTAGAAAATTTTTATGTGTTTTGATACATATTATAATAAAACTATTAGAATATATTCGAATGTTATAATATATTCAAATAATAAAATTATTAGAATATATTAAAATATATTCTAATAAAATTATTAGAACCTTCTTCCTTTCTAATCCAAACAAGAGTCAAAATCATTTGTTTTAGTTTTAAAAATTTGCTTTTTTGAGTTGAGTTAAAATCAATAAAACGTTTTGTAGCTACAGACTAACTCAAAAGTCAAGAAACTACAGTGTTGTAGTTCCGTGACTTTTGAGTTAGTTTGTTTATGAATGAATAGTATTCAAGCTTTAAAAAAACCATGCAATACTACAAAATGCCATTTTCTAATGTTCACTTAGTTTTAAATTGTGCTTTTTTGCTTCGAGTCATTCTCTTAAATCAATTCATGCGCTCTTCAAATGGTATTGAACAATTTTTCAAAATTATTCAGTTTAAATTGTTTTTCCATTTCCACATTTTCTTCCATTTCACTTTCTCCTTCCTAATCCCTTTCTTCCTCTGCACAGATATAAGATTGCCATCAAGAGGCTGAGAGATGTTTGAATACACCCTATATCCTCAGTAGCATTGGTAAGCGAAGTCGGAAAACATGACCAAGTGCGCAATGTCTGATGATCTTGCATTCATTTCAGGTTAAGTCGAATGATGGCCCAATGTTAGAGCGCTGTTTTTTGGTACCAGAATTCATTCGTTCAAAGTCGCTGCTGCCATGGAAGTTGGTAACTGTTCGGAATCAGCTTTAACACCTTGAGGGCCAGCACATAAATGATATGCGAGTCTACCGTTGTGAAAACCGTTGTCGTTTAACGCCATCTAGTAATTATATATAGCATTTAAAAATTAATATAAAACGTTCCGACCTCCGATTACGCACCCTCAAAGCTGGTCTCTCGATACCAACCATAGATCATTGCGTGGAGGCGACGCTGGACTGATAAGAATAAAATCACTGCGTTGCGTATACGAGACGTTGGTCGCGAACGGGTTAAGCAATAAGTCCAGGTCTTATTAGCCCTTGTATAGCAGAACAGCAGACTGTAGTGCTCCAAATCAAACTATCATTTGGAGAACAAAATCACAAATGTCATTAACTTAGTGAGGCAATGCATATTTTCACGCTGTTTTCATATTATTTCCAATCCACATAATGAATCAATTAGTACTAATTGGTTTGGTTTGGAGCTGTACGGTCTACTGTTTTGCACACGAGGGCCTAATTGGAGTTTTTAAATTTCAAATTACGAATCCTACTATAGCAGAATCTCTCCTGTGTAAAGCCGTACTGAGCGAGGCACTTCAGACACTTATTGTTTGACTCTTTTGGGATTGAGTTTTGAATATGGCAACACGCCATATTGTTGTTATTTCTTTTTTTTAGTATTATTTTCAGATTAACATTTTACTGAACGTCGTATACAAAGGAATATTTGTTTCAAATCGTTTGTTAATAGTTGTAAATAGTACTAAACCTTTGTATTATAACTAGAATCTATAAGTCAAATATGAGTACTATATGTCAAAAAAAAGTTCTAAATCTATTCCAGACTATCGGAACACAAAGGTAAGACTTTTGATGGCATATTATATAGAACTTTCTTTTCAAAACTCTTTTTTTAAACACAATCTAATGACAAGAGGGTATTTCTGTATTCTCCATTGGTATTAACACATTGTGTGCGGGTACATTTCGCAGCGGAATTGTACTGGGAGCGGGCGTTTCGTGCATAAATTTAACTCAGTTAAATCTCAATAGATCGAAAATTATTTAATGTTTTAACCAACTTTTCGTATTTTATATTGAAATATATAAACAAATATATAAATAGAAATATATAAATAACAACCATAAGATTTTTGTAAACAAAAAATATATTTTTTAGTGGATAAATTTATAATAGTATCGTAAATATGAAAAATCAAATAGAAATAGCAGTATATAGTTTTAATTTTTTCCCGTTCTGTGGTTCCGCATCGACTGATGTAAAAACTAGTTTTTATTTGTCTAAATTTTTCCAGAATCTATGTAGTAGACAAGAACATTCGGCTTTGTTTTCCTGTATATACCTTTATTTTTGTACCCACAAACAAACCATGTTGTTACACTAACCCGTACTAGTACGCTCAAGTATCAATCGTCAGAAAACGTACTAGTATGTGTCTCACGCTCAAGTATCAATCGTCAGAAAATGTACTAGTACGTGTCCCGCGCTCAAGTATCAATTGTCAGAAAACGTGCTAGTACGTGTCCCGCGCTCAAGTATCAATCGTCAGAAAACGTACTAGTACGTGACCCGCATAGAATGTGTTAATAATCGCATAACATATATGTTCACAATTTTTTCTTTCACTGTAATCGTAATATCTTTTCCATTCGTTATGAACATCAGCGGCGCATTTGTACAGCCTGCATAGGCATAATTAAGTAACGACATTAGCTGTTTTCGCAATATTTCTAATTCACTTAGATCGTTTATCAGTCTAGTCATCAGCTGTTTATTTAATTCATATTTTCCCACTTGAAAATTTATGACGAAAGCATTCAATTTTGAAGTTTGAAGAAAATCTATTGCTAGTCACATATTCGTAGAAATGTGATTACTGGTATAGTTAAATATTTCTCAGTACTCTCTCCGGTTTGCAGTGCTTTCATACGATGCGCTATTTTTTTCCCACGGAGCTTTTCTTCGCTTGAAGCGTAACAGACTCAATTAAGGCGAGTTTTATTATCTCAATAGCATCCTAGCGAAATTGATTTGTCCTTTTTTCAAAGCATAAAACCTGAAAATTAGTTTCCTTTCGGCTATTAATTATCATTCTTCATTCTGCGATTACCTGAGATTAAATCTGTGATGTTAATGTATCATTCATTTTTTTTATTCTACTTCACTACTTCAGGTAGAAACGAATCCGATGGTCTTGGCGTATTTTAGTCAACTTTGTCATAACAATACATGTAGATCTTAGAGACAACCTAATATTTAGAAATTAATATATTTCATCATTTAGTTATAGATGCTTTGGTACTGGAACTAAATACTTTGGAGTTAATTAAATATTTCTCACCTTCTCAAATAGACTATCAGACTTAGTTTGTATTTACTACAGTTAATTATTGGATAATTATTTGCTACTTTAGATCTAAGTTCACTGGTTTCCCAGCCTTTTACAAAACACTTCCATCTTTACGATAAAAAATATTTGATTGTCTCCTCTTTCATAATAGTTAATTATACTAAATATCAAAATATTGTTGCATATTATCTATATTATCTGCCTATCTATTAACCCATTAACGCCCAGCGTCCTCATTTGAGGATAAGTCAAAAAATGGTTTGTAAAGTTTTTGTTTTCTTGAAACATTTCTTGCTTTTTAATAAAAATAGATATTAATCTTATGAATAATCTCCGAAGTTTTCAAATATGATCTTATCTATAATTTTGTCATTTCGATCGGTATTTTATGATTTTCAAGCTTAGAATAGGAACGTATTATGACCGGTATTCTGAACGTATACCGGTCAATATCATGGAGAATAGCCATATCTGTAATAAGTCATCTCTTTTCAGTACTTTTCTCATATATGATAGCAAATAAATCTCTTATCACACAGTTTTTCTTTTTCTTATTATGTTTTAAAATGACACCTCCTCACTAATAATGACTTGATGTCATATTTAAAGGTGTTTAAATTTCATATTTTGTTTTACTTCCAGGTGTCTATAATAGCTTCTATGTTAGGTATTTACTAATATATAGTCATCAGAAATATCCGGGCGTTAATGGGTTAAATATCACAAAGTAGAATTTAAGTAAAATGTTCACCAAATTTAGTTAAAAATTGTTTATTAAAAACTGAAAAGTAAGCATAAACCAAAAGAAATAAAAATAGTTAAGGAGATGGCTAAGGCTGGTGGAATTTTAACAATTTGTTGTTAATCTCCAATTCCGATTCCAATATCGTTCATATTCTTCTTAAATCTCCAAGTTCCGTGATGTTCCTTTTCTCAAGGCCCCTCCTCACTACGGTCCACTGCATGCCATTACCATTGTGTGGAGGGGATATGGGTTATCGTGGTCGATGGTGGAAGACGATAAAATAGCCTTTGCGGACGATGGCTTCGGAGGCGGTTTTCTCCAAAGATCAAAGGCAGCCACATGCGCAACTAAAAAGCGCAGTGGACCCTGTGGACGCGCTGGGCTCATATAGTGGCCCAGCGTGTGGATGCTACCCGTGAACCATCGTTCAAGGTCACCATCAGGAATGGGTGAATAATTGGCCATAGTGTGGGGCTACATTAGATAATTAACAATCTACTAAACCCATGCTCAACAAAAAACGAAGAATAAAATGCAGTTAAAATTTCCTTATTATAAACTCAGGGATTTGGTTTGGAGCCCTACGGTCTACTTCTTTTGCAACACGAGAACTAATCATACCTGGACATACTACTTAAAACAGATTCCAAACGGCTACTAACATCCAAGCCACAGTGGGATTCGAACCTACGAACTCTAGTACCAAAGATTAGCGTTCTAACCGTTCGGAATAGACCCAGGGATGGCGCATGGCATCTCGTGGTGATACTTATGAAATTTATGATCGAAAAATGTCGCATTTATCATGGTAAATACGAAAAATGTCGCATTTATCATGGTAAATACAATATTATTCGAATGATTTATTGATAATTTATATAATGACCATATATATTTTTATAGATAGTATATCTGTAGCCGATCACTTGACTATCTTAACGCCAACACCTACCTGTTTGCCTTTGAACCCTGTACCCTCCCACTAGAAATCGAAGTCTTCCGTTGGGAATCTGTAGTCTAGTTAAACGTAAACACTGCCGCCTGATACACTATGTAAGGCAGCATATCCTATCTTCCGTCCATTGTTCGGCCCATGCTGTAAGAACTGATAGGTATTTTACAAACAATCAAAATTGGCCGTGTTTATGAGCTATCTTATAAACACGCATGAACACACTTCACTTTTAATGCAGTCAATATCAAGGTAAATGATAGCTTAAAAATTGTAACCAGTAAAATTAGGGATGATATAAATTATATATCGGTTCTATATCAGATACAGGCGTTAATTTGAACGGACCCACATTTGAGAACTGCGTTACCTTTTATGTAATCGTATAGAGGTAGGAGTAATGTAATTTATTTAGAATTGTATTTTGTTTACGCATTGGTTCAGACAATTGATGTTTAGACAGATAATCTTTATGTAAGTATTGTTAACTTAGTTATTTACGAAATTATTTTTTACGGCATTATCCTAACTTGTAAATTTAACTTTATGCTTCACCACTTTAAGTATTTATTTATCCGTAGCTAAAATGTTTTTTAACTTTTTCTGCTTTAGTGCTTAAACTTACAGAATTGAAGTTCTGAGCGAACTTTTTGAAAGATTACCTTTAAATACTCAAATAGGTGCAACGATAGCCAAATTGTTGGGCCCTGCTTTTCGAGTTCGCGGATTCGAATTCCGCTACTGGTATAGACGTTCGGAGCCGTTCGAAAACGTCTTTATGCAGTAGGTCCCAGTTTTATCAGCCCTCGTGTAGCAAAAGTGTATATTGTAGTAGTTCAAAGGAAACCAAGTCAAGTCAAACCTCTGACAAGTTATTGCTTGCTCTTGATGCAAAACGGGATCACAGGATAATAGCGCCACATCTCTTACATTGACAATGCCGAACGATGGCCGATTGGTTAGGGTGCTGGCCTTCGGTACCGGAGTTAGTGGGTTCGAATCCCACTGTGGCATGGATATTCGTAGCAGTTCGGAATCGGCTTTAAGCTGTAGGTACCGGTTTCATTAGCCCTCGTGTTGCAAAAAGTAGACCGTAGCACTCCAAACCAAGTCAAGTCATACATTGACAAATTTAAATTTCTTCTGGTAAGTTTTCAATTAACGGATCTTCTAGTTTTCACGAAATTAACATTTATATAGACCTGTAACGAAAACTCTGTGTTCGACCTAAGACCTATCTTTCAATTCTCTATCTTAATAAGTAAGGTCAAATGCAAAGCTTATTCTAAAACTGACGGCCATTCGAGTTCTTTTTTCGAAACCAGTTGACTAATAAAGTTCTTAACTTAAGGAAAACACTACTATTACTTCCCAAAATGGCGTATAAGATCAAATCAAGCCAAGTACATTAAAAGAAAAAATGGTCATTAAGCTATGACAATAAGATGTTATCACGCAGTGCAAAATTACGTGGTAAGAATGTTTAAGTAAATATTGAAGTAATGGTTTAAATATGATTGTTTATTTTGTATGCACATAAGTTTTTTTTTTTTGCTTCCGTTTTGAAATGTCCTTCAGCTTGCAGGAATGTCGTACCGCTCATATAATTTCGGTATTGTTTTTGTTTAATATACAAGTTAAAGTTTATACAATGTGTTACTTTTTTTAATTAAAAATTATTGTAGTTATGGCTGAGTAAGTGGAAAGTTTCATTTTTAAATTTTCAGCCTTTAAAAATTCAGTCTTAAAAACTTTCCTTCTAGAAAGCTGAAGGTTTTTTCTTACTTTTTTAGAAGATAATGTTAGACATTGATCACGGTACCTCCCCTCTTCTTTTCTCTCAGGGAATGATGCATTATTCTAGATAGTCAAAGCGATGCCGGTTTAAAGTAGCTAGTTTGATGATGCTTCGTGTCGACTCCTGGATATTTGAAGGTTATATATCTATATAAAGCAGCATTTCTTAACACACCGTGTGCGGGTATATTTCGCAGCGGAATTGTACCGGGAGCGGGCGTTTTGGGCGTCAATTTAGTTATTCAGTTAAATCTCAATAGATCGAAAATTATTTCATTTTTTAACCAATTTTTCGTATTTTATATTTAAATATATATATATATATATATATATATATATATATATATATATATATATATATATATATATATATATATATGTACAAATATATATATATATATATATATATATATATATATATATATATATAATTTTCGCAAGGATAAATAAAAAGTTAATTTTAAATCTAAATTGATTTTTTAATCAACCTTCCCGTTCTGTGGTTCCGTATCGACTGATGTAAAAACTAGTTTTTATTTGTCTAAATTTTTCCAGAATCTATGTAGTAGACAAGAACATTCGGCTTCGTTTTCCTGTATATACCGTTATTTTTGTACCCACAAACAAGCCATGTTGTTACACTAACCCGTATTACTACGTGATCCGAGATCAAGTATCAATCGTCAGAAAACGTACTAGTACGTGTGCCGCATACAGTGTGTTGAATTTCTTTTATATATGATTCCTGTTCATCGTCGGAAATTTTTTGTGACCTCTGATATAAAAAAAATAAAATATCACTAGAAAAATATTTTTTCTCCAGATGTAATTTATTTTTTTATTTAAAAATATTCATATATGGAAATGAGTTGTATAGAGATCTGATTCAAGTGTACAGGAATTATTGATAGAAAATTAACACAACCTCGTTTCATCCAACAAAGTGTACTTTTTAAGTGTACTTTTTTACCCTTCCGGTAAAATGACGAGTCTAGCTCGTCATTAGTTTTTCATTCCATACCGCACAATGACGAGCTACACTCGTCATGCGATTAAAATTACTGTTAAATATGATAATTAATTTAGTTTAAAATTTCTAGTGTACTGAATTTGGCAACACTTTTATCACTTGTGAAAATCGCAAGTCACTATTGCATATTGTTTACTTAGAATTTCTTGGTACAAGTCATTGCCAAATTAATGAGTCAGAATAAAAGAAAACCTACTAAGAAATGCCGTGTGTGTTACAAGAATCAAATTAAAAGTGAGACTACTTGGAGGTGTAAACAATTAAGAATTCCTTTGCACTTTGTTTTGAAAAGTACCACTAGCTTGAAGACTATTATCTGTATACCTTATTAATGTTTTGCTTTGATATTTTCTTAATTTTGTTGTTTCTGATATTATTTAACACTATGCAAAAAGTGGATTTTAATTAAGAATATGTAAGAATTGTAAAATGAAACAAGTTTTTTTTAATAAAAATTAAATGGTTATTTCATGCACAGTTTTTCATTTTTAAATCATACCGGAAGGGGTTAATATGACATTTAAAATAAAATATAAAAATTCTCCCTTTTTTTTTAATGACATTTTTATCTGCAAATTTTTGCATTGCGTCATAAAAATCACATGAAAATCTGTATCGTTTACTACGCTATTTTCAATTGACAAAAAGGTTAAAGCAGAGAATCGTGTCACCTCCTTGCAGCTGATACCTGGAACCTGTGCGGGTAGCACCCTTTATACTTCGAGTGCCCCTTGCCTTCGAGTTCGTGGAGAAACTTTTTAACCATGCAAAACCTTATTCATTTAAGCAGTTGGTTCCAGTCATTCGAAATTTTTTGATAATTTGATTTACCATTTGATTTTTGAATGATTTATTGCAACATTCTAGTTGCAAAAAATCACCGATAGTCCTTCAAACCAAACAGCTAGCAAAGCGTTGTCCTTAAGGATACATAACGAATTTATCTGAAAAACTGATAGTATACGAGATAATTTTTATTGTTTAGGGTTATTATGAATGTACTTTTCTGAGATATAAATACATATTTACCATTATTATATTTTGTAATATGATAACTTGGATAATTAATGTTTTCAGCAGTGTAAATGAATTCGAATATTTCTAAACCTATATTATGTAGTTTGCATTACATTCCCAGTTTTGTGACGCAGATAGATTTCACATTATTTATTAGCAAATGCAAGAATTGAAATAATTTCTTAGAAATCCTTACACGAAATTTTACCTACAGAACACAGAATCTGGACGTGGGGTAAAAGCTGATTATTTTTGTCTTTATTCCTTGAAAATTATCCACGTGTTATTCCATGCCCTTGTCTTTTCGTCCCATGCTAGCACCTGTCATCGTGAAGCGGCATCACCTGCGTCGATGATGCGCATTTGCACGTAAATCCCATTTTGCGTTCCGTTTCCTCTTGTTTTAGCGTATGATTCAGACAGTCGAAAGAATATCCCCGACTCAAGCGTTCTTCCAGCGAAAACAGTTAAAGCAGGAAGAGTTTTGCAATGGAAAATTATAATTCAAAAGGAAGATTTGTCGAAATCGACTCTTTGCGAGCTTAAAGGTTTTGACCCAAACTGTCCTTTTCACCCCTATGGATGAACTTTTATTCTTGTGCAAATGGATGTAAGCGAATGGGATATTTACGTCGCAGTTTATACAGCTGTATAACTCAGGAAGACTGGTTTCTACATTTAACCTGATCAGCAGCATGATTAATATTTTCAACAGGTTAAGTAGACTCGAATATTTCTAAACCTATATTATGTAGTTTGCATTACATTCCCAGTTTTGTGACGCAGATAGATTTCACATTATTTATTAGCAAATGCAAGAATTGAAATAATTTCTTAGAAATCCTTACACGAAATTTTACCTACAGAACACAGAATCTGGACGTGGGGTAAAAGCTGATTTTTTTTGTCTTTATTCCCCGAAATTTATCAACGTGTTGTTCCATGCCCTTGTCTTTTCGTCCCCTGCTAGCACCTGTCACACATATTTACCATTATTATATTTTATAATATGATAATTTGCATGATAAATATTTTCAACAGGTTAAGTAAACTCGAATGTTTCTAAACCTATATTATGTAATTTGCATTACATTCCGACTTTTGTGACGCAGATAGATTTCACATTATTTATTAGCAAATGCAAGAATTGAAATAATTTCTTAGAAATCCTTACACGAAATTTTACCTACAGAACACAGAATCTGGACGTGGGGTAAAAGCTGATTTTTTTTGTCTTTATTCCCCGAAAAGTATCCACGTGTTCCATGCCCTTGTCTTTTCGTCCCCTGCTAGCACCTGTCACACATATTTACCATTATTATATTTTATAATATGATAATTTGCATGATAAATATTTTCAACAGGTTAAGTAAACTCGAATGTTTCTAAACCTATATTATGTAATTTGCATTACATTCCGACTTTTGTGACGCAGATAGATTTCACATTATTAATTAGCAAATGAAAAAATTGAAATAATTTCTTAGATATACTTGCACGAAATTTTACCTACAGAACACAGAATCTGGACATGGGGTAAAAGCTGTTTATTTTTGGTCTTTATTCCCCGAAAATTATCCACGTGTTGTTCCATGCCCTTGTCTTTTCGTCCCATGCTAGCACCTGTCACACATATTTACCATTATTATATTTTATAATATGATAACTTGCATGATTAATATTTTCAACAGGTTAAGTAGACTCGAATGTTTCTAAACCTATATTATGTAATTGGCATTACATTCCGACTTTTGTGACGCAGATAGATTTCACATTATTTATTAGCAAATGCAAGAATTGAAATAATTTCTTAGATATACTTGCACGAAATTTTACCTACAGAACACAGAATCTGGACGTGGGGTAAAAGCTGATTTTTTTTGTCTTTATTCCCCGAAAAGTATCCACGTGTTGTTCCATGCCCTTGTCTTTTCGTCCCCTGCTAGCACCTGTCACACATATTTACCATTATTATATTTTATAATATGATAATTTGCATGATAAATATTTTCAACAGGTTAAGTAAACTCGAATGTTTCTAAACCTATATTATGTAATTTGCATTACATTCCGACTTTTGTGACGCAGATAGATTTCACATTATTAATTAGCAAATGAAAGAATTGAAATAATTTCTTAGAAATCCTTACACGAAATTTTACCTACAGAACACAGAATCTGGACGTGGGGTAAAAGCTGATTTTTTAGTCTTTATTCCCCGAAATTTATCAACGTGTTGTTCCATGCCCTTGTCTTTTCGTCCCCTGCTAGCACCTGTCACACATATTTACCATTATTATATTTTATAATATGATAATTTGCATGATAAATATTTTCAACAGGTTAAGTAGACTCGAATGTTTCTAAACCTATATTATGTAATTTGCATTACATTCCGACTTTTGTGACGCAGATAGATTTCACATTATTTATTAGCAAATGCAAGAATTGAAATAATTTCTTAGATATCCTTACACGAAATTTTACCTACAGAACACAGAATCTGGACGTGGGGTAAAAGCTGATTATTTTTGTCTTTATTCCCGAAAATCATCCACGTGTTGTTCCATGCCCTTGTCTTTTCGTCCCCTGCTAGCACCTGTCACACATATTTACCATTATTATATTTTATAATATGATAATTTGCATGATAAATATTTTCAACAGGTTAAGTAAACTCGAATGTTTCTAAACCTATATTATGTAGTTTGCATTACATTCCCAGTTTTGTGACGCAGATAGATTTCACATTATTTATTAGCAAATGCAAGAATTGAAATAATTTCTTAGAAATCCTTACACGAAATTTTACCTACAGAACACAGAATCTGGACGTGGTAAAAGCTGATTTTTTAGTCTTTATTCCCCGAAATTTATCAACGTGTTGTTCCATGCCCTTGTCTTTTCGTCCCCTGCTAGCACCTGTCACACATATTTACCATTATTATATTTTATAATATGATAATTTGCATGATTAATATTTTCAACAGGTTAAGTAAACTCGAATGTTTCTAAACCTATATTATGTAATTTGCATTACATTCCGACTTTTGTGACGCAGATAGATTTCACATTATTAATTAGCAAATGAAAAAATTGAAATAATTTCTTAGATATACTTGCACGAAATTTTACCTACAGAACACAGAATCTGGACGTGGTAAAAGCTGATTTTTTAGTCTTTATTCCCCGAAATTTATCAACGTGTTGTTCCATGCCCTTGTCTTTTCGTCCCCTGCTAGCACCTGTCACACATATTTACCATTATTATATTTTATAATATGATAATTTGCATGATAAATATTTTCAACAGGTTAAGTAAACTCGAATGTTTCTAAACCTATATTATGTAATTTGCATTACATTCCGACTTTTGTGACGCAGATAGATTTCACATTATTAATTAGCAAATGAAAAAATTGAAATAATTTCTTAGATATACTTGCACGAAATTTTACCTACAGAACACAGAATCTGGACATGGGGTAAAAGCTGTTTATTTTTGGTCTTTATTCCCCGAAAATTATCCACGTGTTGTTCCATGCCCTTGTCTTTTCGTCCCCTGCTAACACCTGTCACACATATTTACCATTATTATATTTTATAATATGATAATTTGCATGATAATATTTTCAACAGGTTAAGTAAACTCGAATGTTTCTAAACCTATATTATGTAATTGGCATTACATTCCGACTTTTGTGACGCAGATAGATTTCACATTATTTATTAGCAAATGCAAGAATTGAAATAATTTCTTAGATATACTTGCACGAAATTTTACCTACAGAACACAGAATCTGGACGTGGGGTAAAAGCTGATTATTTTTGTCTTTATTCCTTGAAAATTATCCACGTGTTATTCCATGCCCTTGTCTTTTCGTCCCCTGCTAGCACCTGTCACACATATTTACCATTATTATATTTTATAATATGATAATTTGCATGATAAATATTTTCAACAGGTTAAGTAAACTCGAATGTTTCTAAACCTATATTATGTAATTTGCATTACATTCCGACTTTTGTGACGCAGATAGATTTCACATTATTAATTAGCAAATGAAAAAATTGAAATAATTTCTTAGATATACTTGCACGAAATTTTACCTACAGAACACAGAATCTGGACATGGGGTAAAAGCTGTTTATTTTTGGTCTTTATTCCCCGAAAATTATCCACGTGTTGTTCCATGCCCTTGTCTTTTCGTCCCATGCTAGCACCTGTCACACATATTTACCATTATTATATTTTATAATATGATAATTTGCATGATAAATATTTTCAACAGGTTAAGTAAACTCGAATGTTTCTAAACCTATATTATGTAATTTGCATTACATTCCGACTTTTGTGACGCAGATAGATTTCACATTATTAATTAGCAAATGAAAAAATTGAAATAATTTCTTAGAAATCCTTACACGAAATTTTACCTACAGAACACAGAATCTGGACGTGGTAAAAGCTGATTTTTTAGTCTTTATTCCCCGAAATTTATCAACGTGTTGTTCCATGCCCTTGTCTTTTCGTCCCCTGCTAGCACCTGTCACACATATTTACCATTATTATATTTTATAATATGATAATTTGCATGATTAATATTTTCAAACAGGTTAAGTAAACTCGAATGTTTCTAACCTATGTTATGTAATTGGCATTACATTCCCAGTTTTGTGACGCAGATAGATTTCACATTATTTATTAGCAAATGCAAGAATTGAAATAATTTCTTAGAAATCCTTACACGAAATTTTACCTACAGAACACAGAATCTGGACGTGGGGTAAAAGCTGATTTTTTTTGTCTTTATTCCCCGAAAAGTATCCACGTGTTCCATGCCCTTGTCTTTTCGTCCCATGCTAGCACCTGTCACACATATTTACCATTATTATATTTTATAATATGATAACTTGCATGATTAATATTTTCAACAGGTTAAGTAGACTCGAATGTTTCTAAACCTATATTATGTAATTGGCATTACATTCCGACTTTTGTGACGCAGATAGATTTCACATTATTTATTAGCAAATGCAAGAATTGAAATAATTTCTTAGATATACTTGCACGAAATTTTACCTACAGAACACAGAATCTGGACGTGGGGTAAAAGCTGATTATTTTTGTCTTTATTCCTTGAAAATTATCCACGTGTTATTCCATGCCCTTGTCTTTTCGTCCCATGCTAGCACCTGTCACACATATTTACCATTATTATATTTTATAATATGATAACTTGCATGATTAATATTTTCAACAGGTTAAGTAGACTCGAATGTTTCTAAACCTATATTATGTAATTGGCATTACATTCCGACTTTTGTGACGCAGATAGATTTCACATTATTAATTAGCAAATGAAAGGAATACGTGTAATGAGATATTCTTGAAATGTCAAACCGTTAATGGCAATGTTTCAGTTTCTGTTTCTCCCTGAATATTATGGGGCTTACAGTAAGGATCGCCTTCTTGAAGTGACGACTATCCGTCATTTGCTTAATTTTCCCTAATGGCCCGCCTCTCTCTCCCGTTTTCTTTTTCGTTTTGCTACCGTATCATTTCCTTTGCATTTCGCGTCTATTCACGCAGCGCTTTCACTTACACCTCGACGACGAAATGCAGGACGATGCCTCCTATCTCGCTTAATTATAGATAGCGGCATCGAGATAATTGTATTTGCGTATCACGGCTCATTTGCAGAGCACGGGCCATTTCCAGGCTGCTGCATCTCTCTGCTGAACACACCCGATTATCGTCGCAACAAAATGGGGAACGTCTTAAACGAGAACAAAGGGTGAAGGCAGATATTACGGCTTCCCCTCATTTTAGTTCGGTGGTAAACTTAGGCTGAATGTGCGTAGGGCATATTCTTTGCCCGAAGTTTATGAAGAAAAGAAAAATGGCTCCACATTAAGAGGAATGAAATTTCTCTGAAATTTAATTCTGTGGGGCAAGTTTTCAGGTTGAGCTATGAATTGAAAGTTGACTGTAATTTGCAACGTTTACTATACAATTTTATTTAAGTTATTTAGCAACTTTTATTATTCTTGTAAAATTAGTCGAGGGTAGCTGCATATTAATTTCCGGTTTATAATGTGTAACATGAACGTGAGCTGTTTTCAAATGCAAGAACTTCTTCAGGTCTAGTGGTCTCTGACAGAGTATCACCAATATTATTTCGAAATAGTATTGTTTTATCAGTCATTTTAGGTTTTACTGCTCTAGTTTGTTTTGAGCTATACTAGTGTGGCATTCTACTATGTCGATTCAGACCTCATGAACTCAAATGCTTCTGTGACATTACAAGCATCGTAAGGAAGAAAAGAAAAATGGCTCTACATTAAGAGGAATGAAATTTCTTTGAAATTTTATTCTGTAGGGCAAGTTTTTAGCTGTCAGATGGAGATATGAATTAAAAGTTGACTGTAATTTGCAACGTTTACTATAAAAATTTTAAATTATTTAGCAACTATTGTTATTCTTGTAAAATTAATCGAGGGTAGCTGCATATTAATTTCTATCCGTCTAGTTTATAATGTGTAGCATGAACGTGAGCTGTTTTCAGATACAAGAACTCCTTCAGGTCTAGTGTCTCTTACAGAATATCACCAATATTATTTCGAAACGGTATTGCTTTATCAGATATTTTATGTTTTACTGCTCTAGTTTGTTTTGAGCTATACTAGTGTTGCATTCTACTATGTCGGTTCAGACCCCAGAGAATCAAATGCTTCTGTGACATTATAAGAATCGTAAAGAAATCGTAATCGAAAGCTTGTGATTATTAAGTATCACAGCTGCTATGCTCTTATGCTGTAGTTTAAGCTTCTGCTCTCGCTTTGATAGCCTGGCCTGCAAGCCATCTTTTGTATGGCTAATATCGTCATATAATAGTCTTTATTTTATACTGTCAAGTACTATAGTAAGTTTATGTTCTATTTATATTATAATTTAAAAATAAAATATCTGTAAAAGTTCAAGCTCTAAGTTAAGTTGTTGGCATTCATCCATTGCACAACTATTAAATGTCGGCGAATTGGTTTAACTATCGACACATTTTTCATCAATTTCGATGGCCAACCACAGGTGTTTATATTTCTAGTAGTCAGGCAGCATCCTGGCTATCATAAACTTCACCTCAAGTGAATTTCATGACACTATAGAAGTCATAAACTTCGGGTCCACTTCATAATAAGTGTTCAAAATCTGAAGCTACAATGATAGTTATAAAATCGTAAAACTTATGATCCTGAATGTACTAGAGATCAAGCCTTGTAAAACAAAAGAGGAGAAGGTGCCACATCTAGTATAAACTTTACTATTTTTTTCCATCTGGCGTCAGTTTTTATTCCTTTACGTAACAATGCTTAATGTGCTATTTTGGGGATGCGATTAGATGCGAATACTTACTAATTAAATCTTGTTCATGCCGTGGGTATATATTAATGTGAGCCTCAAAGGGCTAAGTCCCCTCCACATTTCAAAGGGTTCATTGAGAATCCTCAGTAATGTACCAGGTAACATTATACATGAGAACTGATCCGCAGTTCTATCTCTTCTGGGGGATTGGATGTAAATACCCCGCAGTCTCCAGTTCTTTTACAATTTATAGGGATTATGAAAGGAGGGAGGGGTGAGATCGTATTCCATTTCATTCTAAACGATCTGAATCACAGATTATTTCAATGGCTGGTTTTGGTTTGGGACGTTACCACTCTTCCTTTTTTTTCTATAAGAGGAACAATGAGACTTGTACCTTTTGTTTAAAGCCGATTTCGAACAGCTACAAACTTATATGTAAGCCGAGGGATTTTAACGTATGAACTTTAGTAGCAAGAGACTACACATTCGGTAATCGACATTTCACATGGTAAGTGTATTCCAACGCGACCCTGGGATTATGTATGATCAAACTGAGTGAACTGAAGTTACCACAGCAACCGGAAGTGCCTACCTAGCTGCTGCTGACCTACCAGAGGCAGTTTATGGTCCGAATTTAATTTAGCCCAGCCTGGTAAAGAGCAATGACTACAGAGGTAATCTCATCTCTATTAAGTAGAACTTAGACGATCACACGGATACCTTGGGTGCATGAACCACGTACACACCTAAAGAAGGTTCATTACTCAGAGGGAATTCAGAGGGAAAAAATACAACCACTTACCTGTGCAACACAAAGTGTCTCTAGTTATTCTACTGTATAATAAGAATGAACAACAAAGAAACTGTAGCTCAGTAGAGTAAACCGCTGGATACGGTAGATCGTTTAGCTTCATCATGGGTTCGACTGATTGTCTTACCAAATTGATAGGATAAACGGTGGCGGCCTTCCCTGGTACCATATCATCTATAAAACAAATGTGAACTAGTTATCCAGAGAAGATCTCTTGAAAAGCAACCTTTCCCAAATATGTAAGGTTGTGGATATACCTCCTGAGGTATTCTTGGGACAACGATAATCCAGAGGAGCAATTACAACTCCGACTTTTATTGCAAAAAGAATATTTTATCTCAGCTACCCACCATTTAGAAAATAGATGAATATAGAAAAAAAACCGCTTTTAAAATATTTACAAACTTTGCTTTGTATTCATTATTTGAAAAAAAATTTCAACGATTGGGCCCATTCTTATTGATTCAAAGTCCAGGGGCAAGAAGTTACTTTGAAGCTCCCAAGCATCTATACAACTAAGTTCGCAAGTCGATATTTTGAATTTTCAAAAATAGCTGCAAAATACAATACACTTAAAAAAGAGCACATTATAAAATCTATTGTCATTTCATATATATTTAAAAGTTTCATGTTGTCGAAAATAAGTACTCGTTCAAAATAGTTATGAATAGCTAATCCTCGTCTGTCCTCTGAAGAACTTTAGCAAAATTGTGGAATTGTCTATCGCTGATTTATAGAACGTTTTTTTTAGCTAAGGGCATGAGTTTTAGAGAGTAGCGATTTTTTCAGTGCAAATAGAAATCAACAAAAAATAAAGATTTTTTAAAGCTTTAAATAATAGTACTTAAATCAACGAGATGGATCCCTAATGCATTAATACTACAGATTTGGAGACCAGAGCTATTATTTCTTTTGCCCGTGTGATAATTAGGTCCTAACTAAATTCTTTAGCTAAGAGTTTAGTTTCGCGATAAAATGAATGAGTTTTCTCAAGATACTTTGTTTCAGGTTATGTAATAATGTGACTCTTGTGAAAGTGTGACTTATAAATCGAGTCATAAAATGAGGGTAAATAATATTTCTCAACGATATTTACGTTTCAGCTGAATCATCTCTTTTCAGAATCAGCACATAGAAAAAGCTAGAAGATATTATTTCGTTATCATTCTTGAAAGTTTCGTAATACAAAAAGATGTACAACTCATCTCAAAAATATTTCAGTGCATATGAAATTTCAGTACGAATTATTAGATTCATGTAAGAAGGTGATTTGAAAAGTGAATTCTGTTGTCTTATGGTCGTTTTAATTGTTACATATGGTCATAACTAACGTGACCATTTATATTTTGACTTAAAACGGGACATTGGTTTATTTAGGTCAAATCATAGGTAGTCAAAGAAAAAAAACACTTTTTTAAAGTTATTGATTCAGAAAAAGTTAGTTGGCTTAAAAGTTACGAATCACAAAATATAGGTACCCAAAATGTTTAGTTATATTTATATTTATCAGAAGAACAAATTTGTTTTAATACAGCTAGTGACGATTTCAAGTAAGAATAAAGCTCTTGGCACCTTTTTTTTATATTCACCTTAATCATCAACATCGCCTTCAGAACTGAAATTTGTAACTGGGTTTTCTCAGATGTCCACAATTTGTTCAGAATAGAAAATACTCTTTCTACTGGAGCATTTGTAGCAGGCAAACACAAAATATATTCAATTACAATAGAAAAGTTTTTATGCTGAAGATTGTTGGCGCGAAAGTGTTTGAATACTTCCACCCAACGGGTTTCCGTGGAAACATTCCGTTATTTTTTGCGATGTAATGTAATTAAAAATTAATGAAAATTCTTAAAAAACTTCAGTATCTTTATTACAGTCAATATATTGTTTTTCAATTAATACATTCAGAGATTTTTCGCGCGGTTTCTGAAAATGGGACAATTTTGCATTCCACAGTCCATTTCGGGGACACTGGGACTGGTAATTGTAAAAAGGGACAGTCCCATTCAAAAAAAAAGAAAAAAAGTCTGGTCACATTAGTTATAACTAACATATTTTATCTTTGAATTTGTTCAAAATTTCAAACAGTGAGATAGTTTGAAAACAATCTACCGGTTTCTCCATACAATGAATCGGTTAATATTTTTGAGAATTTAAGGAATAATTGTTACTAGCGCAACCCCCACTGCTACATTAACGTCCTCGGCGGGAGTCAGGTTCTGTCCCCGGCGAAGACAAATTTTCGAAATCTAAATTAAAATTAATAAAATTTGTTTTTTTGCGATTATTTTTCATTATTTAGGCCCTTTTTGGATTTTTAGACTAATTTACTTATTTTTAAAACATATATTTTTTATTTTTCCAAATTTTTAAACTTATCGTACCTGATCATTATTACTCAACAAACAAAAATTTATAACACCTAAACTAAGTCAATAAAAATTATCGCTATAATAAAACATTATTATTTAGGCCCTTTTCTGATTTTTAATACAGCTTATTTATTTTTAAAACTTATTTTTATTTATTTATTTATTTTTTATTTATTTTATTTTTTTTTCCAAAATTTTTAAATTCGTTGATTTTACTCATTATCATTCTAATTTTTAGGCTTATTTTGTACGGATGTCACTGGCCACAAAAATAATTTATGTTTTTCTATTCCTAAACTCTCTACTCTCTAGTTTTTGTGTTATGAACTCACGAATCCACCCTTCTATTTCTTTGCTCTTTTATGTGTTTATTTTTCGCTCGTTGTCATTTTTGTGCTTACTGACTGAAGCCTCTGGATTGACGGGCTCGGCCCATAGGGTCCAGTTGCATCACCGCCTTTGATGCCTTTGAATAATTGTTTACTTAAGCCTCGGAAAATTAGCCGTAGAGGATAAAGCTTACCTCTAGATCAATGCTTATAAATGAATCTGATTAATTACCCCGTTTTGCGATGCCTCCTTAATGGTCTAAATTTAATTTCTCATAACAAGAAAATATACCTGAGTTTGTTTTAGAATAACACAAATAAGTCAGCAAAATATCATGTCTGAACTTTATGCTGTATCTCAATCTTTCGTTCACTTAAATGAATGAGTCTTCTTTGAAACTTTACCACACATCAACTTGTAAACGTTGAAAAAGCAATGGATTCAGTTTACGATTCCTTCATTCCGATGAAGAAAGTATATCTCGAGTGATAGCGAAAATTTTCAACTGATATATTTTTTCTGATTAACATGTGACTAGGCCTTTAATCCCTTGATATATAAGTAAAACGGAATCTGATGTGACCGAAAAATACTGTTTATTTCTATCTCCTCTGAACAATTTTGTGTAAGTTGAGGAAGAGATTATTTTATTTTGAAATTTGCATTGCTATGTAACATTTAATCAGATTTATATATGATAACACTGTACTACAATTAAGTAACAGCATAAAATTATGATTTAATATCATGTTGCATGACTTTTAGCGGAGACAGCTATTGACGTCTCAGAGACGTCAAAGTCTAGTTTGGCACATGAGATGACTGACGCCTCCTAGACTTCATTGTATGTCAAGGGGTTTATAGGTTGAAAATTTTTATCTAGTTTTGCGAATCTCACTTTGATCCTGTTTTTTCCATATGTATTTATATAAATTACCCGTTGTATAAATATTGGATAAAGCTTAAAATTCTTTGTGTAAAAATATTTATTAATAGTTTTATTTGTATTTTTAATTACGTTAATATTTTTACAGTTAAAATCTAAAAGGGAACAGAAAAAGTTTAGCTCCCAAGTTTTACTGTGAAGGACTGTATCGTGTATTATACGATATTACATTAATTATACACTTAGTTTGAGCTATATTTATATTCTTATCCCTTAATCAGGCATATAATCCAATTAAAAGAAGCGAAACATTTTTCAATCTTCTTAAAACAACAACTTTTATTTCATATATATTTTATAAAAACTTTACAGCATAACCAAAACTTAAAAAAAAACTGCAAACGATTTTTAAACTAAAAATAAATCATTGAGTCTGTGCTACCACAACTGTATGAACAGTATATTACATAAATAAGAAGCCGAAAATGTCTGTTAACCATTTTACCAAAATTAGTTGGTAAAATATCTATATTAAGATTAAAATACGAAAATTTGACATGATTTATTTATTAAACATTTTTACATTTTCATATTCGTAAAATTAATCATACCGTAAGAAAATTTTTTCCAAGCTCCACCCCTTTGTGCACGTACGATTTACGTCTCTATGATGTCACTTACTGACGTGTTGCACGTTTAGGAATCCGTGCTAAAAGACTTAGATCTTATTATGAAACCAAATATTTCCCTTCTACCTTTTTTGGCCCGTACAACGCGGAAGTGAAATCCACATGTGTCAATCGCCTGGTAACAGGTGGGATGGCATTAGGAGAGAAAACAAAACTCGTGGACTCCAACCCAAAAAAGAAAGAGGCACGAAAGAAAGAGCCAGTTAATTTCCGTGCTACTTGTACTGAAATCGACCTTCGACGGCAGCACTTCTTCAATGAACACTTTCGTGCTTGAATGAAAGGTTTTCCGGCATCTGTGCCATTTTCTGCTAGACAGTGATAGCCTATGACGTACATTTCTTGTACGGTTGGTCATAAACAAATTTAGATGGGTGATTGGGGGGAATTGTAAACAAACAACGGAAGGTCAGGTCGTACTTGGTGCGCTACAGCCTAGTGACCCGATTGCTAAAGAATGAATGATTGATACCTGTCTGCTAGAGCTTGAGGTGTAAGTATGTGCCCCTAGAGCAAATTCTACAAAATAGTGGCACTGTTACACTGACACATTTAGCAATTTCCATCACTTTTGTATTTCTGGTATATGGTCTAGAAGTTGAATCTGATAAAAGATTAGCGTTTCACGATTAAGCATTCAATTAATTTTACTTTCGTAATAATCGTACCTTGCATAACTGGGAAAGGAAATCTTTGCATTAATCGCTTGAGCTCAAAATTGATTTTCCTCCTTCCCAGTAGTCTGGTTCAAAATAATGTGTAATTTATATTACTGTATTGACGATATAGCCATTTTGACTAATTAAAACAAATGAAGAATAATTTTTAACTTTAAAAACCATATCGAATGACATTAAACGTTGTATTTGTTGCAAAAGAAATATGATGACGATTCATACTCGACATTAGAGCGCAAAGTGTTAAAATCATCGATTTTGATTTTATTTTATTTCACATATTTTTATCTCAACTTCTCAAAAGTTTTAGTTTATACTTTATTAGAGTTTTTGTTACCAATTTTTAAGCACAATTAAATGCCTTGCTTTACGAACTAATTTTTTTTTATCTATACTATAAAATGTATGGTTAAAGTTAAAAATGAAAGAAAACCAACAAAAATGCATATCTTTAGGGGTATGACTACAAAGGTCATTTTATTGAGTACTATGTTCTTGTGAATATTCTGAACTAACCTACTGGAAAAGCTTCAACAAAAATTACTGTCGATTATTTTGGTTTGGTTTGAAGTACTAAGGTTTACCTTTTTGGTATACGAAATCTAGGGAGACACACTAGAAGTGAAAGACTTAAAAAATATTTTTGGATATTGGCAACAAAGAAGTTCTGAAGCACAAAGCTTTGTCGTAGCTATGGAAGATCTATAATTTCGACAAAGCCAAATAATAGTGCAGAATATTTATCAAACCCCTAAGCAGGGAGAACCTATCTCTTCAACAACAGCGGTAGTGAGAAGGATGTTTCATTCTGTATTTTTTTATTTAATAGGTTCTTTAAGACAGCATTTCGATATCTTTCATATGCCTAATTTATTTCGACAGCATGGACAATAAACTAAACAATAATTTTGGGGTATGCTTAGGTAGAACAACAACAGCGATAGTGAGATGGATGTTTCATTCTGTATTTTTTTATTTAATAGGTTCTTTAACCCTTTCGCGACGGGAAGCGCACGCTCGCTTATCTCTGCTGCAGCTTTCGCGAGTGAGTATCTGGGCCGGAGTGTTTTTTGCTATTAAGCCTAATTCATGAAATTAACGAAGTAGCAAGCGTTATTTAATAATGCTGCGTAAAGTATTTAAACGGAATTTTTATATTATAGTTTTATAGATTATTTATTAAGCTATTTCTTACTTAAATAATATTTTACACTTACTTTTTTTCATTTTTTACTTAGTAATTTATTACTTTTAACATTGCAAAACTGAATACTATGTAATAACTTTGTTTTTAAAATTTAAAAACTGGATCTACAAACAATCCTACGTGACAGTCCTTGCACTCGTTTCTTTTGCCGTTTTGATGATTTTTTCCGCAATGTGAAAAACGAAACATCGTCAATTTCTTTGTCAGAAATGTGCTTTCATCATTATCACTAGTTCCATTATGAACATAAAGAACAATCAGTATATTATAGTGCATTATTACTTATTCCAATCTGTTTCAGAATCAAAATCTGAAATATTTCGCGTCATTTCAGCTATTTTAAGCTTAGTTAAACACTTTCGACACTTCGAAAATCTAACAATTAAAAAAGAAAAAAAAATCATGTCTGTCAGATCTAATTCTGTACTAAAAACTGACTGCAAACCGAAATACACAAAGCTTGAACAAAAAAAACTTGTGTTACATAAACAAACACCAGTGGGAATTTAAAGAGACGTCATAAAACATGTCAAGAAACATTTTACCCTTGTTATATAATCAAAAACCACTTGCATGTGTATCCTACTACTCTCCTATTGAGTACAAGGTCAAATCTACATGTATCTAAATCATATGGACATACAATGCCATCTTGTGTCAAAGCTTATAGTTTTTAAAATGTCCACAACGCTGGCACATATATGTGACAGTCGGGTGAACGAGAAAACGCACTGGCACAAGTGTGTCGGAAGTGATTGTATTTTTTTTATTTAATAGGTTCTTTAAAACAGCATTTCGATATCTTTCATATGCCTAATTTATTTCGACAGCATGGACAATAAACTAAACAATAATTTTGGGGTATGCTTAGGTAGAACAACAACAGCGATAGTGAGAAGGATGTTTCATTCTGTATTTTTTTATTTAATAGGTTCTTTAAGACAGCATTTCGATATCTTTCATATGCCTAATTTATTTCGACAGCATGGACAATAAACTAAACAATAATTTTGGGGTATGCTTAGGTAGAACAACAACAGCGATAGTGAGAAGGATGTTTCATTCTGTATTTTTTTATTTAATAGGTTCTTTAAAACAGCATTTCGATATCTTTCATATGCCTAATTTATTTCGACAGCATGGACAATAAACTAAACAATAATTTTGGGGTATGCTTAGGCAGAAAATAACTTTGAACAGAGACTGATAACTCTGTACTGTGGGGTTTACTAAGCGAATCCAATATTCTTCGTATAACAAGTTGATGGGGAATTTTCAGTGTTACAGGTAAAACGTTTGCATCCAGTATGAACGTATAGGTCGTTGTTACCTCATTGTTAATCGCTCTCTTTAGTTCTTCGGGCAATTTTATGGAGACTGTTTCTTCCCGGCACAGTTTGGCTCATTTTCTGTAGAGCAACTGTCTGAAAGACAACGCAGAAGTATCAGGTTATTGTTATAGTAAAACGAAAAAGAATAAAACAATAAGGTAAGACAGTTGGAAAAACGATATTTTCCCTCGAAGTGTTGCAAGGCTTTCTTGAAGAATGCCCCGCGAGTGAGAGAAGCGGGGTCGAGGAACACAAAAACACTTATCGGAAGAAAAAATTCAGAACGGAAGACTCCGCAAGCGTTTGGAAGAGAGTTGGCTAACACCGTCTGTGCTTTTCGTGCGCGGGGCATTGTGCTGGCTATTATTCTGACTTTGTGAGCGTGTGGTTGGCAATTTATTTTTGCGCAAGAATTTGGAAAATAGCTCTATTATAATTTTGTGCCTTTCTTTGCTGTACCTTTTTACGGTGTGCAGGAAGTTATAGCCTTTTATCTAAAAGGGGAAGATTGGGAAAAACGAGAGCTGAGCAATTTGTTGGAAAATCCGAAGAAGCAATTTACAACCTATCTATGCATTTGCAGAGCAATAACCACTTTTATATTATTACTTCACATCCATTGTATTTTATCTTAAGCCAGAAAATAACTATTGAATTTGAATAATTTACTGGGTCAAATTTATGGTCTTTATTTCTAGACACACTTTACCAGTTTTTATTAGAAAAAAATTAACCACAAATTATTTCCATTCTTTTTCTAGATCGTAACACTAATTTCTATGTAAAAGGGAAGGGTTATATTTACATGTCGGGCAAAGGACAATTGTTGACTCTTTCCTTATTATTATCGGCTCTTTTTTTCTAATTGAGATATAAATCATTTTTCTATAACTTTTTTATACCATGTTTTTAATTTTCAAGCTAACTCTTTGTCTAATCCTCCTCTACTTGAATAATTTATGTGATTTTCAATAGAACTGTGCATTATTTTAAATTTCATTTTCTATATTGTGTTTCAGCTGTGAATTGTGTCTATATTGTGTAATTTATTGCATCTTGAAAAATATACTTGAAACCACTGAGTCTTTTAATTTACGTTTTAAGATTTTACCGGATTTAAATTAGCTTGGTAATTACTGGAACATGCTTACTTTACGCTCTAGTATATACTAAGAGAATTTAAAGTGATTGTACCGAGGTACTTTCTCACGGTGATTTGCACGTGCATGCATAGCTGTGGGAGGATTTTCCTTGAGGAATTTAGGACCCCAATTATTTACGTCGAGTTTAGGGACCCCTGCAGAGAAGATAGATCACGGAATGGCAGCATAACGGTCAAGCTCGCACAGAGCTGAAAGCGTGAGTTATGGGAGCAGGGGCTAAAAAGTAATGTTAGCGTGAACAAAAAGGGGCTACTTTAATGAGCCCACCTGCACTCCCGAAGGGCATTTGATGTTGGAAAATTTCCCGAAGACAAGGGATTGGATAAGAAGAAAAAAGGGGCGTTGGGACCGAGGTGTGGTTTTTGGAAACGTAGTGAGAGCGAAGAGTTGGAAGAAGAAGTGGGCAGTCAAAAGAAGGGGGACAAGGATCCACTAGCACCAGCTCGTCTCGTGCGGCCCGGACCGACACCGCCCCGCTCACCATCACCAACTCGTCCCGTACGCCCGTGAGGAAAGCCCCTGCCTGCTCTTTATAAAATAATATTTAAGTCATTTGATTTAGGCCTCTGTTAATAATAATAATTCCTTATAAAGAGATATGGGATAATTATAGTGTAAATAGAAGATATAAATGATTGATGATTATTATAACCAAGGACCTATTTGTAAATAAATGTATAGAATAAATGTCTGAATCTATATAAAGTATTATATTCATTTTGTGTTTCCCCCTTGTAACGAACACTGGTGTATAGGTTGTATGTACATTACAACAGTAATTTTATAACTGGGGAATGTCGTGTAGTCTTCATTTATATTTGTATTAACCTGTGATCAAATGTATAGTAGTATTTATTTTGATTGCGTTGTGTAAAAGTATTTTAGTGCTAAATATAACCACAGGTTCTGAGAAACTACAGACATAAGATATGAAAATAAACTAAAAGCTAAATTATTTAAGTATCTGAAACCAGCTTAAAATAAAAAAAAGTAAATTTATTATAATGATATATAAACATCTAAGTACACACAAACTGATTCTATCTTCATAAAATATGCTTTATCAAACCTTCAAAATTAGGGGCCACTCTAAATTAGTTCTGACAATAATTTTTCATCACTTAAGTAATTATGTAAATATAAGAGAGAGGACCTAATCTCAATTTCAAAATGTATGTAAAAGGGGGTACCTTTGTGAGTTAATATGTTGTGCCCGGGACACTGCTGGTTGAGGACTGATCAGGATTGGGTATGCATGGATCTTCCGTCGACCTGGTCAGGGGCTTCTTTCTGAGTGTTTGGGGTGAGGCCGTAATATTTGATACAGGAACACTTCCCGTCGGACTTGCCTCCTTGACTGGACTCTCGAACACGTTCCGTCGGACTTCTCTCCTCGTCTGGACTAC
Source organism: Pardosa pseudoannulata (assembly GCA_032207245.1). Classification (NCBI taxonomy): domain Eukaryota; kingdom Metazoa; phylum Arthropoda; class Arachnida; order Araneae; family Lycosidae; genus Pardosa; species Pardosa pseudoannulata. The sequence continues at coordinate 191,629,308 of CM063498.1, forward strand.
CGAACATTTTCCTTCGGAGTCTCTCCTCGTCTGGACTTCCGAACACCTTCTCGCCGGACTCCCGAACCTCTTCTCTTTTTTAGATTTTTCTTATTATATTAATTTCATCCTTGTCCCATCTTCCTTCTTATCGTCCAGTCAGGATCGTTGTAAAAATCTAATTGGTCTGCTTAAACCCCACCCTGAGACCGCCAACGTGGAAAACCTTATCCCTTCTAATTGGGCACTGTCCCTTAGGGACTCATAAATAACTCCACAAAGGTACATTCTTATTTAGTGTCAAGTACGGAGACTGGATTCTAATCTGGGACTGGGATGAAAACCCCGCCCGAGACCACCGTACAAGACAACCATATCCGTAGAATATAATTTTATGGTGCTCTGTCTTTTACAAAGATGTGATGAGGTCAGATTTAGATCCCGAGCATTTTACTTCGTGTATGGATGAATCAATTATATTACTTATCTAAATCGCCTCATCACAGGGGGAAATATTTAGAATGGTATAACGACAATCATTTAATTTTTCTTTTTTAAACTTGCATATCATGTGTGAGAATAAAATTCGAAAATAGTATGACACAATTAGTAATTTATTAACTACTGTTTTATAGTAGTAAATTAATTCTTCTAGCTTTTCAAGCCAACTTGTTCAAACCGTCAGCTATATTTAAAGTCATGTCTATATATACTTAAAGTAATGCTAATTTGTCAACCTCTTATGCCCTCTTCTACTCCGAAGATATTTTTACACTTTTCATGATTTAAAACGATCTTTCAACTCTTGCAGGGGAAATTAATAATGTACAAAAATGTTGTAATGCTGTTTTGTAATATTTCGGGGAAGGTTAAACCCTTTGAAACTCCCCTCCCCCCAGCCGAACGATGTCAAATTGATTAGGGTGCTGGCCTTCGGTACCGGAGTTCGTTGGTTCAAATCCCAGAGTGGCATGGATGTTCGTAGCCGTTCGGAATCGGTTTTAAGCTGTAGGTCCCGGTCTCATTAGCCCTCGTGTTTCAAAAAATAGACCGTAGTACTCCAAACCAAACCAACCCTCTTTCCCAATAAATTCTTCCTGAGCACTGAGTAAATTACGAATCTACTATTAATCCCCTATATAATAATAGCCTAAGTTGTCTGTCCGTGAATTTCTGAAGCGGTTGTACCTGGAATGGATACAGGCATCCATATTGAATTTTTCATGAGTTAGGGTTAGCAAAATTGAAAGCGAGTTCGAAATCCACCCCATCCCCCCTTTTCGAGCGTTTAATTCTATTATTTCAAGCCTTATCCTTCCTCTTTTTCTATACGAAATTCATTCCTGATAGGATGGCAAAGGCGAAGAGTAATATTTAAATTTCTGGACTGTTTCTACTTGAACCTTCATATACTCTAATTAGTTCGCTCCAACGTGCAGGTGTTGTACGTTTTATTGAATCTCCGCCCAATTGATCGTTGTACTTCTCGGGTTGACGGTTCTATCCCCGCAGCCAGTTTTATTTAATGTCTAATAAATTTAACATTTTCTGCTTTTTCTTTTAAATTCTTATTCCGAAAGTTGTTTTATTATTTTTAAAATAAATTTTTACTATTTTTTCAACTTTTTATATTTATATTTATATTTTTATTAAATTCCCGTATTGCTTTACGGATGTCCCTGGCCACATAAACATTTCATGTTGTGTATCCTTAAACTTTCTTCTCGTAATGTAATAATAGCCTAAGTTATCTGCCCGTCTGTCCTCAAAGTTATGAAGCTGTTGGACCTGGAAGGGATAGAGCATCCATATTGGATTTATTAGAAGAGCAAGCGATTAAATTTATCAATTTATCACATAATAAATAGGTAAAAATTACATTTTTTTTCTAGCATTATGACTTTATTCCTTTAACCATCTCATTTAATCATTTCTTATTTTAAATTATTTAAATGTTTTCTGCATTATTTCCATACGTTTTATCACTAAACTTAGATATTACATAAATAATTATCTTTTTTATTTGACTTAGTTTTCAATAGATTAAGTACATATGTGATAATTTTAATCGATTATTTTTGTTGAGAGCTAATTCTCAGCCAAAAAAACAAACCAATTTTTTTACCTTCCTCATAGGGTTCTTTACAATTACAGGAAAATTAAAAATTTTACTGATCCCGTCATATGACGGGCTATATGCTAGTCCGTAATGATAGGAGATGGTCGTCTCTCTGGCAATTAGTCCAAAAACCCAAAACCGGCCCTGATAATTTGCATATACTAATCCGCATCAGAATGTTCGCGAGAGGATTAAAGGACATGAAAAGTCGACTTTGGATTGGATATCTTTACCTTGGCGTAGTTTTATTAAAAAGAAGTTCAGAGAGGCGCCTAATCACTTTGAGTCCGATTGGGTAAACAATGCAAATAATTCACGCGTCTTAAACCTTAACCCGCGTTTAGCTCTCTCTCCCTAGATCGCGTCCAGACGGATTGATATGTGGTCTTAAAGAAAATGGCTGACCCACTTTCCAAAATTTTGTGTCTCGGTCGCGCCCGCTTTAGGCAATAAAAATGGTGGAAAGATAACGAGGAATGACTCAGTTTTTTACTCTTTTTCTCTCCTTAGTGTTATCGGGGCCCGAACGCAAAATTGTCTCTGCTAAACACCTCTTCTTTCTTTTTTACTTTTCTCTCAGTGACCCACATTTTTTGAGGGATCGAATAGTAGTGTCTGAAATTGCAAGCTGTTTGTACATCTCGTGAGAAACGCTTTTTCGTATTTTTTTTCCTTTCGAAAAATGAAAAATGTTTGTTAAGAAGCCGAAGGAAGTAATTTTATAGAAAAAGGTTTTACTCTTTGTGATTGCTTAGTCACGCTGTTTGTAACTGACTATGCATATTTTATTTATTTTTCTGTGTGATGTGCTCTTGAATCATGATGACGCATAAAGAACATTCTCTAAACTAATTCAATTGGAAGACAAAACAGTTCCAAATTGATATTCTGGTATGCAGTTGGTAAAATATAAAACTAGAATGTGATTGGTTTTAACGAAACTTCTCTTATCTTCTCCAAATAACTTTCAAACGGCTTTAAGCAGTAGGTCCCGGTCTCATTAGCCCTCGTGTTGCAAAAAGTAGACCGTAGCGCTCCAAAACAAAACAAAACAAAACCAAGCAAATAACTTTCGCTCCATATTATTTAACTTAACTGGGAGGTAGGGGTAATTAGTCTAGTTTTTTTTTTCTTAGGAAATGGTGGACATTAAAACTGTTTTATAAATTATTAACCTTAACGTAAGAAACGTTGTACATATAGAAATTGAAGTATAAATAAATTATTGACATTAGTATACCTATCAACACTTACGGATTATCTGTAAAATTTAAGGATTCGGATTTAACTTTACGTACTTAACGGAAGTTTGGTTTGGTTTGGAGTGCTACGGTCTAATTTTTGCAACACGAGGGCTAATGAAATCGGGACCTACAGCTTAAAGCCGATTCCGAACGTTTACGAACATTCATGCCATAATGGGATTCGAACCCACGAACTTAGGTACCGATGGCCAGCACCCTAACCAATCGCCCATCGTTCGGCTACTTAACGGAGAGACCGATAATATTTACGATTTTTAGTACCGCAAAAATGAAATCTATAAATTTGAAAGACAGACAATATTTATTTTTAATAATTTGAGAAAATTGAAAAATCATCTTAATATCAGGAGAAAGTTGTATAACTGATAAAAAGATGTATAAATATCCTTTTGGGGCATAAATACACGATTGGCATGGCTCTAGCGATCACTGAATACGGCATTGCCTAGATATGGTATTTGAATTGCATTTTTATGCCAGTAGTTAATTGTGAATAATTTAAAAAAAAGGCCACAAAATGAAAATAAGTGATTATTATTTATCAAAATTCAAATAAGTATGATCCAAATCCGTATTAAGGGGGCACATTACTATTAAACATCTTTAAATGGAGTTTTTCTCATTTTTAGCCTTATTATACCTTGTTTGATTATAGTAAATACATGGAATTTGCAGCATTTGTTCTGTATTTTAATATAATTAATTTTGCTGCATTTACTTTGTTTCTAAAAATCAAACACTTTTTATATAAAGCGAAATGGGAGCTTGTTTCAAAACTTAGAAAAAAAACTTTGATACACTGCTCTCAAACTTACACTAACAAAAAGTGAGTTTCATTAATAGTTTTTGTAAACCACTAGTTTTTGTACACTCTGCGTAGACTTACAACAACCAAAAATGAGTTTCATTAATAGTTTTTGTACACTGTGTGCAGACTTACAACAACAAAAAGTGAGTTTCATTAATAGTTTTTGTAAACAACTAGTTTTTGTACACTCTGCGTAGACTTACAACAACCAAAAATGAGTTTCATTAATAGTTTTTGTAAACCACTAGTTTTTGTACTCTCTGCGTAGACTTACAACAACCAAAAAGGAGTTTCATTAATAGTTTTTGTACACTCTGCGTAGACATGCAACATTAAAAAAATGAGTTTCATTAATAGTTTTTGTACACTCACTTTTTGTTGTTGCGTAGATTTACAACAACAATAAGTGAGTTTCATTAATAGTTTTTGTAAACAACTAGTTTTTGTACACTGCGTAGACTTACAACAACAAAAAGTGAGTTTCATTATTGTTTTTGAGTTTTCATTATTAGTTATGAGTAAAACTTAAGAAAGCCCGAGATTTTCAGGAAAATTCTAATCACAGATTTGAATTTCCTGTGAATTGACTTTATCAATTTATTAATAAAAATACCGAAAAATGTAAAAAAAAAATTCATATAGTAGTAAGATGACAATGTAAGAAAAAATTGAAAATTAATAAGCTTGGACCATTTTAAAAAGTAACCAAAATATTTCTACAATTTGCAAGTTTAAAAAATATTATCTCATTTTTAACAATATTTTTCAAAAGTGATATATATAGTTATGCATAACTGTATACATGAGTACGAAATTTCACAACTTTAAATATCATAAATTGGTAATTTCCAAAGTAATTTTGTATTACGACCACCATCCTAACTCTTAATAATAGTTATTTTTGCATTAATGTAATTTACATAAGTAGGACAAAAGTTAACAATTCCTTTGTACCTGAGTACAAAATACCCTCGTAATGCATTCTACGGTAAACTGCCATGTTATGCATTAAGCAATCAGTGTTCCCAATTTCTTTATTGTTAAATATGATGAAAAAGTGTTATTATTCAGTTTAACCTACCATTGAAAAAGCAAGAATTCTCTTCATTTTAGAGATTACAGATAATGAAATAACTCATTTATAAATACCAATAAAAATAAAGGGAACTTTCAGAGTAAATTCAGCTCAAGCAGTTGTGATAAATCCTTATGTACATCGCTAGTAGTAAACTGAGCTTTTAAAAAAATTTTTTGCTACTGCAATTTTTTTTTTAAAATTCTGTGAGTACTGGAGTTTGTTGGCAAACGACATTGACGTTTCGAAAATAACTGACGCCCAAAGCATAATATTTATTTGGCACCCTCCCCCCAAAAAACCTATAGTCCATATTAATAAAGAGAAGTGCGTGTGTGTCTACGTGACAGTAAATACGATTACGCTTAACTGGTGAGAGTGTTACATGCACGAATAAGTTCGTGAATTCGAATCCCACTGTTGCATGGATATTCGTAGCCGTCCGGAATCGGTTTTAAGCAGAAGGTCCTAGTCTTATTAGCCCTCGTGTTAAAAAATAAACCGTAGCGCTGCAAACAAAAACAAAAACAAAAACAAAATAATGACCGAAGCTACATGCACGAAAATTGACACTGGGATTCATCGCGACATCGTGCAAAACGTCTAAAATCTATTTTTTTAATTCGGATTAGTATCTTATATATTTTTTAGAATATTTTTGTAACATTACCTTTTATTTAGGAGGAACTTCGTAATTTAGAATCAGAAGACCCCCCAGGATTGGTCTATACCAGTGATTCTCAACCTTATTTAAGCTACCGCCCCCTCCCTACGGGGCCGAAATGGGTTCAACGCCCCCGTTAAGAATCTGAGATATTATATAGAGAATATAATTTAAAGTATAAGATAGGATAATCACTCAATAATAAGATGCAAAGTGTTTAAGTAATTTTCTTCAGTGGTGTTTTAAAAATCAAATTTTTGTTACTGAGACACGTTGAAGCACTGTATTCTCTTCATTAAAAAATAGTCTTTTGGGAGAGATTTTTAGTATTCAAAAATAATACATTTGAAATCGGTAACAATCTCCATTTCTTAATGTTTTTTTTTCATCTCTTTGCTTTGCCAATCGCGAAAAACTTAACTCAAACCAATCTCGAGCTCGCGACACAGTGTTCGAACGAATGCTAGGGTTGAACTTATATTTCAGAGTTTGTGGATTTGAATCTCACTGGAGTATAGATGGTCGTAGCCGTTTAGCTTTACGTAGTAGGTCCCGGCCTTAATAGACATCGTGTTGCAAAAGAGACCGTAGAGCTCTAAACCAAACCAAACGAATGCTGTGATAAAATATATTTTTCTGAATGTCGGCCCAACTTCACGTAGAACATACGGATTGAAAATAACTGGTTCTGGTACCACCGCGTAAGTTTGTTTAATTACTGAAAAAAATCATGTAAATTATATAATTAATCCCTTAATGTGTTTTTTTAAAAGGCCGGCCAAAAAAAATTTTTAATGTAAAAAACACAATTTAAAACGTTGTCTTGCCAACAAAATTACAAAAATACAAAAATAATCAAAATTTTTATTGCAATTTTGCATTTTGATAACATTGCAGAAAATAGTCGAATATTGTAATATTACACGCACATCGACTTTTTTTTATCTTTCTTTACGAATTCCCACTTCAAAATAAATATTATTATCAGTAAAATACTTATTTATACTTTTAAAACATAAATAATAACCATACTAGTATTTATAAAATTAATCAAAATTTTCTTTTGTGTGATATATTTTGAAACAAGGTGCAGCACATAGCCCAACTATTACTCATGTAACGACTCTCCTTTCTTTTCCTTTTTACTTTGTTATCTTTTTTTAGCACAACACACAGTGCAATATCTACAAAATTACAATGCCGCTCGAATTATCTCAAGTTTGCATAGTTTGGCCACTTTAGCTAGCTCGAGTTAACTCTAGCGTGCCTTTTAAGGGGTTAAAGTAATAAATTTATTTACTAATTTAAAAATTGTTTGAAACCGAATTCTGTTCAGATCGATGTTCTACCGACCGAAATGAGTTCACTGCTCACCAGCATAGTCTCACCGCCCCCCGGAGGGCGGTATCGTCCCCGATGAGAACCAGTGGTCTATACCTACAGAGATATCGTTTGAATTTTGATGACATTAAGGCCTCGACTCAGAACGAGCCGAACTCAGAACCAATCGTTTATGAGATCTACGTCTTTGCAGACTACGCTCCGCGGCTCTGGTCGATAATATTTATACTGGGTATCTACACTCAAGAGCCAAAACATTATGACCACCCTTACATTTTGCAATGAACTCGCTTGGATGACATGGAAGGCACGTCATCAGGTGGAAGTGGTATTTAACTGCTTCTGGAGAGTCTGAAAAATCATTCTTTCACTTACTTCTGTGTATGAGGGGAAAGGCTGCGGATTTAAGCGATTTTGATCTGGCGCAGATTGTAATGGCTCGAAGGCTCGGAACAAGTATTTCCGAAACTGCACGACTCGTGGGTTGTTCGCGATCTACAATTGTCAGTACTTATGCAAAGTGAACGAATGACGGTGAAACCAGCAGTAGACGACATGATGTTGGATGTCCAAACTTTATCAAAGAAAAAGGTCGTCAGAGACTATCTCGCAAGGTGAAACAAAGAAGCCGGTGCCGGAGCCGGTCAGTGGCTCAGATGACAACCCAATACAATGCAGGGCCAAGTAGAATAGTATCGGAGCACACTGTTCAGCGGACACTGTTGGATATGGGGCTACGCAGCAAACGTCCCACTCGTGTGCTTTTGCTGACCAAGCGTCATCGCCAACTGCGCCTGCGCTGTGGCCGAGAACATCGCGACTGCTCCATGGATCAGTGGGAGAGATTTGCTTGGTCAGATGAATCCCGGTTTGTCATTCATTACGCCAGTGTCAGGATAAGCTGTTTACCAGCCGAACAGTTGCTCTCTCAATGTGCTAGTAGGTCATACACAGGCCAGTGATGGAGGTATTATGCTTTGGGAGACGTTCTCTTGGACGTCTCTGGGCCCTGTGGTTGTGGTAGAGCAGACCATAAATGCTACAGGGTATCTGAACATCATTTTGGACCAGTTTCACCCTTACATGGCCTATGTTTATTTATCTGGAAATGGAATGTTCTAACAGGACAACTCCCCGTATTACAAGGCTAAAATTGTGTTGGAGTGGTTCCAGGAACATGCTGAATTCCAGTTAATGTCCTGGCCGCCTAACTCACCGGATCTCAATCTGATAGAACACATTTGGGATGTCAGCTGGGACGGTAGCTCAGAGTTCAAAGACCACCCATTCGCAATATCTCGGATTTGAATAACCGTTACTTCTGGTACAATCTGTCTTCGGCCATCTACCAAGGACTTGTGGCATCCATGCCAAGGCGGGTTGAAGCTGTGTTGTGTTCTAAAGATGGGACAACTCCTTATTGACTGGTGGTCATACTGTTTTGGCTCTTGAGTATATAAAATGAGCTTAGACAATAACATGGTAGGAAATGAGTAGATAATCAGACAATGGAAAAGCGCTTTTAAAATTGGTTGCGAAATTTCTGCCTAATAAACAATAGTAATTTATATAAAAGACTTTTAACAAAGTTTATATCAAATAAAAAGAACATTTCGTAGTGGACTTTAACAGCCTGTGGAACAAAAACAATCTGAAATTATGCGGAAGTGACCTTTACACCGTGTAACGGATACTCAAAATCTATCAAACTCTTTATGTCTCGGACAACATAGTTTATCTTCCTTTTAAATTGGAATTAGTTTTCAAAGCAAACAATACATTTTGAAACAGCAGTTTATTTTATAATTAGGGTTTTATATCTCAACAACAATAAATTCAAGCATTAAATAAACTATTGCATCTAAACTATTGCAGATAAGGAATTAGTTCTCCGGAAGTGGTCCTTAATTAATTACATTTGAGCTTCCGATTGGAATGCGCATATAAGACATTCATCCGCCATTTCCGTAATCCTACTGAGGTCTCTACAATGAAACTTATCTGCTCCTCTAGGGCCATTAACTTGGATAAAAAAAAAAGTTTAAAACTTTGGGAACAAAAGGTTTTAGTTTAGTTTTTGTTTTAAATAGATGTCCCTGAGTTAAACGTTCTCTAGAAATATTTAGTTTCTTTTAGCTGATGTTAGCAGCACTAAATGTGACCTCTGATACTGTTTTTTCTCTGATTTTGGCCTTTATTTATCCTTTGGGTTGTGAGTGGAAATCTGTTCTAGTTCTTTGAACCTAAATATTATTTAAGGTTAGTATTTCAGATAACTTTAGTCCTTTTTATTTACATTCATTGTAAGGATATGAGTCAGAAGGACATTTGGAATAGTTAAATAATGAATGTACTGTTCTTGTATTTAACTTGAAATTCGGATAAAAAAAATTAATGGTAAGCACCTAATTAAATTGTACATCCACTTTTAACACATTTTGTGCTGGTACATTTCGCAGCGGATTTGTACCGGGAGCAGGCGTTTTGTGCGTAAATTTAGTTATTCAGTTAAATAATAATAGTTAAAATCTCAATAGATCGAAATTTAATTTTTAATCAACTTTTCGTATTTTATATTGAAATTTATAATCAAATATATAAATAGACAAATAAACATATATATATATATATATATATATATATATTGTAAGGAAAATTCTCAGGGGTTTTCAAAACTTGAATCAATGTTAAAAATTCCCGCGTCATTTTCCATTCCCCTTTTCAACCCCTAACCTAAATTGACCACTGGGGCTACAGGTTACGCCCTCAGAGAAGGGGCCTGGCCAATTATAAACCTACATGGCCCTAGCGGACAATTTAGGAAATTTCCAAATAAAAAGGAGATACACGCTAACGGAGACAGATTTTTCTAGAGATATTTGTCGACAGATGTTGACCCAGGTGTTAATGGTCTTGTAAATAGAACTTTATGCTAGCTGACCCTTCAGTTTGTCCCTATGATGAAGTGGGAACCCGTCCTTCAAAGTTGTCTTAATAAAGGTCTATAGCTGAAACGGTATCATTTTTATGGCCATGACTGCAACCCCCCATCGAGAAGTCAGTCTCATTACATATATATATATATATATATATATATATATATATATATATATATATATATATATATATATATATATATAAGGAAAATTCTCATGGGTTTTCAAATCTGAGTCAAGGGTTAAAAATTTCCGCGTCCTTTTTTACCCCTAAAATTGTCCGCTAGGGCAACGTAGAGTTAAAATTGGAAAGACCCTTCTCTGAGGGCGTAAACTGTAGCCCTAGTGGCCATTTTATCTTAGGGGTTAAAAAGGGGAATGCAAAAGGACGCGGGAATTTTTATCCCTTGATTTTAGATTTGAAAACCCCTGAGAATTTTCCTTACATATATAAATACAAATATATATATAATATATAAATATATATATGTATATCATTTTTTCAAGGATAAATAAAAAGTTAATTTTAAATCTAAATTGATTTTTTTAATCAACCTTTCCGTTCTGTGGTTCCGCATCGACTGCTGTAAAAACTAGTTTTATTTGTCTAAATTTTTCCAGAATCTATGTAGTAGACAAGAGCATTCGGCTTTGTTTTTCTGTATATACCGTTAGTTTTGCACCCACTAACAAACCCTTTTGTTACACTAACCCGGACTAGTGCGTGTCCCGCGTTTAAGTATCAATCGTCAGAAAACATATTAGTACGTGTCCCGCATACTATGTGTTAAACTGAAAATGAATTTCGTTATTTTATACCTTAGTCAATAAAAATACAATTTACAGTTAAATAAGCTTTTGTTTGATATTAATAATATATTTTATTTCTATTAATTTTTTCGTATTGTTCTCAAATGCATAAATAAGTAGGCTGCTGCTTTTCGGTTCCAAGTTCGGGGATTCGAATTCCGTTAATGGCATGGATATTCGTAGCCGTTGGGGATCAGCTTTAAGCAGTAGACCGTGGTCTCGTTAGCCCTCATGTAGTAAAAACAGCAAACCGTGGCGTTCCAAATCAAACTCAAATGCACAAAATGACTTAAGTCTATGCCTTTTATCCATAGAATAGGTTGAAAAAGCAAATTAAATTCGGCTAGTCGATTAATTGCAGGGGTTGTCCAAATGTGGCTCGTGAATTATTTGTTTCAAACAGGACCGATTTAAGTGTCCTTGCTGGAACTTAAGCTGTCGGGACTATGATTGGATATTTGTTTATCCACGAGGGCCATTTCTAAAAGGTTGTCTTTTTTTTCCCCTTTTTTTTGTTCAGACAGCCCTGATGTTCTTTACATCTGTTCTGCTCAAGAGTTCTGAATATCAGACCTATTCTACTCACTGTCAGATGATCAGTAGTTATTGATAATCTGTTTTTTTGACGCCCATAATTAGTACCAATTATTCTTAAAAAGTTTACATGTATACATACACTGGTGTCAATTTTTCGATCAATTAAAACTACTGGTGTCAGTTTTAATATAACTTTAAGTGTTTGTCAAATAGCGAATACTAATTATAAAAAAATAATACGTGTTCCATTTAATATCAAGATGCTAATCGACAGCCGAATGAGTAGAGTGCTGCTCTTCGGATCCGGAATTCGTGGATTTGAAACCCACTGGTGGCCTGGATGTTCACAGCTGTTTGAAATCGATTTCGAGCAGTAGGTCCCAGCCTCATTGGCTCTAGTGAAACAAAACAGTAAACTGTAGCGTTCCAAACTACCAAACAATATCGAAAAAACATTAGAGGAAAGAAGTTTTGGTTTAGTTTGCAACGCTACAGTTTAGTGGTTAGCTACAAGAAGAGTAATGAGACGGGGACCTACAACTCGAAACCTATTACGCGCGGTTCTGAACATCCAGGCCAACAGTGGGGTTCAACCCATGAACTGCGGTACCGAAGAGCAGCGCCCTATTCATTCGGGCATCGTTCGGATAGGAGGAAGAAGAGGCCTATTAGTCAAAGACTGTAGGGTTCTGTAAACAAAAAATAATTGATGAATAGCGAAAATATAATAGTGTTAATTAATTTTAATTATATAATTAGTTACCGAATTTTGTATTTGTAAGTTCACTAAGACATATGTCACATGTTGGCACTTTATGGCGGTTAAAAGAGTGGTATTTGTGGTGCTGCCATAAGCAATGTGGAAACCTTCACCGCCTCAATGACTTTAATGGCCGCGAATTAAAGTCAAGACCTGTGAATCATCGGCACCAGTGTCAATGACTGATCAGTGACTAGCATTAGCGGTTTGCTGACGCGTAAAAATCTTATTAACGCTTGGAAAGACAGTTCAGGAATTTTAGGCAATCACGAAATCTCCCTACTTAAGGCGATCTTCGACTTTCGAATCGAACTTTTATTGCTTTTAACTCGACAGTAGACTTTCAATTGGGCGAGATTTGATGAAAATTCAACAATTCTACCTCATTGAATTGTAAAATATAGAGGGTATCTGTGAAAAATCTGAATAATTCATAGAAACTCTTCGCTATTTAATAATTCTTCATTATTTAGTAATTTTTCATTATTTGTGAATTATTCATTATCTTATGATTTACTAGCCACTTCGCGGTCAGCCTTCAGTCTGGGTAATTAAGGTTCCTCAATGACTGTTATAATTGTTCTGTAATTCAAATAGTTTCTAGATTATATTGCACTAACAAATATAAGCAATTTCTAAAATTAAACAATTCATATTCATAAAACGAATAATACACTAGTTTTAATATTTATATTTATCATAAACATAAAAATTATAACTTAGATAAAAGAATTATATTTTGGCGACGAACTAACTATTTATAATTTCAATGTAAAAATCTTAGAAATTTTTTTGGTTATTGAATGTTTTATATGTGTAAAAGTGTGTATAATTTCTAGGTAAAATGTTATTAGTTTAAAAAATTTTTGATTATTAAACATTTCAAATATGTTAAAGTATTTATGTCAGGTTTAAAAATGGGTGTTAAAATTGAGCTAGTTATAATTAAAAATAGTTAGACCTCATTAACGATAACGTAATAGGAGAAAGACGCACCCTCGATCGGAACTATACACAGTGAAGAAGCCGAAATGGAAGTAGATATAGAAATTTTGCTTAGGTAGCAACGCCAAAAGAGTCAGTTCTGAGCGGGAACTCGGGTTGATAACATCCTCCACGCTTATCGTGGAAAAGTATGAGATCAAATGATTGCTAAATGGCATAGCTATGGACAGAAGAATTACAATAAAGAAGTTTTTAATATATGAAATGAAATGTGTCTTCCATGCTTTAACCACTCGTCGATGTCATTTATATTCTCGAGGTAGAATGTTATTAGTTTTAAAGACTTTTAATTACTGGATATTTCAGGTATCTATAAAAGGGTTTATAATTTCAGGGTAAAACCTTAATAATTTAAAATTTTAATTACTTACTATTTCAAATGTCTAATATATATATATATATATATATAATGTGTATATATGTAAATGTCTAATGTCTCTCTCTATATATATATATATATTCCCACGGAGGAAAAGATGCACAAAAGCTTAACTAAAATGAACTTATTTAATTAAAGTATTTACACATTATATACAGATTATATGGTCGTGTCTAGGGACAATTAAAATAAAACTGGACATCAGTGCCCATCTGACATAACATCAGCGCCTGTCTTGGCGATCAAATAGTGGAAAATCGAGAAGTGCCGTCTGCACCTAACGACCATCCTCGTCTGCGACAGGGAGACGACTTTATCGGCGTTCCATTGGGAGGGTTGTTGCCACACCGTAAAAGTAGAACTTCGCTTGCTCGGAGTAAATTCACCTTGCTGAGCATTGCCAGGGGTACTATACCTATATATATATATATATATATATATATATATATATATATATATATATATATATACTATATCTCGGTTTCTCTAACTATATCATATATGTATCTTTATCAATTTATCTGTCTATATATGTAAATATATATAGATAACAGAAGAGATAGAAAAGATTTTGCACCTTTCTTTCTCTCTGTATATATATATATATATATATATATATATATATATATATATATATATATATATATATATATATATATATATATATACACACACACATATATATATATATATATATATATATATATATATATATACACACATATATATATATAAATATATATATATATACACACATATATATATATATAAATATATATATATATATACACACATATATATATATATATATATATATATATATATATTATATATATATATATATATACATATATATATATATATATATATATATATATATACATATATATATATATATATACATATATATATATATATATATATATATATATATATATATATACATATATATATATATATATATACATATACATATATATATATATATATATATATACATATATATACATATATACATATATATATATATATATATATATATACATATATATATATACATATACATATATATATATACATATACATATATATATATATATATATATATATATATATATATATATATATATATATATATATATATATATATATATATATATACATACACATATGTCTTAATATAATTAGAAACTTAAGTGACATATATATTATCATTGCATGTTTAAATACATTATATATTAATAAGTTTCTAATAACTTGTATAGCACTAGAATATAAAAACGAATTGCACTATGTGTATACATACTTATAGCTATATATGTTGGTGTGTATTTATATTTACATATCGTCCACATTCTTAACACTAGCAAATTACCAGTTTCCGGCCATTCTATTGTTAAATTACGTTCCGATCTGGAAAACACTTTTTTATATTTACTTAGTTTTGATAAGATATATCGTCCATCGTGTAAATTATCTTACACGAGTATAATTAGTTTACGAAATATTCTTAATAATACGCGCCGTTATGTTTTCGTTATCTAAGCTTTGAGAAATATTTTCTTGCATCTTAAAGACAAATGTCACCCTTAAGGCCAAGTATTGGATACAACCATTTATTACCCTATAAAATGATTTTTTCGTAGATGTAAGACACAAGGTAAAAAAAGTACTTATACCTTTTATGGATGAAATAACGTTTCCACTATATTACATTCACGTGACGTCCAATAACTTTTATCGCTTGCGATTGGATAAAAAAAGGCCTTTTTTATCCAATCGTTGAAAGGTGTTTTTGAAAAAAATTTCATCACTCTGTAAGGATAAAACCTGAGATTTTTAACGTAAAGTTTCTTTTACACACTTAAAAATGAAATAGAGGAAACGTTTATCTTTATTCTGAAGTCGCCAATTTGGCGCATTTCAGATATTTTAAGATCTTTAAAGGATATTTCTTAAAGTAAATTCATGTAAATTTATGTTCTTTAATATATATTAAATAGTTTATAACTTTATCAATAAGTGACTTTAATTTTAAAATGTATTATATATGTGTTTGTTTTCTCTTCTAGCTTTGGTCTCTTGTACGGTAATTTAATAGCTTCAGGACAGAAATTAATAACTATTCTTAAAAGAGATATGGTAAGTTTTTAATTTTACAATCTATATAAAATACTTTGTATGTATGCGTTTGTATATTAACTATGTATTTCGAAATAGCAGGTCTTGATATTACTTTTCATAGTAATTCAATTAAACCGTGGGAAAGTTTTAGGTCAAATTTAAGTCAAAATCATTCTGGACATTTATTCTCCAGAATGATTTTGGCATTTATTCTCCTCATGCAGCATGGCGACTATATATTGCATAGAATTTCTTTTGAATGACGAACTAAAAGAATATAAATCTTTCAGGTAACTTATTTCATGTGAGTGTACAATAAAGGGCTTTAAAATGATATAAGTTTTGATGTTTTGACACCAATAATTTGTTAATTATTTAATTTTAATTGGAGTATGTTTAATTTCATTTCGCCATTTTTTTTTCTCACAGCAGAATAATGTATTTACGTTGCCATGGGTAACGACGCCATTGATGCCAAATTAAAAATATTTAATAAAATTTTTTTATTCTAAACGAGATTAATATAAGTAATATTTAAAATTAAGTATAAGAATCTTGGTTGTCTTATTATATTATTGCATAAAAGGAATGACTTTTACGTTAGTCAAACACAACTTAAAATGACGTAAGTTTTGACATTTATTGCATACAATTTCTAAAATAACTATATATTGCATATAATTTCTTTTCAATGACGTAGTAATAGAATATAAATCTTTCAGGTAACTTATTTCATGTGAGTGTATAACAATCGGCTTTTAAATGATATAAGTTTTCATGTTTTTACACCAATAATTTGTTAATTATCTAATTTTTTTTTTTATTTGGAGTATTTGCAATTTCATTTCGCCATTTTTTTCTCACAGCGGAAATTTACTTTACCATGGGTATCGAGGCAATTGATGCCAAATTAATAATATTTAATAAAAATATTTTTATTTTAAACGAGATTAAAATAATATTTTTAATTAAGCATAAGAATCTTAGTTCTTTTATAATATTTTTCCATAAAAGGAATGACTTTTACGTTAGTTAAAAACAATTTAAAATGACGCAAGTTTTGACATTTTATACTAAAAATATTTTAATTACTTTTTTTTTCTATTTGTCGTATTTTTAAATTTCACTTTGCCATTTTTTTTCTTCCGTTGCCATGGGTAACGAAGCCATGGATGTCAAATTAAAAATATTTAACGTTTTATTTGTCACAAGATTAATATTTTTATTTTTGGATAAGTACCTTGGTACTCTTGTAATATTCTCGCCAAAATAGTATAACATTTACGTTAGTGGAACGAAGTCGTTAAAATGACATTGGTTTTAATGTTTTTATACAGGAATATTTTAATTATTTAATTTTCCTATTATTACTTAGCATATTTTAAAATTTAACTTTGCATTTTTTTTCAAATAAGAATACATTTCAGTTGCCATTGGTAACGAAACCATCGATGCCAAATTAAAAATATTTAATGTTTCATTTGGCACCAAAAATAAAAGTATTAAATTTCATTTTAATACTTTTATTTTTGGGTAAATGCTTGCACATTGGTTTTGTTATAATGATCTCTCGAAAAATGTATTACTTTTATGTTGGTGGAACGCAAGATTAATTGCTAAATTCACCAAATATAGTCTGATTATTTTATTTCATACTTACTAAATTCTAGAAGAACATTAAATTTAATAAAAAAGTGCTATTTATTTTATGAAAATGAAGTACGGTGCTATATGTGATGGATTTCTGGGTTTAATGATTATTCTTTCGTAAATAATTAAAGCTTTAAACACTAGTTATTTTATAATAGAGAAATTTCGTGCAACGTCACGAACCACTATAATGCCCTTCCTATTCATTTTCATGTTCACAACAGCCAATAGGCTAATAATAAACTGCCCTTCCGTTTGAAACTAAAGCCTGAACTGTCATAAGTTGAGATGTGCCCTGATGCGTGAAATCGCCTTACACCTCAAACCTTTGCACCTTTCAACTCTTTGAGGTATAATTATAAGTTTTGCAGATGATCACACAAAAGTATCCGATTACTTGAATTGATACTGACAAATTATAAGGAAAAAGGCGAACTAAAACTAATAATGTAATCAAAATTAAATTAAAAAAGGATAATTTCGTGGAATTATTGAGAATGGTCACCTACTTAATCCACCTTAACTTAATTTAGTAAAGATATCCACCACCAACTCTGTTGATGGTAATATAAACACTTGAAACACAGACAAATATATGTCGTCTTCTTACTGATTTTTAATGAATTTTATTTACGAAGTTAAGAATTTGTTTTTCAAAAAGCTTTCGTGGGCATCATACAATCCCCAGTCCGCCAGTTGACTACTCCTGCTATTGAATAATAGGGGAATTTCACGCAGCAGGACGCATTTCAACTCATGACAATTCTGGCTTTCGTTTCAAACGGAAAGGCAACATAATGGATAGTATTGGTCATCGTACACTTGAAAACAAATGGGAAGGGCATTAAAGTAGTTCATGACGTTGTGTGAAATCGCTTTATTGATTGTCTCTTTATGGTAGATGTGGAGAGGGGTACCTAAAAGTAATGATTTCATTTAAATTTAATAAATGTTTAAAGATAATAACGATTCCAGAAGATTCAAATAAGGTAATTTGTCGCAACGTCACGAACTATTATAATGCCCTTCCCATTCATTTTCATGTTTACAACAGCCAATAGACAAATAATAAACTGCCCTTCCCTTTGAAACTAAAGCCAGAATTGTCATAATTTGAGAATTTGCCCTACTGCCTGAAATTGCCTTATAGAAAATATTAATAAGTTTATTACCGAATTTCATGTATCGAAACATTGTAGGCTTCCAAATTTTTGGTCTATTTGAACGTAACAAAAGCTTACTTTTGTTTAATAAAAAAATCGGTTAAATGAAAAATTTAATCAAGATCAAGAATTATTTTTGGTATTTTTCACTAAAAAAGTTTGTATTTTTATATCTTTCAGGGAATTTTTTTAATTTATTGTTTAAGTCGGTCCAATAACAGATTTACGTAGGCATTAAGCATAAGCAAGTTTACAAATTAGACAAATCCTCGATCAGCATGATTTTCAATAATTTATCTAAATTGTAAACATATTGGTTATCCGACCGACTTACGAATTTTTCATGTAAAAGATTTACATAGGAAATCCATCAAGTAATTTGTAAAATTGGATATACGATGGACTACCAATGTTTTTCCAATAAAAGATTGACATTGGCAAAATAAGAAAATTACAAATTATTACATCAAGTATAAGCAAATTTACGAATTAGACAAATCGCTGAACGGCATTATTTTCAGTAATTTATCTAATTTGTAAACTTATTGAGTATCCAGTCGACTTCCAAAATGTTATCGGGATGTCCACTGGACATAGTGGTTATCGACCGGATGTTCAATAATGT
>CM063498.1:191651047-191653547 GCA_032207245.1 Pardosa pseudoannulata
TCATATTAAGTAATCTGTTACGAAATAATAAAAACCTGTTTAAAATTACACTATCAGATATATTCGAATTAAAATTCTTCTTTTTATGTTCTTTGTTTATAATTTTGTCTTTTATGCTTGTTATAAACTTGACCAAACAAACGCAAGAAAAACTATAACATTGAAAAAGGATTAAAGAATGGAAACTTTTTTATGTATGTTTGTAACTCGACCAAAAAATAGATAGACGAATGATAACGGCTCAAAGAGGATTAAGCACTGAAATTCGCTTAAAGTATTCCTGTGGGGAAATAATAAAAACTGGTTCGGAATTACTTCTTTCAGCTATGTTTAAATTGAGTTCTTCTATTATGCTTTGTTTTTAATTTTGTCTTTCCATTTGTTATAAACTTGACCAAACACAAAAGCAAGAAAAACGATAGCATTGAAAAAGGATTAAAGAATGAAAACTATTTTATGTATGCTTGTAATTAGACCAAATAATCGATAGAAGAACGATAACAGCTTAAAGAGGATGAAGCATTAAAATTCAATTCAAGTATTTTGTCGCTAAATATTAAAAATGGTTTCGAATAATTTTTTTCAGATATGTGTAAAGTGAGTTTTCCTTTTACGCTCTGTTTTTAATTTTGTCCTGTCCATTTGTTATAAACTGAACAAAACAAAAGCAAGAAAAAGGATAACATTGAAAACGGATTAAAGAAGGAAAATTATTTTATATATGTTTGTAATTAGACCAAAAAAATGATAGACGAATGATAACGGCTCAAAGAGGTTTAAGCACTGAATTTCCTTTAGTATTCAGTGGGGAAATAAAAAAAACTGGTTTCAAATTACTTTTTTCAGATATGTTTGAATTTAGTTCTCCTTTTATGCTCTTTTTAAAATTTTGTCCTTTCAATTTGTTATAAACTTAGTCAAACAAACACCAGAAAAACGATAACATCGAAAGAAGATTAAAGAATAAGAAATATTTTATATATGTTTGAAACTTGACCAAATAATCAATAGACGAACGATAATGGCTCAAAGAGAATTAAGCACTGAAATTCGTTTAAAGTATTCTGTGGGGAAATAATAAAAAATGGTTTCGAATTATTTTTTTCAGATATGTGTAAATTGAGTTCTTTTATGCTCGGTTTTTAATTTTGTCCATTCCATTTGTTATACACTTGACCCAACAAACGCAAGGAAAACGATAACATTGAAAAAGGATTAAAGAATGAAAAATATTTTATGTATGCTTGAATTGGACCAAAAAATTGATAAACGAACAATAATGGCTCAAAGAGGATTAAGCACTGAAATTCGTTTTAAGTATTCTGTTGCGAAATAATAAAAACTGGTTCCAAATTACTTTTCTCAGACATGTTTAAATTGAGTTCTTCTTTTATGCTCTGTTTTTAATTTTATCCTGTCCATTTGTTATAAACTTAACCAAATAAAATCAAGAAAAACGATGGCATTGAAAAGGGATTAAAGAATGAAAACTATTTTATGTATGCTTGTAATTAGACCAAATAATCGATAGACGAACGATAACAGCTTAAAGAGGATTAAACATTAAAATTCAATTCAAGCAATCTGTCACTAAATATTAAAAATGGTTTCGAATTATTTTTTTTTTCAGATATGTGTAAATTGAGTTCTTCTTTTACGCTCTGTTTTTAATTTTGTCCTGTCCATTTGTTATAAACTTAACAAAACGAAAGCAAGAAAAACGATAACATTGAAAACGGATTAAAGAATGAAAACTATTTTATATATGCTTGTAATTAGACAAAAAAAACGATAGAATAATAACGGCTAAAAGAGGTTTAAGCACTGAATTTCCTTTAGTATTCAGTGGGGAAATAATAAAAACTGGTTTCAAATTACTTTTTTCAGATATGTTTGAATTGAGTTCTCCTTTTATGCTCTGTTTTTAATTTTGTACTTTCCATTTGTTATAAACTTGGTCAAACAAACACAAGAAAAATGATAACAACGAAAGAAGATTAAAGAATAAGAGCTATTTTATATATGTTTGAAACTTGACCAAATAATCAATAGACGAATGATAATGGTACAAAGAGTATTAAGCACTGAAGTTCGTTTTAAGTATTCTGTAGCGAAATAATAAAAACTGGTTCTGAATTACTTTTTTTCAGACATGTTTAAATTCAGATCTTCTTTTATGCTCTGTGTTTAATTTTGTCTTTTCCATTTGTTATAAACTTGACCAAACAAAAGTAAGAAACCGATGACATTAAAAAGGGATTAAAGAATGAAAACTATTTTATGTATACTTCTAATTAGACTAAATAATCGATAGACAAACAATAACAGCTTAAAGAGGATTAAACACTAAAATTCATTTTAAGTTATCTGTGGGGAAATAATAAAAACTGGTTTCAAATTACTTTTTTCAGATATGTTTAAATTGAGTTCTTTTATTGTGCTCTGTTTTTAATTTTATCCTTTGCATTTGTTATAAACTTAAACAAACGATAGAAAAACG
>CM063498.1:191658547-191696047 GCA_032207245.1 Pardosa pseudoannulata
AAACTGACTATTAAGAATAACTTAAAAAACATTATATGCTTGATCAGCATAAGAGTTGTGTTTGAAATATATATGTCATTACTCAACAACAATACGTTCCAAAGCTTTAGGAGTGTCATGAATTTTCGGTTTTCTGTTGGATGATAAAGCATTACCACAAAGAACATTCTTTGGATGACTATTCTAACTTTCGTTAAAGAAGACTTAAAAAGTTCTAGAAAAAAAATACTGTTTGAAGAAGTGACGGTGCAAATCACTTAAAGGTAACCTCCGCTCCCCGGAATTTAGTCACCTGGTCGGTAACTTTTATTGTGTCCTTTCAAAATCTTCAGTTTTGAAAAATCACTTAGTTTATAAAATATCCCATTTCGTAGAACTTTCATTTTTCTAAATAAAATATTTATCAAACCTTACGTATATTGTAACGTACTGGAGATATGGTAGGTGAAGCCGTCAATGAGACAGGCTAGAAAACTGTTTAATCTAGACTAAATATTTTATTCAAGTGAATAAATTATGTACAGCTATGTACAGGTTCAGTAGATTTCTAAATATTCTGGGATCTCGTGCTGAGATAACATTCACACAGTTAGGATGCGTGGGTACTTGCTACAGTGTGGCTAGAGCTTCTAAATTACTGGAACAGTTCGAAAATTAGTGCCGGTAGGGAACGCTGACACTATCACTTCCGGGCTGACGATTAGTACAGTCGGCTTTCACACCAAGGTTCAAACGCTCAGAGTCTTTAGGGTCATGTAACGGATCGTTACAATATACTACTTGTTTTAAATAACTCGTATCCTTAATTTACAGCTTATGAAAAAAATATATTTAGTCTGTAATACTAGGGTTTATTTCACTTTCTGCAAGAGGGTTTTTATTTGATCTGAACATACTCAGCAGTCTTAAAAATTCATACCAACGGGGTATGAACCTTTGAGACGGCTGAGTATGTTCCGATTTGAACTTAGAATCTCGTATATAAAAACAGATTTCTCACTGTTCTATAAAATTTAGTTACCTTTCTTCACCGGCGTTTGTAGATTCTCACAGACTATTGTACCCAACGGCAGCCAATTTTGTCTCACTATGGCACGGATATCCGCATATCCTTTCAGAATTGACATTAAGCAGTATGTCCGGGTTTAATAAGTTCTTGTGTTGGAATATCCTGCACTGGAGCGACAACCCCAGTCTTCCTTAGAACTCCATCTCAAGCCATCCTGTTCTTGGCTACGGTTTTCCAATCTGTGACATTATATTTGTTACAGTAGCTTTCATTCCTTTTTCAGGCAGTTAATCTACTTATTCCCCCTGTCCTTTTTTAGCTATAAAGATTTGTTTTGTGGTTCGTTTGTAATCAAATGTTACTAGGTGTCCTGCCCATTCGAACTTCTGGCATTAACCCTTAATTTGGCTAAGTCTGGCCGCTACACCGGACATGTATATTTATAACTACTATATAACATAATTGTCAGTGTTCATTACAGCGGACATTAATTATCTCAAAAATGGAAAATTATATATTTTTTTTTGTTTATTTTACAGAGATCCTAATGTCTATACAGACATGGGAAAATAACAGAAATTAAAAAATATTTGAAAAAACATCTTGTCAAATTAAGGGTTAAAGGCATGAGGTATGAAAAGTTTGTTTTCAAAGAAATTTTTCGAAGAGGTACTAATTTTCTAGAAGGTAAATATTTTGAAAACTACCTTCATAAGCCCAGGTACTATACTGGTATTTCCCAAGACAGCGGTCTTATTACGAAAAATAATTTTGATGTCACAAAAAAGCAGTTATACTGCTGTAAAAGTATTTCAAATAAAGTGAGGTCGTGGGAAAAAAAGAAACGAAATTGAGTTCCTTGTCTGTTGTTAAATTTATAGAAAAGGAAGATATTACACCCGGCGACAACGAAACGTGTTATTAAAAGTGATTTAATATTTCTTGATAGCGATTTTATCTGGAGATACGAGAAATCTTCATCGGGCGACCGCTTTCGGTGACGTCATTTTTACGCGAGGCACTTATATGCGTTATATGGATCCTGTGTCACAACGAGGCAGGCCCGCTAGTTGTGCGTGACGTCACCTACCGGCTCACGAGATCGGCGTCACGTTCTCGAGCGGGCCGCGGCAGAAGGCCGGCAGCCACGCGTGTCATTGAAATCGAGAGGCGGCCGTGATACGCGCACGGCTTCACTTCCTCGTTCGGGAGAAATAAGATTTGTGTGTATGTGTGTATGCGTGCAGACCTGACCCGGTTTCCCTCGCGAACTGGCCGACGGTCAGCCAGAACCCGTTTGCGCATCCGGTAATGATGCTGGCAGTTGTGGAAGACAATTTTTTTCCAGACGAGTGTTTCTTTTCTTAATCGAAAGATTTTCTTCTAAATTCATTTGCACGTGAAGAAGTAAATGAATTGAAATAAATTCCGTTTTTCGTTTGGAAGACCGATTTAGAAATGTATCCAATCCCGTTTGCTTTTATTTTTTTATATGATCTTTTTATTAAACCGAGCGTAGAAAGAAAAAATATTTCAATCATCCCAAAGGTAGACCTTGAATGAATAGCAGCCTTTTGGTGTCACGCTAGTGATACCTCTTCAGTTTTTATCATCGTCAGGAGGTGGGATTTAGAATGCTGATTCCGAAATTCTCTTCTACGTCTCAGCGAAAGGGCATATGAATCTACAGAGATTTACCTTGCTCTGTACAGGGACGTGTTTTTTCTGCCTGCCAGGATTTCCCAGAAATCTAGAATTCTAGCCCTGCACTCTGGCCACTAGGTCATCTCGTGCTAAATAGTATTACTTTGCGAGAAACAAAATGAACCACAGCTCTCTAAAGCAAACTAAACCGGTGTTACATCATTAATATCTAACACCCTTTAGGTTAGGAGGAACGTCGAGTATTACCATTACCAGTTACACCGCTTTTGTGCTATCTAACAAAGGTCTCCAATACATATTCCAGTATGTTGAGTAAGTGTCGATCGCACAAGCTCAGTCAAGCTCAGTTCACAAAACCTGGGAGTCTGTGATCCTTCATTCGCATTCGTTTTGATCAAAAGTTTGCCTATCTGGAGACTGATATTGTTACAAAAAGTAGACCGTAGCACTCTAAACCAAACCAAACCGAACTTCTCCTCTACCTCTCAGCGTACGGACATATGAATCAACAGAGATTTACCTTACTCTGTACAGGGAGATGTTTTTTCTACCTGTCAGGTTTTCCTAGAAACCTAGAATTCTAGAACCACACTCTGGTTACTAGGATCTCGTGGCAAATACCATTATTTTGCGACAAAAAAATGATGGCCCACAGCTCTCTAGACCAAACTAAACCGGTGTTACATTATGGATATCTAACACTCTTTAGGTTAGGAGACATGCCAAGTATTACCATTACCAGTTACACCACTGTTGTGTTATCTGACAAAACAGTCTCCAATGCATATTCCAGTATGTTGAGTAAGTGTAGGTCGCACAAGCTCAGTCAAGCTCAGTTCACAAAACCTGGGAGACTGTGACCCTTCATTCGCATTCGTTTTGTTCAAAGGTTTGCCTATCTGGTGATTGCTATTGGGTAACAAGAGAGAGAAATCGTGAAAAACCAATGAAACCTCTCCAAACTATTCAGTTGGGAATCAAACCCATTATCGAACAAAAAGGTTTTCTGTATTGAAAAACAGAACCCATTTGATAAAAACACTATTTTTTGATATGGGAGCCCTGGGACATGAAGTAAAAGATCAAGGAACACAGAACTCGTTAAAGTATCGAGTGTAAAAGGTACCTATTAGATAAAAAAATGTAGTTAAAAATAACTTACATGTCATATTAAAAAACAATGAAATCCACAAAAAAATCATTTTAAAGTAGAATGACATGTTTTTGTAATCACTGCACCCAATTTTCAGTCAGTCAGAATAATCGCAGTGTGTTATCATTCCGTTTACAGCTTAGAATAGAGATATTGTTTTTCTAGAACATGTTATTTTCATCTCAATGTTTACTTCTTTCCTGATAATAAAACCGAATGTTTTTTTCGTTTATTCCGATTCTTAGTATCACAGAAAAAATTTGAAGGTAAATGTGTATCCATTTATTGCTTTAGAATTAGTCATTAAAAATTAAATACTGTGTATAGTAAAAAAAAAACAAATAATTGAAAAACTATCTGAACTGAAATAAAAAAAATTATGCATTCTCGTTACAACAAATAGATACCATTTATCTGAAATTTTTGTAATCTGTTGATATAAATTTTGCAAATTTGAGTAAAACCTCCAGAAAAGTTTTGAGTTTTTGTAATATAACTTTATATGTATATAAATTTGTATTTAAAATATTTATGTTTCTAAAAAGTCGTATTAGCATTGTCGATAGTCTGTTTCATATTCTGCAAAAGTTACAAATAAAATTCAGGATTTTAATTTGGAAATGATAAAAATATCTTTTTTATTTTCAATTTGTGAATAGTCCTCTATAGGGGAAAGTCTTCAAACTTTCAGTGGAAAGTACAATCTACGATGACTTTTACACAGTTAAAAATACAATACGATTAAACCAGGTTTTTTAGGTAGTCAAAAAATTTCAAAGTGTCCCACGACTTTTGACTATATAGTGTGTGCATAAATATGTTCCGTTTGGTATTTTAAATTTATATATTAAAGCATTAATTAATAAAAAGAGAAAGAACTCTTTGTGAAGCACAAGAATATGGGAGTAAAACTACACCACAGAAAAGCACAGCTCTCCATGTTCCAAGAAACCCAAGAAGATCAGATTCAACCCGGCTGTGCGATTCCATGAGAACAGGCAAATCTTGGGTTCTTGAATTGCAGTCGGACTGAGTCTCTTGTCGAAATCAAAATGGCTATGATATATAATGGGATATTGAAATAAAACCTATACGTATGGACGGATGTATTTCTTATTTTTCTTATGCTTTGAGCCTGAAATCAAGAGACAAACGTACTTTTAATTTGGGAAAAACGCCGTCTTGAGGAGGAGAACATCCCGTGGATAATTTCACATGTGGGGGAGACTAAAATCAATGGGTTTTTTCGATCTGTTAAAATATTTAAGGAGATATTTTGCTCACAGTGCCATAAAGAATGAAAGGGCTCGCATCTTTTTTTATAAGAATTGAACAGCTGAGTTGGAAAAAAAAGAAAAAAGGCTCGTTTGTATAAAATTTGTATGTATGCTCTTAAAAATTTAGCTTAGCTATAAAATTTTAGGAAATTTATTAAAATAGATTACGTTTACAGTAGTATCGATTCATAAGGGATGATCATGGAATGGATGTATGATGTTCTAATATGTATAGTTTGTAACAATTGGAGACAAACTAGTCAGAAAAATGATTCATCACAACTCATGTTTTTCGTTTTCTAAAGAATTGTAGCCAATGAAATCTCATATCGTTAGCGCCGAACGCTGGCCGATTGGTTAGGGCGCTGATCGTCGGTACCGGAGTTCGTGGGTTAGAATCCCACTATGGCATGGATTTTCGTAGCCGTTCGGAATCGGCTTTAAGCGGTAGGTCCCGGTCTCATTTGCCCTCGTGTGCAAAACAGCAGACCGTAGCGCTCCAAACCAAACCAAACCAAACCTCATATCGTTAGCTTGGTTTAGAGTGCTACGTCTACTGTTTTTATACAAGAGAGGTAATGAGTTGAGGACCTACTTCTTAAAGTCTATTTGGAAAGGCTACCAAAGATTCATGCCCTTAATGGGATTTGAACCCACGAATTCCAGTACCAAAAAGCAGCACCCTATTCATTTACACATCTTTCGACCATCTTGCTGTTAGAGAATCTGAATTTTTATGTAATCTTTGTTTAAAACAAAAGAAAACTAAGACTTTGCCACAACTAATCTTCCAAACAAACCTTATGATTTCAATTGCACAATCTGACAAAGATAACCAAGAAAAACACCATTTTATTGCACTAAGCACTCTCCGCAATCTACCAGCAGCTCCTTCTTTAAAAGAACTCTCCATGAATTCAACTTCTTGTCTTGTCCAAGTCAAAACAAATAAAGCATTCTTCCGTCAGTCGGTGATCTTTAATAATCCAAGAGTGCATGTTTCCGGGTTTCAGGAAACGTTTTTCTCTTGCACGTCCATCGTCAGCACAACGCCAATCCAATGAAGTCCTCCACAGACGTGACGTTTCCCGGTCTTTGTGTTGGCTGCATCTGAAACAGGCTTCTGGAATCTCGGAGGACAGTGTTATTTATTGAACTTTTCTTCTTTGCTTTATACGGTCTTCATTTTCGATGTATGCAGGTCAGTGCTGCGAGGACAAGCGAACATGCTGTGCTCTGTTCGGGTTTTTTTTTTGTTTGTTTTTGTTTTTTTTTTTTTTTTTTTTTTTTTTTTTTTTTTTTTTTTTTTTTTTTTTTTTTATTTTTTTTTTTTTTATTTTTTTTTTTTTTTTTTTTTTTTTTTTTTTTTTTTTTTTTTTTTTTTTTTTTTTTTTTTTTTTTTTTTTTTTTTTGTTTGTTTTTGTTGCTCTCAGATCCTTCGAGGCACAAACGAGATTCTTTATTTTTGTTTTCGTTTTTGTCCTGGGCGTGCACATCTCAACGTCTGCAGGAAGAGAGAAAGGGATGTAAATCACAAAATGGGAGGAATATTTCTGAGGAAAAGGCATGAGGCAGTTTTCAAAAACCTACCTGAAGGTGTTACACAGAAGTACACATTCGCCGTATCAATGATGTAGCAAAGTCTGGTGATGCCTGGTTCGAAGTTTAAATTTGTTACCACATGTTCGATGTGCACCAAAATATAAAATGAAATTTTTGTAGTGAAAGACATAGTTTTTTATTCTGTTAGTAATTAAAGAGGGCAAAATGTAATTTTTTTAATATTATAGCAGTGATTTTTTATTTTCTCGGAGACCTTGAGGCACAGCACAAGATTATTTTTGTTTTCGGTTTTGCCCTCAGCGTCCACGTCTCATCGTCTGTAGGAGGAGAAAAAGATGTAAATTGCAAAATGGCAGAATTTTTTTGATGAAAAAGAATGAGCAGTTTTACGAAACTTAACTAAACCTGTTGCCTAGAAATAAACATTCGTTGTATCGGTGGCATAGCAAAGTCTGGTGATATTCGGTGCGAAGTTTAAACTTTTTATCCCATGTCCTATGCACACCAAAATTTAATATAAATGAATTTACTGATAAAGAATTTAAAAGTCTATTGCTTATTAAAGAGAGCAAAATGTTAATAGTTTTATAATAATGTTTCATTAATAAAAATGCAAAATACCACTTTTATTAAATCAATTTATTGAGCATTGTAATAAATCTTCTTTGATTATAAAGGCTTTATCCCACGTCAACGTGTACGCATTAACTTAGGATTTTTTTTACTGGTGAAAAATTTCAAAAGAACAGCAGATTTCTAGTGTTACAGCGAAAAATGTTCAATCTATTTATTTTAGTTCAGGTTGATTTGTGATAAAGCCTTTGATCGGTGGAAAGTTTTTCGCTATCACACTAGAAATTCGAGTATTCTTAAGTGTGAAAAGAAATCCTAAACTATATCTTCTGCTTTTTTTAACACATGCATGTTGACGTGTGATAAGGGATTAATAGTACCTAGTACATAACTTCTACATAATAAAACTAGCCTCTTCGCTCTCAGTCTTCGGTCTGGATATAGGAAAATCACAAATAACATTCCACCTTTCAAAAATGTTAGTCGATGATAGAGTTCTTTTAACGCTTTCTTTTATTCGGGCTGGGACTTAGATAATAGAACGTTACTTCTGCATGTTTACCTGCTAAAACAGTTGCCAACAAACGAATAAAAAGTTGACTCCCTCGAGAAAAACAAGGTGCATTTTTCTTGACAAATTGCAAATTTAGTATTTCTGTGGTTTGTATAACTGGTTAGTTGGGCGCTCAAAATTCCAAAATCTGCATTCAGAGTTCGATTGCTTTATGCTGGCCCCATGAGAAAAGAAGTGGACGAAGAAGTAAAAATACAAATTAAGGTTTTATTGATGGGAAAGTGGATGAGGTTGCGCTCTTGCTTTGAGGTTCTTCATAACGGTATGAAATTAAAGTTGGTAAACATAATTTAGATGCGTTTAGGTTAAACTTTTAATAACACTCACTCATATATATGCGAGGGTGCCTGATAGTCACAACAGATTGACCTAGTTCATGTCTAATTTCACCTTATTCAAATCATCACCAACATGGCGCATCTTTGGCATCTGAACTTGTTTAATAAAATACAGCATTCTAATGAAAAGTTAACGTACCATGATCCCTGCATTGAAAATGGCGTGCAAGACGCTTTTATTAACAACTTCACCTAAAATCAATCCGCTCCACGATGTAGTGCACAACATTTACTGTCAAATTTACCAAAATCATAATTCCATGTTTCAAAATCTAACACACACACACACACACACACACACACACACACATATATATATATGTGTATATATATATATATATATATATATATATATATATATATATATATATATATATATATATATATATATGTGTGTGTGTGTGTGTGTGTGTGTGTGTGTGTGTGCAATATGTCTGTAGTCGATACAGAGACATAATACCATCACGGGACTTTTCTTAATGGCTGGTTACTTGATTTTGAATTCTACGATCAAGTGTTGAGACAAGAATATCTGCTTAGTTCGGGTCTTAAAGTTTTTTTCCTGATTTTTAACTACTGCAAACAATTATGTAGTCATGGTAAAAGAGACCATAACTTCAAATTTCAAAAGAAAGCGCCCTATTCCTTTAGATATTACTCACTGAACGGGGTTTGAAAATTTAAAATTGTAACAAACAAACACTGTTTTTCGTGTCTCGTATTTATTTATTTACTTTTTGTGGAGGGGGAGGGATGTCTGCAGCTATTTGAAATCAATTTTGCACTAAATGATTTTAGCAAGTGATTAAGAGTACAGTAGCAAAATAAATGACTGCGTCGCCCATCAAAATTTTCATGTATTTGACATCTAGATAAACAGCGTCTTCTTTGGTCCCATGTTAATTTCATATTTTAAAATTCACCGTCGCTTAATCCCTCTTATTCCATTTTATTTAAACGAAGGCCGTCATTTCACTTACGTCAGACATAATTTCTAATTAATATCGATGGGAATTAATTTTTGCATTAGTAAATGGATATTTTCTTTGTGTAAGAAAACCTAATTATGGACAGAGAACTAAAAAGTACAGATTACTTTCTTTAAGATGGATCCACTTCAATGGCAAGAATTGCGAAGTTCTAAGTAGAATTATGAAAAATTTAGGGATGCGTCTGGCATTACTTGAGCGAAAAATTTCCCACAATCAATAATACTACGCTATATGATTGAGGTCTCGTCAGTAAAAAAAAAAAAAATGCATCCAGTTTATCAGAACCTTTGTAGTGTATTTAGTAGCTTTGTCATGCTGACATGGAGCTTTGTTTAGTGCAGGATGAAAATTGGGTTAACGGCAGTTTCTGTTTGTAATAATATAGTATATCACATATAGTACGGTAAGTAATTTAAGTATTGTCATTTAATATTTTGGTTAATGTTGAGAGTTATGAAGTTTCTCTTATGTCTACCACTTCCATATACTGGTAGCCCAACCAGTCTTACAACTGAATGAGGATTTTTCGAAATTCGCAGTCGTAGACACTTTTTCCTTCGCTATTCAGGACGTAAAATCTTTTCACCTGTAAACGTAAATTTTTTGGTTCTTTTCTATGTTTAGGTCTGAAGGTTTTGGTCCGATAATTATCTCCTTTCAAATGATAAATGCATTAGTGCTGAAAATGTAGGTCCGATAATTGCCCCATTTTTTAAAGAGGTTTATGCCTTTTCTGTAGTAGAGAAAAAAGCGAAGGTATTTTAAAAACCGTCGATAAATATGTTTATACTTTGGAAGTTTTATTGTTTTTTCTTGTAGATTTTCTTTGAATTATTAATTTGGGTAATGTTTAAAATCTATTTATATTGGCATAAATAGGTTTGTACTTCCTCTTTGTACTTCGCAGGCTGGACAAAAGTATTTGCCAGTATCAAAATTATATCGTCTTACACAAAACCCCTGATAAATGGTATCTTTGGATATCTATTTATGATATTTAGCAATATTCATTATGTGGTAATATTGGCACGTAAACTACTTCATTCACTTCTTAAAGTAAGGCTTTCTATTTGTTTAGAAGCTTTATGTTTAAAACTTGTATTATTAACATTTTCCCCCAGAGCAAAAATCTATGGCAGACGAGTTCTATTTTGCTTGTCTCCGAATAATCCCAATAATTACAATTAGTCGTAGTATTCTCGGTATTGTCTACGAATTAGAGAAAGGACTGAATCGATTCATTTCCGATCACATTCAGCTGTTGTGTTGCGTGGAATGTCATGAGATATCATTTGATGTCAGAAAATTATATTTATTTTTACGACTATCAATAGATATCGCTGAATATTTATAAAATATCATTTTTATGACATTGTATGGCATTATTAGCAACATTAAGAAAAGAGTAGATTTCGTAAAAATTGGAAAATCTATTAAATTTTATGACGAGTCTAGCTCGTCATTAGTTTTTCATTCCATACCGCACAATGAAGAGCTACACTCGTTCAGCCTAACAGTTACTGT
Source organism: Pardosa pseudoannulata (assembly GCA_032207245.1). NCBI lineage: Eukaryota > Metazoa > Arthropoda > Arachnida > Araneae > Lycosidae > Pardosa > Pardosa pseudoannulata. The sequence continues at coordinate 191,669,216 of CM063498.1, forward strand.
TAAATATGATAATTAATTTAGTTTAAAATTTCTAGTGTACTGAATTTGGCAACATTTTTATCACTTGTGAAAATCACAAGTCACTATTGCATATTGTTTACTTAGAATTTCTTGGTACAAGTCATTGCCAAATTAATGAGTCAGAATAAAAGAAAACCTACTAAGAAATGTCGTGTGTATTACAAGAATCAAATTAAAAGTGAGACTACTTGGCGGTGTAAACAATTAAGAATTCCTTTGCACTTTGTTTTGAAAAGTACCACTAGCTTGAAGACTATTATCTGTATACCTTATTAATGTTTTGCTTTGATATTTTCTTAATTTTACTGTTTCTGATATTATTTAACACTATGTAAGTGGATTTTAATTAAGAATATGTAAGAATTGTAAAATGAAACAGGTTTTTTAAATAAAGATTAAATGGTTATTTCATGCACAGTTTTTCATTATTAAATCATACTGGAAGGGGTTGAACTTCCCTTTTTGGAATAATTTGTCACGAAGATTCGAATGAACACACCGTTCAGCCTAACAGACGAATTTATTGAAGCAAAGTAGCAACTCGAGACTTTACCAGATCGAGAAGTTGCATACAACTAGTGGGTATCACCTTTTATACCCGAACAGAATATTCGAGAAATAACTAATTTACATAATAAAGAAGATCTAGAATGTTTGAGAACATAAGGCAACAATAAATAACATTTGTAAATTAAAAATCCATACTTTGGATCAACTGCCATGGGAAAAAAAGCACCGAACCAACAAACTTTGCGTCTGGATCTCGTGCTCTGACCATTCGGCCACTGAGCTCGCTGGCGAAGTTTCTTTATGCGGCAATAGTTCTCTTATAAGCAGTGTAAATGCTTCTTTTAAATGCTTTCTTTTAAGCAATTTCAAATTTTAATTTTACATTATGTCGGCCAATATTGACATATGTTCAAAACTGGATGCCCGATATTCGTGCATTTTCAAAATATTGGACAATATTTGTACGACATTGACTGATATATTTGTGCTATCTAGGTTTATGAAATTCCAAAGAATTTATGAAACATAAGCATATTGGCACGAGCTGTACTCTAAACGATTTTACTTCTGTTGAAGCTCAATATTAAAAAGCAATAAATAGAATAAAGTCTTAGTTGCTAAATGCTTGACTTTTGTATAAATATAAAGCTGATTCATAGCGGCTACGTACATCCATGTTGTTTTGGGAAAACAAATTAACGGACGGAAATCCACAAGACGCGCTGTTATTGAAACTATATCCAAGGTTTTCTTTAAGGGGACACATCACTTTTAAGCCACTTCAAAATGAGGAATTTTTGTTATTTTTCGATTTGCCATATCTTTTTTTCTTATTATGGAAATTTTTGGAAATTTTAGCATTTAATCTCTGAATCTAGTTAATTATTTTCCTGTATTTACTTTGTTTCTGGTAAGTAAGAACTTTTTTTATAAAATAAAACAAAAGTTCTTGTTTTGAAAATTTAAAAATTGTACTGTCACATTGCTCGCAGTTTTGCAGCAACACAAACTATATTTCAGCAATAATTTTTCATTTTTATAAACAAAAGACATTAGGTATTATTCTCCACCTATTTAAAATTTAAAAGCTATCAGAAATTTTACACCAGGAGAATAAATTTTCAAAAAACCTAAAATAATGTTAAAAAAATAAATTTCAAATACAATAAATAACCCATAAAATGAAAACCTTTCAAAACAGAAGGTGGAGTTTCATTGTAGTACTATAATGTACTTACCTTGAAAATTATAGGTCCATACGTGCAATAGTTTTTATTGTAGAGTGCGTCCAAGTTTGAAAAACGTTATTTTGAGTAAAATGCATTTAAAGTTAAAACTTTAGATATTTTCATCTTATTTCCATTAAAACATTTGATAAGATGGTTTAAAATTGTTTACATGTATACATTGCCCCTTCTATTTCTAATATTTTTACTTTTATAGATATTTTATATCTTTTTCTTGCTTTGCAAGCCACTAACGTAAGCATCTGAGCCATGATTTTAGCCGATCGAATCAGCTGTTGATCACTGTTGTATGTAAATACTCTTGCATCATTACCAAATTGTTAAGACAGCTCTTTCATAACACTGGTTCAAACAACATGACCATCATTAAATACATAAAATGCAACATTTACTCCAATTTGAACAATATTAATCTTAAAACAGTTTCAACTCTTAAAGTGATGAAACAACGGCAGGGACAAACATAAACACCAGCTGGGTGATTTAAATAACCCATTCTGCGAGTGTTTCTTTTTTATGTTATAGTTTTACAGGTTGTAATTCGAATATTTCGATGGGGTTTGTTTTAAAAGATTCAGAAAATTCCAAAAATTGTAAAAATGTTAAAAACAAAAAAAAATCGATTTTTGAAGGTTTAAAGGTGATATGTCCCCTTAAGTGTATCAAAGTATAGAACAAATTGTAAAAGGAGCCACACTATAAGAGAAAAATCTCTTAGTTTATGAGAAAACAACATATGCGCAATTCCTCCATTTGTTTACAAGGAATTGACAAGGAAGAGGTATGATCTATCACAAAATGTACAAAATTTACATTGCTTGAAGGCGGTAAAATACGGATATAGTTCTTTCTGCTGTGGACTCAAAGACAACACTCACAAAAATTTACATTCATTTTATCCTGTTCTGTGTCAGATTTTATTGAAAGCTCATATTTCCGGTCACGGAACTTAAGAAGGTTTAGTCACGGCAGAGCTTGTTATAAGCGATCTGTCTTTAAGATTTAAAACGAACGAAACCATAATAAATGGTCATGCAAACACATCCAATTCATTTCGCAAACATGCCTTCTTACATTTGTTACACAATCTACTTTACAGAGATTCTTTTCTTGACCTCAAAGCAAATGAGATTTTTTATTATTAAATTTCACTTGATATCACAACTCACGACCGTGTTTGTTAGTATTGAGATTAAAGAGAAATAGGTTTGCTGGGGATTATGATGATTTCATTGACATGGGTATAGGCTTATGCGGCCATATTTGAATGTTTTACCCGTTACCTCGAGTTTTACTTTTAAGGATATCCATTATTTCGTTATTTAAGCTGCAATGGATGGACCTGAAATCGCTTGACCTTGCTTTGTTGCAAAAATATTTTTTCTGTATCTTAGATAATCTGCATCAGAACATCAGTTTAGGTATTTACATAAATGTTTCAGTATAAATCTAATCTTACCTATTTAGGTTATGGATTTCGACTGTATATGTTGCAAAATTAAGAAAAGTTTAAATAGCTCTTTAGCCCTCAAGAAGGCCTGGGAATATCGATAGGTTCTGCGAGCCGCATTGAAAGTGCATTTTATGAATTCATTTTAGTAATTTGTTATTAAAAATAATTATTTATTACTATTGATTTATATTTTAACATTTATATTTTAATATTTATATTTATATTTATTATTATAGTCTTTATATATTTTTATATTATTATATTATTTATATTTTAATAGCTTAGCTTATTAGTAACTAATTATTATTAAATATTTTATTATTATTTATAAACTAACAATCAAAAAATAAAAAATTTATAAATGTTCATAAATATTTATAATAATAATCATTAAATCAATCAAATAATATTACATTTGCTATAATAAATGCAGTATTTGTTTCTATTATAAATTATCCGAATTCCGCCGAAAGCTGCAAACATTTTACTGACGGGCTGCATGTAGCCCGTCACTTAATTTTCTCCCACCGTTTGCCTACCCTTGCAGTAAGCGAATGGAAGAGCTTTATGTAGTATGAGGTACATTTTACTTTGGACATCGGATAATGGGTTTTATTATAAAGCTAGTGATTATCGTACAAGTTGATCGGTTGTTGGGGAGTGCTACAGTCTAAGTTTTGCTACATAAGAGTTAATGAGAACGGGACTTATTGCTTAAAGACGATTCCGAAAGACTATGAACATGCATGTTAGTAGTGGTATTCGGACCCATAAAACCCCGTTCGAAGAACAGCGCCTTACCCATTCGGTTATCGTACGACTTCCATTTTTAGTGAAAGAAAAGTGATGACTTCCTTTAAATTATTCCTCTTTTCACTTATTCATAAATTTTCTTTACTATCTGTTATAATTCCCGCATGGCTTTTGCTGGGTCGGGAGTAATAACTAACTTACTATCTGTTATATTTCCTTATTAAATGGTTGTACTTCTGTTCATTATTTTACGTTTTATACTTTTCTTTGGCTATTTTCTTTTTTTTTTTTTTTAAATCTCTAAAACATAATGAATTAAACTAACAAATCAAATAAATTAACAAATTAAAAAAATTTAAAAAATAATTTATAATTGGTTTGGTAGGATTTTTTTTAGTATTTTATACTTATAACCTTTTTATTATTTATAACATTTCTAACAAAATTATTTCTCCATTTCTAATCCAAACAATGTTTAAAATAATTTTGTTCAATTTTGAAAATTGCGTTTCAAGGGCCTAAGTGAGCTTTGTAGTTTCGTGACTTTTTGATGCTTATTATAACTTATTATTTCTTTTCCATGTTTATTATATTTCGGCTATTTAAGGGCGTATTTAAGTGTAGTTTATTCCTTTTAAGGTATCCCACTAACTTTATAGCCGAACGATGGCCGATTGGTAGAGCGCTGCTCTTCGGAACCGGAGTTCGCGGGTTCGAATCCCGCTGCTGGCATGGATGTTTGTAGCCGTTCGGAATCGGCTTTAAATTGTAGGTCCCGGTCTCATTAGCTCTCGTGAGCAAAACAGTAGACCTTAGCTCTCCAAACCAAACCCACTAATTATATATGTGTAAGTATGTATGTATGTTAATTACTGTATTTTATAAAATAATATGTATGAAAAGTGGCTTGAGATGGAAATGACTCTAATGTTAATAATTTCTAATGTTAATAATTTTTTAAAGTTAGTTATAATAAATTATTTGTTAGTAAAATATGTTTTATATATTTACAATTAAAAAAACATTAAATAATTGACTTATTTTATAAAAATCGATGTCAGGTGTATTCTGATACTTCTACATGCATACGTAAACACATGTATTTTAACTTTTGTTTTATTTAAAAAATATTTAAAGTATTTCCCTCTAATCTAATGAATAACCTTATTGCGTACAAAGCAGATTAAATTTCATTAAGCATTAATCCGAGTTGAAAATGAAAAGTAATAAATATTTTTTTTACCATTTTTATGAAAACAGAATACATCGATATGAATTTTTGCAATCGCCTATACCCGTTCGACATTCGAAATTATTCGATTATAGTTGTATCAAAGAAATGGAACTTCTAGCTTTTTCGAGAGAATGACACGAATTAGCTGCTGTGGGAAGGTCAACTGGTTGCTATTCTTTATGCCAGAAAACACACTACTCTACATTATTAACTTGTCATGCAAATTGCTCTCTTTACGCTGCAATTAACAATATTATCAGTTTTTTGCGTAGTATTTTAGGTATCATCGTCATTTGTAGAACATTCTGAATAAATATCCTTTATTAATTTTTTTCTAATGGATTTCTCCTATTGAACTTATCAGTTTCATGATTTCTTTACTTCCTGCTACTAAGTAAAGTATTACAATCGCGAAATAAATCAGAGTTCAGATTTCAACATAACAGGACAAAAAAGGTTATTTTAATCATATCTGAATAAATTTTTACAATTTTCATTGTTATGTCTGTACTTGTGTACTAAGAAATTTTAATTTTAAAACTTTCGACCTTCCCTAAATGCATTTTAACTAGTTTCATCTAAACGACTGTGTGTAGTAAACGACTGTGTCTCGTATAACTGAATAGCTATTAGCCGTTGAAGATTGAAGGTTTGTATTTAAGGTTCCAAGGCCGTAGCCAGAAATTATTTTCGGAGGGGGACCAAGGGAGAAAGACATCTTTATTTGTGAATTATACTTCAATTGATGTAAGGAAAAGCACTGCATTTTCAGAATACAATACCGAAAATACAGTGTTGTATTTCCGGCCAGCGGCCTAGCAAAACTTTTATGGTCTCAGCGTTATTTTTTTCTAAGAGAATAACTGTCCTTGTTCATTAACAGCTAGGCAGATAGCCCATAAACACACAAACGTGGGACATTGTCTATCAACAAAATGGTCTTTCAAAGTTTCGGGGGGGGGGACCTGTCCCCCAAATCCCTCCCCCTGCCTACGGCCTTGTAAGGTTCTAATAAAGCCTAATTGATCACATCCCCTTTGGATTGCAATCTCTACACTAAATAATGAAAAAGTTTAATATAACCCTTATTAACATTGTCGGATATAATGCAAAAGTATTAGAGTAAAAGGCTGAAAATGATTTTCCACCATTCCAGTGCAATGACCAGTTTACTCTTACGTATGTCTGTTTCTCGTACAGCGCAAAAATCATTTAGACGTAGATGGTTATATTTTGTATTTAAGACTGTCTTAACGCCTAGTTGTGCATCTATCTCCCCTTCTGATTACAGTCCGAACTCTATATAGCGAAAAATGTTAGTTGGGCATAATTCAAAGAAGATTAGCCGTAAAATGTTGAAATTTTGTATTTAGGACTGATATAACATCTAGTTGTGTCCCTTTATTTTTGATTGCAATTTTCACTATGTATTGCATAATCTCGTAATAACGTAAGTTAATTCGAGATACAACTATACCGGTATGCAACTATAAAGGCAAAATATATCAACGTTTTAACATGCTTTGAAACAATTTTTAAATCGGTACTTAAACAAACAAAATAAAATTATTAGCAGAGAAATATGTTGAATTCCTATTATATTATTGCTTCTTGATACAAAGTAAAGGAAGCATTCTATTCATGATAAGTTTCAATTTATGACGAAATATGTATATAATGAAAAAATATTAATGTAACAGATGTTATATTGATATTTTATGATTAATAGTATAGCTTTCGTTGCTTATATTTTATGAATATTTACAGGAAATGATATTCCTTGTAAAAGTCAAGAAATGTGACAACTAAATGTGTTTCTTTTCTGAAATCTTTTTGAAGATGGAAGCGTCTAAAAAGGCTTTTTCCACATTTCTTCAAAAAAATGACGTGAGAATTTTAATTTAATCTAAATACTTTTGGGATGACTGTAAGCTTGGTGCCGTCTAGTAATTTTAAAATAATTTTTTTTCTTACATTTCCATCAAAATTGCCCAATTTATAATTTATTTAAAAACATTTTACAATTTTTGGATTTACAGAGTTAAAACAGGATAACGTCTATCGGGTCGTCTAGTATATATACATGTATATTTCAACATAAAACAACAAATTATATTTTTTTCCGTTTCTGTCTCGACTCTACAAAATCCTTTCATCTCATTTCTGATAGTTTTTTGGAAGAAATAAATTATACTACATTTAATAGTAAGATTTTCAATACTTATAATTTGATGAATACTTACAGGAAGTGATATTTCAGGAAAAATATATGTAGTCTCGCATCTAAATGTCTTTCCTTTCTGAAACAGTTTTGCAGTTGGAAGTGTCGGAACGGGCGTTTTCATCGTTAACGTTGCTTCAAAAAAGTTACGATGTACACTTGACTTCCTTTGATGGGGGGTAGTTTATGCTCATATCTTTTAGTTCTGAATAGGGAAAATAATTGTGGAACATACAGTTTTGTGATTCTTACTAACAATACTGCAAAAAGCTCTCGGATACCATTCAGGAAGTAAACCTACGGGTACTCAGGGGTATTGATGGTATATATACGTCATAGATACTAAGCCATTTATATTTATAGATATACATTTTCAGCATAAAACATCAAACCGTATTCTTCGTTGTTGTGCATTTCCCCTATGATTAAAATCGTAGTTACATTGCCAAGCAAGTAAGCTCTTCTCAGGTTTATGGCACGTTTTACGTCCTTTGGAGAAGTTATATTTCTAAGCTCTACAAAAAAGCCTTTTCTTAAAGTGGAGGGTTAGCTAACTTTCCCACGTTTCTCCTCCTCTCATATTAACGCCCCTTAACTATAAACGCTTTACGACTTCCGGTCCATAAATAATTACGTTGCCGTATTCTCCTGGATGGCAGGTATGTTTTGACGCGTTAACGTTCGAACTGCATGCTTTGTGTCCCTTACTAACGTTGCCCAAAAATACCTGTTTGGTTATTACTAAGGTTAGGATTTTTATGGGCAGCCTATACTATTTTTTATTTAATGGGAAATTTAATTTCAGCTGAAACTGTCATATTAGTTACAGATATACAGAAATAATAAAAAAATAAGAGATTTGAAAAAAAATTTTCAATTTTACAACTCCTCTTCAACCTCCACTCAAAATACGTGTTCTGCAAAGATCGGTCGATTTACTTGAAAAATTGAAATAAAAAATTTGTTGAGTTACGATCCCCTCGCCAGATTTCAAACGCCACGCTGCAAGCACGCCACGCACGCAAGCTGCAAGCACGCCAATTTCGCCAAATGTGGTTGAAGCACCAACAAGATCCATGATTAGAAACAGGAGAGTGGGCTAAGAAGAGGAGTTGAATAATTACTTTTATGCTGCCATATAAGCCCATATTTTGATCTAATAATCTGTATATTAAGCATTTTCCCATATTGCTTTTAACTTTTTAAATTCTCTTTGTATTACGAATATCAAATTTCTATTATCTCTTAGTGATGATAAATAAATGTATATTTTAATGATTTAAAAAACATTTTATACTATTTTTTGCTTTTTTTTCTTAAAAAAAAGATACCCTTATAAAAAGTATTTTTAAAAGATACTTTTTATAAGGGTACTTTAACTTTAATTTTAACATTTATAACTTTTTATATAACCTTTATACCTTTATAACCTTAAAAACTTTTCACCATTACTTTTTTAAAAGTAAAAGTTAAAAAAAACCTTTACTTTAAAAAAAGTTTTTTACGCTTAAAAATGGAATTAATATAGGCTATATTTATAAGCCGTATTCCGTAAATTGACCTATAAGAAGCCATGCAGCTAAGATTACATTTATAAATAATATTTCATAAGTTATGCTTTTAAAAAATAATAGGGGGTAGTAAAATATGTTACCTTTATGATTTTAGCAATATTAACCAACAGATGTTTTTTTGAACAACTTCGAAAACATAATCATAAAATCAGTGTTTAAGAAATAGTTAGATATATTTTCTGTGAGTTTGTATTATTTTACTGCTTCTTAGTTTAAGTTTCTATTAATGTTTTTTCCCATATTTCATCTTATTTTCACATTAAAATAAGCTCAGTTGTAACTTGCCTTCGGAATTGAAATTTTTTCGTATGAACTGCTATAGCTTTTCTGCCGAAATCTGCTACTTTTCTATGTCAAAATTATATTTTCTTACTGAAATTTTTAAACTGATAAAAATATACGTAGAATACGCAATCAATTCCAGCTGGATTTGAACTTGCAATCTCCGGAAAAGAAAAAAATTCTTCTCTAGGTGGTAGATCTGTAGCAAGTTTCGCATATTTCATCTCCTACAGGATGAATATTACAGACTAGCATATAGCCCGTCATATGACGGGATCAGTAAAATTTTTAATTTTCCAGAATTGTAAAGTACCCCATGAGGCAGGTAAAAAAATTATTTGTTTTTTTGCTCAAAATTATGTAGTACACGCTCAATAATTTGTTTATCTTTAGAGACCGTATGTTAGTTGCCAACTTTAACTTATATAAAAGAACTTATACTAATATAAAAGAAAATTATTTACGCAATATCTAAAGTCAGTGATAAAACGTATGAAAATAAGGCAGACGATATTTAAACGATTTAAATAAGAAATGAATAAACGAGATGGTTAAAGGAATGACGTCATAATGCTAGAAAAAATGTTATTTTCATCTACTTATAATATAATACATTGATAAATTTACCGGTGAAAATAAGGCTTGAAATAATGACATTAAACGATCGAAAAGTGGGGAAGGGGCAGATTTCGAACGTTTTAAAGACGGCAGTATTTATTGCTGTAATATGAAGTATATTTATACCAATTTATTGTAGAAGAGGAGGGATAGTTTAAGAGAAGATAAACTTTGCTCGCTTTAAATTTTACTAACCCTAACTCATCAAAAATCCAATATGGATGCCTCTATCCATTCCAGGTCTAACCGTTTCATAAATTCAAGGACAGACAGATTGATAACTTAGGCTATTATTATATAGGGGATTTGAGAATATTTACGAATCTGTTATAAATATTGTTTGGAAAACAATTTTAATCCGAATAAATGAATATTTTAGACTAAGAAGACCTCTTGAAATATTAACGACAACATTTAAGCAATATATGAATCAATAACTAATATATACTACTTAATATTCAAAGTGAATGTGTTCAAAAGTTCTAATTTGGCGGAAATATTTCGAAAACTTTAAAATCAGCGAACTTATTTAAAGAAAAGGCTAAATAAATGCAAGGATTACCAAAACTTTTTCCTATCGGTCCTTATTTCATATTTATTTTAAGAAAGTGGGTTAGCACAGTATGGGGAAAAAAACTCCATTCAGTGTGGTCTTTAAGCAGTAGGTCCCGGTTTCATTAGTCCTCGTCAGCAAAACAATAGACGGTACCGGTCTAAATCATCGTATTTGGCGGAACGTGGTTTCAACGTGGTGCTAGTTGACTGTCTAAGAAAAGGAACATCACTGAAAGTGGAGAATTATTAATGATGTTAACGAAATTGGAAGCCGACATTAATAAATTGTCAAAAATTTCACCTGCCTCAACCATCTAGTTAATATAGTATTTAGCGAATATGTGCTTATTATTACGTTTACAAACAAACACTTTTTAATACATTAATAAATTTCTATTTGTGATTCATAATACATAAATAGGCAAATAAATAAAATAGATGTAGACAATATTCAACAATATTTTAAAATTTGATATAATTATTAACTATTATAAAAAAAAGAGTTAAAATTTTTTTAATGTGGTAGTGACTTAGAAAAGGTTGGAAACCTCTGGCTTATTACAATCAGGGCCAAACCTAGGTTGGGGGAGGGGTAAACGGATAAGATGGCACACGGCACATATCAGCCAAATGATTATTTGCTAACTGATAATTAAGGGTAGGCTTTGTATAAAGGGTCCCGAATTTTAATTTGCACGTGGGAGGTCGACAGCCTTAAATTGATACTGATCGTTAAAAATTCTATTATAATAATAAGAATTATATGAACAATCAGTTGTTCGCGGCCGCACTTTGGTAACCCCTGTCCAACAGTGTGAATATGTCCGATTATTGTTACCATCCGATGGTGATGCAGTAGAATTATGACTTCGGCTTCAGGCGCTTTATTCCGTTGACCTGGATCTTTCTCCTCTCCGCGTCACTACAATGGATGATCCCAACCTTGACACGGAGAACGGGAGGGGGGTTTTAGGACTTCATCCAATAATTGCAGACCTTTCGGTACACACACAGAGTGTATTTTTAACCGCAAGGTCGAGGAATGGTGAGGCGCATTGTTTACTTGATTCGAGTCCAGTACTGCCTTGTCGTCACTGGAATGTTTTGCTCTAGGAAAACTGAAGTTCTGTCTGTAAAAACTACATTTTTCATTTTGTCAGACTAACATTTTGTTAACACTTTTCTACCTAATTACCTACAGGATATGCATTTTCAAAGAATTTGGACATCATATTTTAAGAGACACAACGCAATCTTTCTCAAGAAATAAAATTCCTCCGAACATATTTAAGAACGGTAACAGCTTTATACAAATAATTGAATATCAAAAAACCAATCGCACCTTACTTCTTTCCGGGTAAAACTCCGCATTATATGTTCTTACAGCTGCAATGAATCATCAATTTCTGAGTGGAATTAAGGGAACTACTGAGTTAATGACAAAAACATGTATTTAAACAAACAATGAAACAAAAAATAACATTAAGATGGGCCAAACAATGGTTAGGGAGCTGATTTTCGGTACCGGAGTTCGTAGGTTCGAATTCCACTGTAGTTTGTATGTTTGTAACGTTCGGAATCAGCTTTAAGCAGTCGGTCACGTGTCATTAGCTCTAGTGTTACAAAAAAGAAGACCGTAGCGCTCGAAATCAAACCAAACATTAAGATGGAACTTGACAACAAGCGTAAACAAGACTTAAGGAACGAAACTATAACTGCAGCTATCTGTTGGCACTCCTAAAGTCTTAATTCCGAAACTGTCTTAAAATAAGATCGCTGAGTTTATTCAGTTTTGAAGAATCTTAATACCATGATATATTAAAATACCATACTGCTTTTCTTGCATTTCGAATACCGAGGTCTGTGCTTCGTTTTAAAATACATTTAACAGCTTCATATTATTTATCAACTAAATTCCATGCATTTATATACAACAGTTTCAATTTGCGAGATGAGCTCGTCATACGATTAAATACCATATCAACTACATGAGAGTACAGTTCGTCATTCGATGCGATTGGATTAAGATATGTTTGTCTGTTGTTTAAAGTGATTATGACTCTTGTGAAAACACAGTAATTATTTTCGATGCATTCCGCCTGGCTATTTTCACCGTACAACAAAACTTGGTAATTGCTTATTAGATTTTGCAAATGCCGTAGCGTGTTATTTTGGATGAAATCTAGTGTTGAGAAATTTTTTACGCCTCCATCAACTGCAATAAGGAGACTGGTTGTACCACATGGAATTTATGATTTATCGTTTATGAGTCAGTTATTCTAATTAATGACTTATTATTGGAAAAGCAAATGTGAACAGAAAAGTAATTTTATCTTTTATATATTTTTGAGGATATTTTGGTAATAAGATGAAATGTTAACAGTTTAGAATATAAACTATTTACAATAAGAATTGTTTTCTAAGGTAATGCTTCGAATCTACATAAAATATTTTATGTTTGTCTGATATGGTTTTATTAAGTTTCATGTAGGAAAATCGTAGACCGCAGCATTGCAGATCAATCCAAACCAAAACTGTCTAATATAGTTATAAAATGGGTAATAAGTTTTTTTTTTTTTTTGGGGGGGGGTGTATCTTTTTTCACATTAACTTTAACATTGTCTGTATAAAACTTTAAAGATAAAAATTGGAAGTAGCTCTTGACTTTTTCACATATTTATAGAAGAGAAAAGCAAGCTCGAAAATACTTTTCGTACTTGTTGTTATTAAAATTAATATTGGTATTAAATAATTTGTTGAACTATGTTGATTTCAGCTAAATTAATTGGTACCTAAAATTTTATAGTATAAATAGTAGCAAAAAGTTAGATACGTGCTACTTCATGTTGCTGAAAGTAACGCAAAAGTTGCTACGATTTGGGGGCACTTTCGGTATTGATCAAACGCCAAAAATGGTTGATCAAATCTGATCTAACGATGTTCTTTCGAATGATGTATCGTTCATGTTTGTTTATACGATAATTTTAAAAAATCCATAAAGTTAGCCCCCCCCTACAGTTTTTTAAAAATATCTTTTTTCTTATAAATTGATCAAACGATGAAATATGTTGATCAAATCTGATCTAACGATAATCAAACGAATGGCATATTTCGGTATGTCAGTTTCCGTCATGGGGGGGGGGGCTAACTTTATTAGGGTATAATATACGTATTATAGCAACTTATTTGCAATTTTACTATAATATATGTTTTAAAAATTTGGTTTCTAAAGTCAAAAAGAACTGGAGTTATGTGTACATACAGACACACAAATAAAGATAATTCCCAAAAAGGGTATTTTTGGACAGGTAGGTCCGAAACATGATGAATCCGAAATCTCGATGTTGAATTTTTGGACGATTAGAATACTTTTTTTACATTACGTATACGAGAAAGTAATGAATTTAAAGATTAAATAAAATTAATTTTCCTCTTTACATTCTGTCTGTGTTATTTGTTATTTGATTTACGATTTGCTTGTAGTTTCTTTTATCATTTCACTTTGAGTGGGTTATCCCCATGGCAAGTTCTTCCGCAAATCGTCTTCTCCACCTTATGGGTCACGGATCGGAAGCATCCCACATTAAAAATGGGAACGAACGGAACGAGTTGTCTGAAGGAGGGAAAGTGTTATGCAGAAATGAAAACGAATTTAAATAATCCCGCTGCGGAGAAGTAAAGATGACTTTGGGTTTTCTCAGATTAGAAATTCACCGAAGCCGATCATCTGGTGAGGGAAATATGTAAAAGGATAATCCATTTTTACCGTTTAGGTATTAATATGGGGAAAAGTGTGAAGGATGTGTTTATGTATTTAGAATAACATAATTTATATCTTCTTATTCTTAGCTATGTATATTGAAGTAGTGTAAACAGTTTCTTCAAATACCTATATATGACTTATTTCGATTACTTATTGAATGTTGCAAATGTAATTATTTTAAATTAATCTAGTTGTACTTACAACACTAACACCAGTGTTTGTTTACAAAGGGGAAACACAGTAATAATATGAAACCTTTCATTTAGATTAAGACATTTATTCTGTACACTATTTACAAATTGATATATTCTTGATTACCATATAACATAACCAGCAATTATTTGTTTTATATTCATACTTACGCCATAATTATTACAATTCTGTTTAGTTATGCGTTATTCCTTAATCAAAATATGAGGCCTAAACAACCGTCATGAATATGTTAAATCTGTTTTACCTCCAGTACAGTACAGGGGAGCAGGCAGGGGCTTCCTCACGCGGTATGTCGGTCCTCTAGTCAGTACAGCTGATCAGGCAGGGGCTTTCCTCACGCGGTATGTCGGTCCTCCACTCAGTACAGGGGATCAGGCAGGGGCTTTCCTCATGTGGTATGTCGGCCCTCCAGTTAGTACAGGGGATCAGGCAGGGGATTTCATCACGCAGTATGTCGGTCCTCCAGTCAGTACAGGGGATCAAGCAGGGGCTTTCCTCATGCGGTGAGTAAGTCCGAGCGTTCGGACGCACGGGACGGCAGTGCGGCGAACAGGGCTTGGGATTTCGATGTCCAGCTACTCTTGAATCCCGACTCCGACTCTTTTCTTAACTCTTTCCCAACTCCTCACCTCGGTTTTGACGCTTCTTTTTCTTCTTTGCCAATCGCTTGTTTAGTGAAATTTTCTCACATCTGCACCCTCTTCGGGAGTGCAGGTGGGCTCATTAAAATAGCCCCTTTTGTGAAAGCTGACATTATTTTTAGCCCCTGCCCCCATAACTCACGGTTACATCTTTGTGCAAGCTTGACCGTTACGTTTGTGCCATTCAGTGATCTATACCTCCTCCGCAGGGGTCCCTAAACTCGAAGTCAACAATCGAAGTCCTAATCTGGAATTTCCCCCACAGCTGTGCATGCACTTGCTGACCACCGTGGGAAAGTACCTCGGTACACTAGTTATTAAAAACAAGATTGAATCGTATGAGCAAAATCAAGTTGTAAAACTTCATTATCATACTCCGAGAGCATGATGCTAATAAAGGTCAAAACAATAATATTTTGTTAAAAAATTTTAGAAAAATATTAAGATATTTAATATTGAATCCACTTTACCCTTTAGGGATTAATATGGGGCATGCAGCCTGTGTTTCCGTATTTAATATGATGTAATTTATAACTTCTTATTCTTAGCATTATATATTGAATACTGAAATAGAGAAAATAGTATCTTTGAATATCTATACATGTCACATTTCGATTACTTAAATATTGCGAATGCAATTCTTTAAATTAATCTTGTCATTATGAATAAGCCTTAAGGAAATCTTGTGAAATAGGGAATAATCTTATAAGGAATCTTATGAAATTTCATAAGTATATTACGAAAGCCTGATGCTAAAGACAAAAATTATAGAATTTTGTAAAAAGATTTTAGAAAAATATTAAGTTATTTTACATTGAATCGATTTTTACAATTTATCGATTGATATGTAGGAAAGTATGAAATACATCGTATTTCTGTATTTCGAATGAAATGATTTATTTCATTAATTCATTAATTTATTCCCGTTTATGTTGAATCCAAATATAGGCTGTTTCAATAAAGAGTTTTCAGGTCGAGAGATACTATGTTCCCAAATATCCTTAATGGTTGGTCTGTAAAGATTCTTGAAAAATAACATAAAAACAAAAATGACTTTTTTTTTTACTGTCTGAAACTCCGCTTGTTTTTCTGAAGTGTCATTACTTAAACGTATCTGCTCCCTTAATTCACTTGCCTTTTCTTAAGTTCTTCAAAGCGCACATCAATCTTAAGGAATTCACTGCCCTTGGTATCTGCTGCAATTATTTTTGTCCAAAATGTTAAGATAATAAATCAATTTATGCACACCCTGTTAGAGAGTGTCATGTTAAGAGGTGAAACTAATGACATACACAGAGAGATTTGCTTTGAATTGCTTTCAAAAAGAATTGCTACAGTGTCAGGAAATAGCCGCGAAACCTGTCTCACCCATCCATTCATCGGATCGTAAACATAATTATTAACACGTGTACTTGAACCACCCTGTTCCTTCGTCCTAAGGCTTACTTCAAAGGCTGACACCCGGCATTTTCGAATAAACAAAAGTCTTTTTCAGTCGATTGTTTAGAATATGAATCACGAGTGATAATTAACTCAAATTAAAAGTCTACACCGCTGATTGGAATTTTCCTCTAGGCTCTTGTCGGAAGCGCGACCCCAATTTACATAGAATGACGAAAACGGACACCTGATTTGCAAGTTAAATATCCCACTACAGACAGCACCAAATGGTAATTTTACTTAGCCAAATTATGGAATATACCGTTCCGTAACCACATAATATTAGAAATAATCAATAAGAAAGGTAGTTGATAGAATACATACCTATTAATGTCTATTTTATAAGTCAACAAACTTATAATGGTCGAACGATGGCCGAATGGTTAGGGTGCTGGCCTTCGGAACCGGAGTTCGTGGGTTCGAATCCCACTTTGGCATGGATGTTCGTAGCCGTTCGGAATCGGCTTTAAGCAGTAGGTCCCGGTCTCATTAGCCCTCGTGTTGCAAAAAGTAGACCGTAGCGCTTCCAAACCAAAACCAAACTTATAATGGCTCTGAGCGACCGTACCGTTTTTAAAACTTATTATAAGGTACCAAAAGCTTATATTTCAATAATTGCATTATAGAATTAACTAAACAAATGAGAGCCGCTGTCTATTTTTTTATATAGGGTAAATTTTTCCATTCAGAAAGGGAATGTCCACTAAATGAAAAGTCTCGTCAAATCCCACATGAAAGGGAACTTTACGTTACAATTACAATATGACTTGGTGATTTGCTTAAGGTTTCCGTCTACGTTGAGAGAACTTTTTTCTTTAAACGAAGAAACTAGTTCTTGTTTTTTACATATTTATATTTAATTTTCATATTATCATAGAGAATTGGACTTAAAAAATTTATTCTTGGAGAAGTTTCTATAAATATTCTAATAAATGAAGAAAATTTTGAAAAAAAATCGGGTTTTTTCAAAAGGTCTAATTTTTTAATAAATTAAATTATTTCAATATTTTTTATGCAACACATTTCTTATACACTGGACTAGTGAATTACCTAAAATCTTTGCTTAATTTACATTTGGTAAAAAATTTTGGCCCTTCAAAATCATACACATTCAATTTTTAACGAATTTTCCTTACCTTTATATCTAAATATGAGTGTAACATCATTAAAAATTATCCAAATTTAAAGCTTTTAGGTCATTCACTAGTAAATACTATCAAAAGCATTCATAATAGTTTTCAATAAAATGTTTTAAGAACTTTTTGAGAAATCACATTTCAAGTTTCAACATTTTATTAAAAATACCGTTCTGAGAAAAACGCATTTAAAGTTTATGAAAGTAATTTTAATTATTGAAAAATTAAAATACATGTTTAAAATTCCCCACACTTTCTTGCTTCAAAACTTTCTAATTGCCAAGTTGCTAATTATTAAAAATGCTAGAAAACTTTTTAAATAAATCTTCATGAAGATTTAAAAAGTTTTGTACAAAAAATGCTCTTTAAAAGGCTTTAAATTCACAACTTCCGGTTCCGAAGTCGCTACTTCCGTTTTGTTTTGACAGCTGTCACTGATTTTTAAACAGCTGTAACTTTTCTTTAAAATGCCGTAGAGACAAAACAAAAACAGATTTAGAAGCCTAAAAGTTGAAATTTTACAACAGAGAAATTAAAAAAAAAAAATTATGATTTTTCACAGAAAACGACGTGTGTAACGTAGACGGATACCTTAAAGGTTTAAAACGTCAGTGTCGGGTTCAAACTTGGCAGATGTTCGAAACATCACTATACAAATGGATAACGTGCAGGAAATTTTCTTGAATCTTTATACTTTCTGGGTTAGAGATTACCATGTGAGACAGAAGTACTAAACAAGGAGCAACTGTTTACCCTCCTGAAGATGATCCAAATTACGAGAAATATATCTTGTATTATTTATATATTATATATATAAATAATACATATAATACATATTAATTTTTACATGAAAGTGAGGGAAAATTAATCGGCAATTGAAAAATAAAATTGTATTGTAAGGATTGTATTTTCTTGTAAGAATTGATTGAGGATTGTAAGGAATTTATCAATCCCTTACAATCCTCAGAGTAGACTGCCGTCAGGAGTAACCAAATCTTCTAAATTTGACAGTGAGCAATTACCATCAGCAATCGTTAACCCCGCATATAAACAGCCGCTTTAGTTCATGACCCAATCAGTTGTTTTCACTGGCAATAAACGAGTAAAATAAGTTGGTGTGCTTACTATGATTTATGTTTGAGTATTTACGGAGCAATTGTTAATATTATCAACAATCTTTGTGGTCAATAAAATGAGATCGGATTTAACTAATATTTCAACTACTTGCCAAATCTGCCTTTAAAAATAATGTATCTTAGAAATATAATGGACTAAGCATTATACTAGACTGCCAATAATTAAATTTGCCAATTCATTTTTACATGAAAGTGGGGGAAAATTAATCGGCAATTGAAAAATAAAATTGTATTGTAAGGATTGTATTTTATTGTAAGAATTGATTGCGGATTGTAAGGAATTTATTAATTCCTTACAATCCTCAGAGTAGACTGCCCGTCAGGAGTTACCAAATCTTCTAAATTTGACAGTGAGCAATTACCATCAGCAATCGCTAACCCCGCATATAAACAGCGGCATTAGTTCATGACCTAATCAGTTGTTTTCACTGGCAATAAACGAGTAAAATAAATTCGTGTGCTTACTATATGATTTATGTTTGAGTATTTACGAAGTAATTGTTAATATTATCAACGAATTTTTTGGTCAATAAAATGAGATCGGATTTGGCTAATATTTCAAATACTTGCCAAATATGCCTTTAAAAATAATGTAACTTAGAAATATAATGGACTAAGCATTTAACTAGGCAGCCCATAATTAAATTTACCAATTCATTTTTACATGGCCGAACGATGGACGACTGGTTAGGCCTTCGGTAACGGAGTTTGTGGGTTCGAATCCCACAGTGGCCTGGATGTTCGTAGCCTTTTGGAATCGGCTTTAAGGTGTAGGTCCTGGTCTCATTAGCCCTCATGTTGCAAAAAGTAAACCGTAGCACTCCAAATCAAACCAAATCATCTTACATGAAAGTGGGGGAAAATTAATCGGCAATTGAAAAATAAAATTGTATAGCTGCAAAAAATAAAGTTTCGCTGTAGTTAAGTTCTGACTTATTACGTCACTCCGAACAATTTTATGATCAGTAGGTAAAATACATAAGTTATTAACTCACTAATATATCATAATAATAATAATAATAAAAAGCTGCACCTAAGTAATTGACTTAAGGCTTTCTGCTGGATCCCCCCCCCCTGCTGGTTCTTGACGGCCTATTGATGTTTTTTTCTCCCGATCGCACCTCAAGATGACGACTAATGAGAAAAGTACAAAGAATAATCAACGTATGGAAGATATTTATGATAGCCTTGGAAAGGAAGTGGACAACCGCCAGTTTGTTCAGATTTCAACAAAAAAGGAAGAAAAAAAAAACGCTTATTTTGATCATATTTAAATCAATTTTTACAACTTTCAGTGTTACGTCTGTGCTTGTGTACTAAGAAACTTTAATTTTAAAACTTTTGATCTTCCCTAAATGCATTTTAACTAGTTTCATCTAAACGACTGTGTGTAGTATCTGTCATAACTGAATAGCTATTAGCCGTTGGAGATTGGGGTTTTGTATTTAAGTTTCTAATAAAGCTTTATTGATCACCTACCCTTTGGATTGCAATCTCTACTCTAAATAAGGATAAAAATTAATGTAACGAATTTTAACTTTGCCGGATATAACGCAAAAGTATTAGCAGTAAGAGGCTGAAATAGTAATGACCAGTTTACTCTTAAGTATGTCTGTTTCTCGTACAACTCAAAAATCATTAGACGTAGATGGTTATATTTTGTATTTAAGACTGTCTTAACGCCTAGTTTTGTATCTCCAATTCTGATTGCAATCTAAACTCTATACAGCAAAAAATGTCAATATAAAGTATATGAATGTTAATTGGGCATAATTCAAAGAAGAATACTGAAATTTTGTATTTAAGAATGTTATAACATCTAGTTGTGTCCCTTTATTTTTGACTGCAATTTGCACTATGTAATGCAAAGTACATATTGGCAGATCCGAATGGAGGATCAGTGTAAACCACTGACGGCATTCACTACACATGTCGGTACCTTCCAATGGAAAGTGATGCCCTTCGGATTAGCCGGAGCTTCTGGCACATTTCAAAGGGAAATGAACAGGATTCTCGGTAAATTTAGTAATTTCGCCCAAGCTTATATTGACGACATCATTATATTCTCCCAGAGTTTCGAAAAGCACTTGGAACATCTGGAAAAAGTTCTGACGGTGTTAAATAATTTAGGGTTCTCGGCCAACCTAGGCAAGTGTAAATTCGCGGCAAAACAATTAAGTTATTTGGGCCACAAAATTTGGAGGGGGGAAGCATGGGCCAGGTGAAGAAAAAAATTGCCGCAATTAAAAGATTACAACGTCCAAAAACAAAAAAAGAAGTAAGATTGGTATTAGGTTTAATGGGGTTTTATCGGACGTATATTAAAAATTATGCAATGTTGGCAGCCCCGCTCACAGAACTCACAAAGAACAATTTCTTCTTTCTGTCGGTGCCTTGACAAAACGGCAGATTTGACACTAATCGTCCGTGCGTCCAAAAAAGACCATTACTGCCGTTTTCCAATTGTTTGGCGTTTTGAACTGTTCGGCGCCTTACAATAAACCAAAAGTTCGCTTTAGCCGACACATTTTTTCTTTGATCCCCGACAGAGACGGACGCGATACTTACAGTACGATTTTACTGATATACAACTGGAAAGGTACGTCACTCCGAACAATTTTATGATCAGTAGATAAAAGACATAAGTTATTAACTCACTAATATATCATAATAATAATAATAATAATAATAAGCTGCACCTAAGTAATTGACTTAAGGCTTTCTGCTGGATAACCTTTATTGGTTCTTGACGGCCTATTGATGCTGTTTTATTCCAATCGCACCTCAAGGTGAGGACTAATGAGAAAAGTACAAAGAATAATCAACGTATGGAAGATATTTATGATAGCCGTGGAAAGGAAGTGGACACCCGCCAGTTTGTTACATTGAAATGCAGACCTTCTGACCTCACTCGGAGTCTAGCGCGGCTGTTAGGATTTTTTTTTCTTCTCCCACTCGGCCATTCTTTCAGTTCTCCCAAGGCCGCCTCGTTCTAATTGCTATTATTAATGCAATTCACATCACCGATAGAGGACAACTATCTGCATATCACTCTCGACATCAGAGGCGCGAAAATAGTTGTGTATTCGTAACAAATTTTTTTTTCTGTAAATTCTTACAGCCTTCAACAACTCTTTCTCCCGAGGATATTTATCGCATTTCGAGTTGTTGTTTACGTCGTTATGTTTTTGTAGTTTCTCTTTGCTTCAGGATTGAAGCATGTATTACGTACTAATATGCGTTAAGTAATTCCTTATCGTATGAATTGTGTCTTTTTATAATCAGAATTATTAGACTCTGTTGTAGGATAGTCTGACAGTCCTTTGTATTTTTCACTTTGCATGGTTTACGGAATCAACCAGAATTGCTAGGCTATGTTGTAAGATAATAAAAAAGTACTAAGTAATTATCCCCTCCACACGAATTTGATAATTTTTAGAATTAAACAGAATTGTTAAACTCTGTTGTAAGGTAATCAAAAAGTGCTTAGTATTTCCCCTTCACATGGTTTCTGGTTATTGTTTTTGAAAATAAGCTAATTTAAATAATCTGATGCGAGAAATAATATTTAATAATTAAAGCACCTTCTACATTAATTCACACGAAGTAAAATTCAGCACGATGTGCACTTTGGTCGATAGTTTTCGTTAATAGCTGAAAATAAAATATATATCCAATATTGTAGAGCAGTAACGGGGAACCTTTTGGGGAGCAAGCTTAAAAGAAGAATCACAGAATTCCTGAATTAATCAAAATTCTATAAAGAAAAAATATAAAAAAGATTTTTATCATAAAAAAACTTAAAAATAATTTATTGTGTATTGTAGAGTAAATCCTTGTACACATTGTAATGTATACATTTTTTATGCAAACAGCAAAATAAATGATAAATAAAGGTAAAAGTATCGGAACTTCGTAAGTTGTACCACGTATTCCGTAAATCCAAAATTGGAACCATAATTTTTAATAAATATTATTGGAGAACATTCAGGAGAACTCCTTAATTACTACAAAGTTACTAATATGAAATTTTAGTCCTACTAATTCAAACCAAATGAGAAGTGCTACGAACATCTATGCCAGTACTGTAATTTTGATCCACGAGCTCCAGTAAAGGCAGTGTTGTACATGTTCAGCTATTTCTTTGGATATTAACCCAGAAAGAAGGTGTTGTGTATATTAATGGTTTTAATTTTTGTTTTAAAAATATTGTTGTTTATCATTAGTTTTATTTTAATTTTTCTTTTGTGGTGTGGCAACTTTTGAAAGGAAAGAATATTTTTTTCTAATGAGATTGGAGTATAAAGCAATTTGTCGCAACGTCACGAACTACTACAATGCCCTTCACATTCATTTTCATGTTTACAATAGCCAATAGACAAACAATAAACTGCCTTTCCGTTTGAAACTAAAGCTAGAATTGTCACTGCTGCGTGAATCGCTTTATTGTAAGATAACGGAAAGCATATATATGAAATTAATAAAAGAAATCTTATGGTGCTTCTTGTTCTGTTTCCATGAAACCGTCTTTATCATGCAGTATTTGAATAAAAAACAAAAGGATTTTTTTTGTATAATGTGAAATTACGAAATTTACGTAGCATTTCATACCAAAACTCAGGCTTGTTGATCATTTTATTATTGTGGGGTACCATATAGACGACCAACATTCCTTCCAACAGAAATACATCCAGACCTTTGAAATCTACTTTACGCCTATTGAGTCAGTGGCGTAGCTAGCATAACTGACATTCAAGGCTCGATACATCTTTGGCATCAAATTAGGCCGATATATACGTAGTAGTAAACCACATACAATATACTATTGAGAATGGGTGTTTCCGTGTAGGTAGAACATCCTCTATTTTCTAAGATGAATTCCATTGGGTATCAGAAAGTTAGGTGACATAAAATAGATGACTTGTAACAATAACAATTATAATTTATTAATAAGGAATTGACGGTGTCGCTGGGGATAGCGAGCGAGGGAAGTCGAATCGGGAGGAAGAGGTGAATACCTGGCGGTTGCTCATCTTCGGGAAAGGTTAGAGAAACCCGTGATATGACGTCAGTTGAGCCTTCTTCAGATTGGCTAGAGAAATTCCTGCTCTTAGATGATTCACCTCACTAGAATAGCAT
Organism: Pardosa pseudoannulata; assembly: GCA_032207245.1. Lineage (NCBI taxonomy): Eukaryota > Metazoa > Arthropoda > Arachnida > Araneae > Lycosidae > Pardosa > Pardosa pseudoannulata. Next base: position 191,693,152 of record CM063498.1, read on the forward strand.
TTCGTTTCCCTTTGTGACTGGCATTAGGAGCATAGGAGGTTAACCCTTTATAATTTTTATTCACTATATAAATATTGAATAATTACCATACTTAAAGTAATTATATTTTTATATTATTATAATAAATTATATATTTATTATACTATATTATAATAATTATAAATACTATCATATTTATGATGTTAATTTATTAAATTAGTTATATAATTTTAATTATGAATATTAATAATTATATAAATCAATAATTAGCAATTATATTAATATTAATTATTATTCATTAATATTTTTAATAATTATCCCCTTGTTATGTCACCACACCAGAGTGGACGGTACACTTCTGCAATGTAGACAAATCCCATAACGAAATTTTGTAGTATAAAATATGTCCGTTAAACTGAAATTTACCCGGTTATAAACTATCAAAACCCTGATTTTTAATACTTGCATGTACAGCATTGTGGCATATTCTTTAGATCCTTGATTACGCATGAAAATCGCAGAATTTTTATGGAATAACAGTTTAAAAGCTTCGCAACGATTACAACTTATAATATCAAATATTAGTCCTCTTAAAGAGATAAAGATACTACATGGCAAATTTTAAGGTTACAGTCTCTCGTAACTTGAGATAAACTGTGAACTCGAGGTAAACAACAGGTGTGTTTATCTACCTCGTCTGCTCATAAACGGATTAACATGTTCTTTGAAACGCCGAGTCTGCGTCTTTCGGCAGCACGAGATCTCGCAAAGTGTTGCCATCGATCGTATATCGAACTCTCTACAATGGTATTTTCGTTACGAGAAAAAAGCAAAAAGCAAAAACTTTCCAGGTAAAAGCGGATTATATATCAAGTTTGCGGTGTTTGTCGAACATCCGGTCGGGTTTCGATGATTAACCTCCACGCAAATGATTTCGGGAAAATATTTTTCAATACATACAAATCACCCACGCTTCACGCGATTGGTGGCACCGGACAGTTTTGAGTTCGATATCGCGATTTTTTTCTTTTTATCAGACGCGGATAAGCCACGCACGCGATGAGATCATAAAAACAATCGGAAGGTTCATCGGACTTGCAGACGATACGTATGAACCAACGAAGTGAAAAATTGCCGATTCTCTTTTCTGTTCTTAGAATTAACCTTTTTTTCCCGTTTTGGATATGCGTGTTCAGTTCCTTTTTATCCAAACATGAAGATTTTTATGAAAATCTCTTCACCATTGACTTTGAACCTTTTATGGACCTGTTGCAACTTTCTTCATGTCACCAAACCATTCAGTTTCATAGTTTGGTAAAGTGAAGAAATATCACAGTGATCAATACAAAGTAAACATGAAATCCTTATATATAAATATGTGACTGATAAAATTATTCGTAACCGATCACACAGGATATAGCCAATATTTTTATTTACCAAGTCTTACTTAGCAGCTCATTTTTCTGTAGTCATGGGCAATGCATTTTTACTATATTCCTGTCGTGGAAGGCCACCGAAATTTCGGGAGATATATTTACAATGATACCTCGATCTCTTGTTGCTGCTTTAACCGTTTGGTTCGTTTGGCCCTGATATTATTCCCACAAAACCAATGTTATAAATCCCACATTCTTTGTCCCCCTATTAGTTTTTCCGCATCCCTTTTTCAAAAATTTCAGTGCTCATACAAACTTCTCCGTAGTGTATCCATTTGGTTACACTTAGAACTCTTTGGAAATAGATAATGATTGTTATATACATATAATTATGTATGAGTTAAAAAAATAATATATATATATATATATATATATATATATATATATATATATATATATATATATATATATATATATATATATATAATATTTATAAAAGCTATTATGAAGAAAACAGAATTTAAATCTAGATCAAAAATTGAACATGTTTTAAAACAGGAAAAAGATCGGAATGAGTACTGTGTTTGTAAATACAGTTGGAGAATTGGCACTTTCTTTTTTACTGCTTCTTCTGCAAATTCTTCTTTATCCATTACACACAACCACACAAATGCATATATATATGTAATAGTTAAAAAATAATTTGCAAAAATTTTTTATCCATTACATCAGTATCTTCCATACATTCAGGTTCTTAATACTTCAATATCACTTAAAGATAAATACAGCTCAGCTGACCATGTTACTCTATCCTCTTTCTATCAAATCCTCTTTTACGCTCTCTCTCTCTCTCTCTTAGAAGAGAGAGAGAGAGAGAGAGATTGAGATTATAAACACGTAGATTAAATATTACTAGATTTTTCAAATGAATATACATAGCGTGGAATTGACTCCAGAAGGTGTTCTTGTGTTAAATTTCTAGTATTGTTTCTCTGTGCATTTCCTAATAACTTAGTTTTAAGATATTCACAAAGATACATTCAGTAGTAATGACTCGGGAAATAATGAGTAAAATTTCTTTCTTTCATAGAGAATAAAACATATTTAAATAGGATCGACAAAACTCAAAAGAAGATAAAAATACGTCTATTTCCAGAATATTAGTAAAACCTCAGTTATCCAGATGTCAGTCGACCGTCTCATCCGGCCAAAAAACAGCAGGAAAGCTATCGCCTCATTTAACTAGCAAGATACTGTCAAATTTTACAACTTCCGAAGAACAATCAGTTAGTTCTCCTGCGCGAAACCTTCTCTCGTAATTGTTTTAAAAATAAATCAAGTTGAAACGAAGAAGCCCGAACAAAACGCGTTTTTGTTTCGAGTCCGCTGCGTGCGCACACCGTTATGCCTCTTTTATTTCACTTCATCTTTGTGGTTTCTATAGTTGGTATTATTGAGATGTTTTGTTGTACCTGTTTCCAAGTTTCGACCAGTTGCCCGTATACGTGGCATGCTTTGTCGTGCCTCCTTCTCCAATACAC
>CM063498.1:191708547-191721047 GCA_032207245.1 Pardosa pseudoannulata
AAATTTAACTAAATACAAAATCAGGCAAGGGATCAATCTCGTGGTGTTCCTAAAGTACATAATATTTTCTAACACTCACAATGGTTAAACGTAATCATAAAGTAAAAGAAATCACGCGGAATAATAAAAACAGTTTTAGTTGTTGGTTGAACCTCTATGGTCTACTCTTTTGCTACACGAAGGCTAATGAGATTAGAACCTACTGCTTAAAACCTAATCCGAAAGGCTACGGACATCCATTTCTGAGGGGGCATTCAAACCCATGAACTCTGAAGAGCATCACCCTATCCATTCGTCCATCGTTCTGTTATTTTCAGCTTTTAAAAGTTTCCCAATTTTTGTTCCCAGAGGTATTTTATATCCTTTTGTTTTCTAGGGGTTTCCTCTTAAATAATGCAAGATGGGTACAATAATGCAATGATGTAATACAAATGCAGACTATCACATAATATCTGTCTTTTAACTACGCTGATACATTATGAATTTACCAAACAGCAACGTAAACGGGATAGTAACCGGAAGTAACCATTCAGGAACCGGGAATAACATGTAAACTACTACTTCTGGTAGTTAATAGTTAAAGTTAATAGAAAAGTATAATTTTGCTGTAATGTACATATTTAAGATTTCATTTTTTAAAGCAAAATGTGCTCGATTTATACTGTTCAAACATAGTCTCTCTCTCTCTCTCTCTCTCTCTCTCTCTCTCTCTCTATCTATCTATCTATCTATCTATCTATCTATCTATCTATCTATCTATCTCTATCTATCTATCTATCTATCTATATCTATCTATATCTATCTCTCTATCTATCTATCTATCTATATCTATCTATATCTATCTACCTCTATCTATCTATCTCTATCTATCTATCTCTATCTATCTATCTATCTCTATCTCTCTCTCTCTCTATCTATCTCTATCTCTATCTATCTCTATCTCTATCTCTATCTCTCTCTCTCTCTCTCTCTCTCTCACACACACACACACACACACATGATTCCAAAAATGGTATTTTGGAGAAGTACAAAATATAAAAATGAATCCAAATCTCGAGGTCAAATTTTCGGACGATTAGGATAATTTCCGCTATACTACGCATACAACAAAGAAAAAACATCCAAACTGATACAACCATAGTAATTACACAGAAAATCATAATTTCCTAGCCAAGAAAAATCATTTAAAAAATTTTGTAAGATTTTGCAACCTAATTGCTATAGAATGTGTTAAGCAATATTTACTGTAAAGGCAGGGTTTAATGAACTGAAAATGGAACTTTTTTTTTCTTACTTGCAGCTATGATATAGAATTCCAAATTTCCTTTCAGAGCGGAGAGTTTATTCCATAAAATTGAAATAAAGGATCCCATTTTCTTGAGTTTCAACGGATACGACTTTTCATGATTGCGCCATCCAATATTTGGGCCTCCCTTAATGAAAAAATGATGTATTGACCCAGTTTTATGATCTTATTTATCAGCAACATTCTTCTCCCGCGAGTCACTTTATGATTCCCGGCCGAGAAAACGTATTTGCAGCTTTTGGACGGAGAACTGTCAATGACATACGGAAATAAAAGCATCGATTGCCATTAAAAATCAATATTATCACTTCTTCTTTAACAACTATTTATTACTTTCTGATGCGATCAGATCAGGTAGTTTTCTGTGAAGTGCGACAAAATCCCAAACAGATTTTGTTTTCACTGGAGGTTTAAGGATTTATTTCACGCTAACCAGTACTATTTGAAAAAGGAATGAATTCCCTTTACGATTCCTTTTCCCGATGAAGAATTCGAAGATTTATCGTTTAATAGCGACAATTTGTCAACCGAATTATTTTGGTTCAGATTATCGTGGGATTTGACCTTTAATCCGTTCAAAAATTTTCGCTACCAGACGAAAAATCTACACGGTCATCGTTAAAAGGAATCGTCAACTGAATCTGCTGCTTTTTCAAAGGAAGACAAGTGATAAGACCTAAAGAAGTGGTTAATCATGCTTAGTTGGACAAGGAATTACTTCGTGCTGTTCATAATTTAACAATCACCTTAATCAATACAAATGATAAGGATTATAATCAGTTGAAATCATTTCGCTACCACAAGAGAAATCTACTCATTCTCCATCGGGAAAAGGAATCGTCAATGTAATCTGTTGCTTTTTCAAAGGGAGACAAGTGATAAGACCTAACGAAGTGGTTAGTCATGCTTAGTTGGCAAGTAATTACTTAGTGCCACTTCATAATTTAACAAGCATCTTAATCACTAAGAATGATAAGGACTATAATTAGTAGAAAACATATCGCTACCACACGAGAAATCTACGTATTCTCCATCGGGAAAAGGAATCATAAACAGCTTCTGTTGCTTTTTCAAAGCATAAAGAATGACACATGATAAGACTTTAAGAAAGAATTAATCATGCTTAGTTGGGACACTAAGGCAAGGGATTACTTAGTGCCCCAAAATATTACAAAACACCTTAATCATTAAGTATGGAAATCGATACTCATTTAATAAACTGAAACTCAATTTATCGTTCTTGAATTTATTATATGATTCACCTGATACCAAATTTATTTCCATATGGCCGATGTTATTTTTAACGCATTCATCGTTCCCGGGTTCTTTGTTTTGCTGCTTATAGACCTTATCATGCATGAGTTTAAAAGACAACGGATTCAGTTTATAATTTCTTTTTCGATGATTAATGTTCTAATCTCTCGTGTGGTAACGAAAATTTTAACACATTTATAAATATTAAATCTTCTATTTTTTTCACGAGCAATAATAATAATACTAATAAAAATAATTTAATTTAATCCTAATGTATTATTTTATATTGTGATTGGTATGTAAAGTAAGTTTTTGAATCACACAAGTTATTTTGGTTTGCTATATTTGTATCAAGAGTATGGTTTTGTTTGGAGTTCTACGGTCTACTTTTTGCAACTAAAGGGCTAATGACACCGGCATCTACAGTTTAAAGCCGATTACTAACGGCTACGAACATTCCTGCCACATTGGGATTCGAACCCATGAACTCCGGTACCGAAGGCCAGCACCCTAACCATTCGGTCATCGTTCGGCCTCTAGAGTATGACCACACAATTACTTCCAAATTGGACTCCGAATTCTCCAATAGCATTATCAAACATAGTATCCATTCTAATCTTTTTTCACTATTTTAGATTCCACCTTTAATTTTCCCAATTTCTATGAATATATATTTACAGAAAGTGCAACTGCTGGCGTAATATGTACTTCCAATTTGGACTCAAGTTGTGTTTTGGATTGCCCCTTTCAGTTTAGATAAATTTTGAAATTATCATGACGATAAATACAGACATGCAATGTGCATAATTCCGAACTATTGTTTATTGTCTATTACTATTTTCAAGCTATTTTTGTGAAATGTAATTTATCCTGCTTTTACAAATAATCCCCTTACCACATCTCAAACGTCCTCTTTCGTAGTCACTATCATTTTTTGCAATCTTCGAAATTTTCTTCTCATGAATTTTCCTTAATAAATATTTATCCACGTGGGAGTATTTAGGAATGAGCAGTGCATAAAGTCAATCATTTATAGGTATTTTATTGCTTTTCCTTTTTTCCATTGTTTAGAGCTCTGAAGTGAGGCGCTTCACCAATCATTTGGAGCAGCTTTTTAGTTTTACGATTGGCAACAACTATTTCGAGGCCAAAAATTCCCGTAAATAAGACCATTATTAATGATGAGTCTGTGAACATGTATGGTGAGAAAAATGCAGGCTTGATGCTCCGATCTCGTTTATTTATTAACTCATTAATGCCTGAGTCATTTCTGAAGAATATATATTGAGAAGTACGAGTATCTTAAATCTATGAATTGCACAGAGTAAAACAAATGGAAAAATTTAGACAAGTTTCAATATAACAGATTGTCTTTATTAGTGCTCAGGTGTCATTAAACACCGAAGAATCTCATTTATTAAAAAAAGACGGGTTGACTGAAGAATTGGGTTCACCCGTCAACTTGGCGATAAAGGTTTGAGTATGGTCTCCTAACATTTTCTCCTGATCTCACCGTGTACAAACAATCTGTTTCTATATTATAATTTATATGTTATTTGCATCCAACTCGCCTTGTGTCACTTTTTTCTTTATTAAAAGTGAACAATGTTTAAAAAATTTATATATAATAAACCATTAATGGTTCACTATGACTGATTTTTAATAACTTGGAGCTGTTGCGTTTTTAAACTATTAAGGGATTAATTGCCCACAAATATAAACGTCTAGTTTTCAAGTCGTTTTCTTTAATTATGTAAGAGTATATAATTCTATTACGATGACGCACTGTGATTAATTAAAGTCACCAGAAAAAGCAAGATATACAATGTTTGGTTGGATTACCTTTGTGTTTTAGTAAATATCGCCAATATTTTCACCAAATTTGCCAAGGGGAACCCAATTTTTCAGTAATCCCAAAAAGAAAGCATTCGAGTCACATACATAAACACAGTACTGTAATGAGAAGGTTTATAATATGTTAACAATTTGCCAGTCATGTACCTCACATATGATATACACACCTAATGCTTTATAGGCTTATATATCACATGTGATACACAGTGAACTAACTATATTTTAAGCTGAAAACAATTAAGTACATCTTAAATTTAGTTGCATTTTGTAGTTGGAAGTAAGAAATTTAATATTAACACTAGATTTACGGACCGAGCCAATTTGACTCATTAAAAATTTGATCACTATATATATATATATAAATTTAATATCACTTTTCAAAAACATATCTTGGTTTTTAGTTAAGTAATAAAATATATGTAAACTTTCATTCCTGTTCCCCGCAGACCCCTTCATTTCGCATTATCAAACGTGGTATACCTATTTTTACGGTTGGGAGCCAATTGGACTCATAGAATGGTTTAACAGTTAATCGCATAACATTAAATTTATTGGTCCTATCAAGCCTGGGATATTTTCCAATTGGCTGAAGAGCTAAGAAGTAAATATAGAAAAGAAGTCGAGAACACTTCCATTCCAATGACAGAAATTCATGGTACTGACGCACGGAAGAACTGTCAAGTTCAACAATCATGCAAAAGAAACACATGTAGAAACCATCGTGCTAAATATAATAGAAATGTTTGCGGAAAACGTGTTTCAAAAACAGATTTTATATGTAAAAAAATGTTTTCCATGAATTTTTTGATAATAAACATTTCATTTAAAGTAATTTGGAACTATTTTCTTAGCAAAAAATGTTCTTGTATGAGTCAAACTGGCTCACTTCAGTAAAAATAGGTATATGATCAACATCCATAAATCTAGCGTTAATTAATCTCTTTTTTCATTTCCCATCTTCGACCTCCGCTACGATTTACACCTAATATTTTCGCCCATGGGTTAATATACAATTCTTCATTCTTATGATGTATCCCTACACCCATGGAAGTTTGTCGGGACTCCCTGCAGAATGTAATAACTAAATCTAGATTGAAATGTTGTGTTGTCAGTAGCTGCTTTTTTTTTCTCTTGACAACTGAGTGAGTCCCGTTTCTCATAAATAGGATATTATAATTTTTTATAAAGACATTTTAGCTCAAAAAGTATTGTGCTCCTTAATCTGTCTTTCGTAATTACTTTAAAAGTGTTGAATCGTGAATAGCAATGTTAGGAATAAACTTTGCATTGATAGATGCTGAGTGTGAGAGTGCAGCTATGTTTGACATAAGGTTTGCGAAACTGATTTGCTCGCCGCACTCACACGTTGTGGATTCAATGCCCAAGTTTTTTTCGCGACTCCAGGAAGCGTGTGGTGTGGCCAGTGAAAACGATTGCCCTTAAACTTCACCAAATTTTGGAGAATTGTGATTGGTCTCCAGGAGGAGATTCAGGACCATCCTTGGAGTCCCGGTCCTTCTGGGCAGAGCCGGGAAAGGACGCATTGTAAAAAGGACAATGAAACAACTAACACATCAGCACAGGATAATGGAAAAAGTATAGGGTTGCCCAAGTAGAAAGAAGGAAGGAAAAAAATGCAGCGTTCTCTTGGACATTGGCAAAATTTTTTAGGCGTTGCACGTGGAGTGCTTCTTTTAATTTTTAATTAAAAAAAATTTTTTTAGCATATTTCCTTGACTTTTGTTCGATATTTGAATGTTGTAATATAGATCAGTGGCATTTTACTATAATTAAAGACGATATGAAGTAAACTTGGGTTATAAAATGCTTTGAAATAACAACAGCAATGTACTACATCACAACACTGAGTATATGTGTTCTATTTACTAAATTTCTGCCATAAATTCGATGTTTCTTCCAGACCGCTAAAAAATATAAATTAATTAAGATAACGATAAGTTTATCCATTACGGATTTAAATGGTAAATCATTCATTTGAATTTATTTAGTGTTTGTAAAATATTTTCCAAAAAATATTTTTGTAAGTTCTGAGTTCACTGCATAAAGATAATTTATCATTATAGAACAGAAATTTATGGAAAGAGTTTCTTGAGATGCAATTCTAAATGATTATCATCCATCATTCATTTCATATTAAACATGTAATATATATTTTTCAAGAAAATCATTCCGTGTTGTAAATACATCAATCAAACTTTTAAGAGAAAATTTCGCTGTTCATTTAAATTACTCAAATGCCAAAGTACTTTAGAAATCTTGTTTTTACGCTTATTTTTAGGAACAAGTTTGTTGTGTATCTGCAATTACAAAAATAAAATAATTAATCAAGTATATAATTAGAAATGCTTTTAAAGTTATTAGCAGCTTATATTAAGCTGGGAAAAATCAATATATGTATAATATTCCTTATAATACACGGAATGATATTTATAATACGGATAATTTTCTACTTTCACTTGGTGAACGTATTTTCTTTTTAAAAATATTTCTTGCTTCATCTGATAAAACTTCAGAGCCCGCTGGTTCGAACCCGATGCTGGCCTGAATGTTTGTAGCAGTTCTGAATAGATTATAAGCAGTAGGTACCGGTCTCATAAGCCCTCGTGTAGCAAAATAATAGACCGCAGTGCTCTAACCCAAACTAACAAAGCTAAATATAGTTTTATAGAGTTCAAACCTTTTTTATAATCAAAGTGGTGGTGGAATTTACAAAGCATTTTTATAAATTATTAACTCAGAATTTCGAAAATTTGTAAACACATAAATTAAAATATGATTAAATTAATCACATTAAGTTTTTCTTAAAATCAATTAACATTTTTGTATCGTTTATTTTTAGAAAAGTTTTGTTAATTTTTAAAATTCTCCATCTGACTTCATGTTTCGTAGATTCTACCAAATGTGTATGAAATATTCATATTAAAAGTATACTTTCTAAATTTTGACTTTATTTAGATTATTAAGACTCGGTTTAAGTTACGAAAGTCTGAATTTTTCATGACAGATTTAAGTACAGGTATAAGAATAATTTCTATAAATTAATTATTCAATCTATACAAAACAATATTCAAATATGTTTTGAAGATACTTTTAAATAATAATACAATACAAAAATAAAATGGTTGAAAAATGAATCGCATGTAACGTTTAAAAATCGACAAAATATTTAAAAAAATTGAGTTTAAATGAATTATTTGATATTTAAAATATTTTAAAATGTAATTTTTATTTGTTTCTATTATAATTATTTTATTATAGTTATTTTATTTTATTTATAATTATTTATAATTGCTTATTGTATATGCATACAGTGTTTCATTAAAATAATTTTAAATTAATAATTTTCATAAACGCATTGTAGCATTTTCTTCTAAGGGAACGGTAGACCTTAATTTTTTTCTCCCTTATTTGTAATATATACTTGAAAGTTTCTACAAATATATTATAAAGCACTAATTTATCAAATAATACATAGTAATTCATCTGAATGTACACTTTTTAAAACTATACTTTTTTATTTAAATATGCAACAGAAATTATAATAATTACTTTGAATTTTTGCACTGTCATACTAAAGAACTTAACTAAAAAAAGTAGGTATCCATTTTATAATACGGCAGAAAATTTCCTTTAATTATATTTATTATTTTAATGTCAAATTCTATTTAATTTTTAACCTGTTATACAAATTATTGCGTTTATGACTCTAAATTTGCTGGGATTCTAAAATGAATAGTATTTTTATTCTAAAATTCGATAAGAGTGTTTATTACACGAGTGAAGCCTTTTTAACAAAAACTGTAACGCAAGGAACATTTTGAGTAATTTTAAAATGGTGAACATTCCATTATGAGAAACACAACATTTTAATTTTTTTTTAATTTAAATTTTTATTTTTTGGTATCTTACCTGTAATACCTAATAGAAACACGAGAAGTTATTATGATTAATAAATAATATTTTTATCTTGTTCAATGTATTTTAGCCTTATTAACATAAATGGATAGAAAAATTAACTTCAGTCCACCGTCTACTTAACACATTGCATGCGGGACACGTACTAGTAAGTTTTTTGACTATTGATACTTGAGCGTGGGTCACATACTAGTACGTTTTCTGACGATTGATACTTGAGCACGGGTCACGTACTAGTACGGTTTAGTGTAACAACATGGTTTGTTTGTGGGTACAAAAATAGCGGTATATACAGGAAAACTCGTTTTTACATCAGTCGATGCCGAACCACAGAAAGGAAAAAAATTAAATTATATACTACTATTTCTATTTGATTTTTCATATTTACGATATTATAAATTTATCCACTAAAAAATATATTATATGTTTACAAAAATCTTATGGTTGTTATTTATATATTTGTTTATATATTTTAATATTAAATACAAAAAGTTGGTTAAAAAAATTAAATAATTTTCGATCTATTGAGATTTAACTGAATAACTAAATTTACATGCAAAACTCCCGGTACAATTCCGCTGCAAAATGTACCCGCACACAATGTGTTAATACCTAGTTTTACTTTAAAAAAAACCTTTACAAAATATTTAAAAGTGAGATTTTTACCTTGACTCTGATTTTTACATATCACAATATTTCAACAACGTAGTATCGTTTTAAAGGTACTACGTTGCTGAAATATTTTGTAAAGCATCTAGTTCTTTGAGTAAAAAATTAGTAGATTTATTTGTTACTTAAGTATTGAAATTTCGTGCATTCACTTTTAAAACTCGATTGAAACTCACTTTTGTAACTTAATTAGTCATATTATGTTTAATAAAGAATAATAAGTAATATTTTTATCGAATTTAATATTCTTTTAGCTGTATATACATAGGTGTTTATATTAAATCAAAATAGTCTGTTTTAATTAAGCCTTTTTAGTTTGAAATGTACTATGTCCCGTTAACTGAATATTCATTTACTGATGAATTGTTCTAATCTTTTGAAACATACATTATAAAGTATTCTAAAAAGGACGTTTTTCCATTCTATTTTTATATTTTTGTTTCGTGATATAATATTATTATACAACCCAGTATATAAGTAGTAAAAGTTCATATTAAACAGTTGGCCAAAGAAAAAAAATAATCTGCCAAAAAGCTGAAATCATTTTAATCGATTATTCCACTTTCCTTTGAACTATCGTTTAAATGAGAAAGACATGTTTTCCAGCTGTAACTGATTTACACGACACTGTTTTTGACATCCCCCTCCCCAACTAAACTTTGAATAGAAAAATATGTAGGCCGCGTTATCTTGTGTGACATATTGATAAGAAAAGAAAAAAAGGTGTAACATTAACTAGGGAATACATTTCGCATAACAACACTTTAATCGAGAATTTTGCTCTAGTCCCCTGGAGAACGGAAAATTTGTCTGTGAAGCTGCTTAATATATATAACATCTTTTAAAATTATGTTTTTATATTTGATATTATCTGTTTAATATACATTAACTATGAATTAGAAATTTGAAAGATGCAAAATTGTCTTTTCAGGTAAGGTGTTTTTAATAAGACCTAGTCGTATGTAACTTACTAGTATTTTTTGTTATGATATTTTAAGCAATCATCTTTTTTACATACTATTTTATATATGCGTCATCAAATGCATTAAAATTCACTTTGAAAATTGCTGAATTTTTAGTTTGAATTTAAAATTGCTTTATATTTTTTAAATCTTATTTCTAATATGCATTATTAAAGTTTGATCTGGTTCTATTTAATTGTAACTAATAGCAATTAACTATCAATTAATTGCTTGGAATTATTTACAAATGAAATTAAAATATAACGTGACTAGTTTAAGTTTGTTATATTTATGTATTGTTTAATCCTTTGACATACAATTAAAATTTAATGAGTCCGAAATATGCAATTGAATTTGATTCAACTGAATAGTGCCGAACTATGGCCGAATGGTTAGGGTGATGACCTTCGGAACCGGAGTTCGTGGGTTCGAGTCCCACTATGGCATGGATGTTCGGAATCGGCTTTAAGCAGTAGGTCCCGGTCTCATTAGCCCTCATGTTGCAAAAAGTAGACCGTAGCGCTCCAAAACCAAAACCAACTGAATAGTTATGAACAAAATGAGAGGAAAACTTTTTTTTTTTTAATTTGGATTGTCATAAAACATTGAATTGACTCAATCATTGACGTTTTTGTTGTTTGTTATAATATTTAAATCTTACAGTCTAAAATATTGCTTAGTATAGCTTAGTATTGCTTAGCGTACCAGCTATACTTAAAACAGCTATCAATATAATTTTTTTGTTCTGATTTGTGGGTGCAACTTTGTTATTGGTATTAATGACAGCCAGGATCAAAACCAACTCCTAAAGAGGTTTTATGGTTGCAAATGCCATAGTGGCATGGTATATCCACATCCACCGCCTAACTTTATTTAAAACATTATTTCTGCTGTTTGTGCATACTACTGCAATATTGCAGGATTTTCAAGATTTCTTACAACAATAGATTCAATTTTAAATCAACTTAAATAATTTTTTCTGTTACATTTTCAAGCACATATTTCACTATTTCTTAATTTTTATACATTTTCCTAGTTAGAGTATTTTCTACATCATTACGATATCATTTACATCAATTACACATATGGTATATATAAGGTGACCAGACGTCCCGTTTTGAATGGGACTGTCCCTTTTTACGATTACGAGTCCCTGTGTCCCCGAAATGGACTGTGGGACTCAAAATTGTCCCGTTTTCAGAAACCGCTCGAAAATTTGAATAGCAGATGGCCGTCCACGGTCCTGCTTTTCTTTTGTAATTGAATATATTTTATGTTTGCCTGCTACAAATGCTCCAGGAGAAAGAGTATTTTCTATTATGAACAAATTGTGGACGTCTGAGAAAACCCAGTTGCAAATTTCAGTTCTAAAGGCGATGTTGATAATTAAGGTGAATATAAAAATAAGTTACCAAGAGTTTCCTTCTTAGTTAAAATCGGCATCAGCTATATTAAAACAAATTTGTTCTTCTGATAGATATAAATATAACTAAACATTTTGGGTATCTATATTTTGTGATTCTTAACTTTTAAGCCAACTTTTTCTGAATAAATAACTTTAAAAAAGTGTTGTTTTTTTCATTGACTACCTATGATTTGACCTAAAGAAACCAATGTTCCGTTTTGAGTCAAAAAATAAATGGTCATGTTAGGTATATACAAATAGTATTTAAAAACTTTAAAAATATTTTGTTATTCGTACTGTAGAGGATTTGTAAGCATATTGAGCACTGTATACAAAACAAAATCGTGGAATCGTGGTTTTGTTTGGAGTGTTACAGTCCACGTTAGTGGCAATGAGCCTGGGACCTACTACTTAAAGCTTATTCAAAACGGCTATGATTATCCATGTCACAGAGCGAACGATGACCGAATGGTTAGGGTGCTGGCTTTCGGAACCGGAGTTCGTGGGTTAGAATCCCACTATGGCATGGATGTTCGTAGCCGTTTGGAATCGGCTTTAAGCAGTAGGATCCGGTCTCATTAGCCCTCGTGTTGCAAAAGTAGATCGTAGCACTCCAAAACCAAAACCAAAAATATCCATGTCACAGTGAGATTCGAATCCACAAACTCTGGTTCTGAAGATCAGTTCCTTAATCATTCGGCTACAAAATCGAGGCACGAGTAAATTAATAATATACTGTGCACGGCAGAAGACAGCTCTTGACGAGGTAGACTCGTCAATGTAAATATCTGGCGGCTAAATTACTCATTTAAATTTTAAAATAAAAAATATAATCATCGGAAGTCATTCAAGAATTATAAATTTTACTTCATTGCTTGCTTCTTCTATAATTCATAAATAAAAAAGATAAAATGGTTTGATTTTTTTTAAAGAGTTTGATCTCGGGGATATAAAAAAAGCGACAAATTTTTGCTTTAATTATGTTCTTGATATTCCTAAAATATATTTGAATGCGTCAAATATGATTGTATTAACCTTCATATGATTACCATCTGTTTAATGATCTCTGTTTTGCTACCATATGCAATTCACTCACTCTTTTAGTAAAAAACTA